>JAPTYO010000031.1:269804-498643 GCA_036873135.1 Clarkia xantiana subsp. parviflora
TCACGTTTTCTGTGATGGTTAGTAAGGGAAATCCTTCATTTCGGCCAAGTTTCTCATTTTTCAATATAACTTCACTCGGACCTCTATTTTTTGTGAACTCATTTTTATTTGCACTCTTACTCGTTGTTTATGACCGTGACCTGTTTAATGTACTACTAAACTCATTTTGGAATCAAGCATCACGTTTTCTGTGATGGTTAGTAAGGGAAATTCTTCAATTTCGGCCAAGTTTCTCATTTTTTCAATATAACTTCACCCGGACCTCTATTTTTTGTGAAATAAATTTTATTTGAACTCTTACTCGTCGTATATGACCGGGAATAGTTTAATGTACTACTCATTTGGAATCAAAGCATCATGTTTTCTGTGATGGTTAGTAAGGGAAATTCTTTAATTTCGGCCAAGTTTCTCATTTTTTCAATATAACTTCACTCGGACCTCTATTTTTTTGGAAATCAGTTTTTATTAGCACTCTTACTCGTCGTATATGACCGTGGAATAGTTTAATGTACTACTCATTTTGGAATCAAAGCATCACGTTTTCGGTGATGGTTAGTAAGGGAAATTCTTCAATTTCGGCCAAGTTTCTCATTTTTTCAATATACCTCACTCAGAACTCTATTTTTTGTGAAATCAGTTTTATTTGCACTCTTACTCGTCGTATATGACCGTGGAATAGTTTAATGTACTACTCATTTTGGAATCAAAGCATCACGTTTTCTGTGATGGTTAGTAAGGGAAATTCTTCAATTTCTGCCAAGTTTCTCATTTTTTCAATATAACTTCACTCGGAACTCTATTTTTTGTGAAATAAATTTTATTTGAACTCTTACTCGTCGTATATGACCGAGGAATAATTAATGTACTACTCATTTTGGAATCAAAGCATCATGTTTTCTGTGATGGTTAGTAAGGGAAATTCTTTAATTTCGGCCAAGTTTCTCATTTTTTCAATATAACTTCACTCGGGCCTCTATTTTTTTGAAATCAGTTTTATTAGCACTCTTACTCGTCGTATATGACCGTGGAATAGTTTAATGTACTACTCATTTTGGAATCAAAGCATCACGTTTTCTGTGATGGTTAGTAAGGGAAATTCTTCAATTTCGGCCAAGTTTCTTATTTTTTCAATATAACTTCACTGGGACCTCTATTTTTTGTGAAATCAATTTTATTTGCACTCTTACTCGTCGTATATGACCGTGGAATAGTTTAATGTACTACTCATTTTGGAATCAAAGCATCACGTTTTCTGTGATGGTTAGTAAGGGAAATTCTTCAATTTCGGCCAGTTTCTAATTTTTTCAATATAACTTCACTCGGACCTCTATTTTTTGTGAAATAAATTTTTATTAGCACTCTTACTCGTCTTATATGACCATGGAATAGTTTAATGTACTACTCATTTTGAAATCAAAGCGTCACGTTTTCTGTGATGGTTAGTAAGGGAAATCTTCAATTTCGGCCAAGTTTCTCATTTTTTCAATATAACTTCACTCGACCTCTATTTTTTGTGAAATCAATTTTATTTGCACTCTAACTCGTTGTATATGACCGTGGAATAGTTTAATGTACTACTCATTTTGGAATCAAAGCATCACGTTTTCTGTGATGGTTAGTAAGGAAAATTCTTCAATTTCGGCCAAGTTTCTCATTTTTTCAATATAACTTCACCGGACCTCTATTTTTTGTGAAATAAATTTTATTTGAACTCTTACTCGTCGCGTATATGACCGAGGAATAGTTTAATGTACTACCCATTTTGGAATCAAAGCATCATGTTTTCTGTGATGGTTAGTAAGGGAAATTCTTTAATTTCGGCCAAGTTTCTCATTTTTTTCAATATAACTTCACTCGGACCTCTATTTTTTTTGTGAAATCAGTTTTATTAGCACTCTTACTCGTCGTATATGACCGTGGAATAGTTTAATGTACTACTCATTTTGGAATCAAAGCATCACGTTTTCTGTGATGGTTAGTAAGGGAAATTCTTCAATTTCGGCCAAGTTTCTCATTTTTTCAATATAACCTCACTCAGATTCTATTTTTGTGAAATCAGTTTTATTAGCACTCTTACTCGTCGTATATGACCATGGAATAGTTTAATGTACTACTCATTTTGGAATCAAAGCATCACGTTTTCTGTGATGGTTAGTAAGGGAAATTCTTCAATTTCGGCCAAGTTTCTCATTTTTTCAATATAACTTCACTCGGACCTCTATTTTTTGTGAAATAAATTTTATTTGAACTCTTACTCGTCGTATATGACCGAGGAATAGTTTAATGTACTACTCATTTTGGAATCAAAGCATCATGTTTTCTGTGATGGTTAGTAGGGAAATTCTTTAATTTCGGCAAAGTTTCTCATTTTTTCAATATAACTTCACTCGGGCCTCTATTTTTTTGAAATCAGTTTTATTAGCACTCTTACTCGTCGTATATGACCGTGGAATAGTTTAATGTACTACTCATTTTGGAATCAAAGCATCACGTTTTCTGTGATGGTTAGTAAGGGAAATTCTTCAATTTCGGCCAAGTTTCTTATTTTTTCAATATAACTTCACTGGGACCTCTATTTTTTGTGAAATCATTTTATTTTGCACTCTTACTCGTCGTATATGACCGTGGAATAGTTTAATGTACAACTCATTTTGGAATCAAAGCATCACGTTTTCTGTGATGGTTAGTAAGGGAAATTCTTCAATTTCGGCCAAGTTTCTAATTTTTTCAATATAACTTCACTCGGACCTCTATTTTTTGTGAAATAAATTTTATTAGCACTCTTACTCGTCTTATATGACCATGGAATAGTTTAATGTACTACTCATTTTGAAATCAAAGCATCACGTTTTCTGTGATGGTTAGTAAGGGAAATCCTTCAATTTCGGCCAAGTTTCTCATTTTTTTCAATATAACTTCACTCGGACCTCTATTTTTTGTGAAATCAATTTATTTGCACTCTAACTCGTTGTATATGACCGTGGAATAGTTTAATGTACTACTCATTTTGGAATCAAAGCATCACGTTTTCTGTGATGGTTAGTAAGGAAAATTCTTCAATTTCGGCCAAGTTTCTCATTTTTTCAATATAACTTCACCCGGACCTCTATTTTTTTGTGAAATAAATTTTATTTGAACTCTTACTCGTCGTATATGACCGAGGAATAGTTTAATGTACTACTCATTTTGGAATCAAAGCATCATGTTTTCTGTGATGGTTAGTAAGGGAAATTCTTTAATTTCGGCCAAGTTTCTCATTTTTTCAATATAACTTCACTCGGACCTCTATTTTTTTGTGAAATCAGTTTTATTAGCACTCTTACTCGTCGTATATGACCGTGGAATAGTTTAATGTACTACTCATTTTGGAATCAAAGCATCACGTTTTCGGTGATGGTTAGTAAGGGAAATTCTTCAATTTCGCCAAGTTTCTCATTTTTTCAATATAACCTCACTCAGAATTCTATTTTTGTGAAATCAGTTTTATTAGCACTCTTACTCGTCGTATATGACCATGGAATAGTTTAATGTACTACTCATTTTGGAATCAAAGCATCACGTTTTCTGTGATGGTTAGTAAGGGAAATTCTTCAATTTCGGCCAAGTTTCTCATTTTTTCAATATAACTTCACTCGGAACTCTATTTTTTGTGAAATAAATTTTATTTGAACTCTTACTCGTCGTATATGACCGAGGAATAATTTAATGTACTACTCATTTTGGAATCAAAGCATCATGTTTTCTGTGATGGTTAGTAAGGGAAATTCTTTAATTTCGGCAAAGTTTCGCATTTTTTCAATATAACTTCACTCGGGCCTCTATTTTTTTTAAATCAGTTTTATTAGCACTCTTACTCGTCGTATATGACCGTGGAATAGTTTAATGTACTACTCATTTTGGAATCAAAGCATCACGTTTTCTGTGATGGTTAGTAAGGGAAATTCTTCAATTTCGGCCAAGTTTCTCATTTTTTCAATATAACTTCACTGGACCTCTATTTTTTGTGAAATCAATTTATTTGCACTCTTACTCGTCGTATATGACCGTGGAATAGTTTAATGTACAACTCATTTTGGAATCAAAGCATCACGTTTTCTGTGATGGTTAGTAAGGGAAATTCTTCAATTTCGGCCAAGTTTCTAATTTTTTCAATATAACTTCACTCGGACCTCTATTTTTTGTGAAATAAATTTTATTAGCACTCTTACTCGTCTTATATGACCATGGAATAGTTTAATGTACTACTCATTTTGAAATCAAAGCGTCACGTTTTCTGTGATGGTTAGTAAGGGAAATCCTTCAATTTCGGCCAAGTTTCTCATTTTTTCAATATAACTTCACTCGGACCTCTATTTTTTGTGAAATCAATTTTATTTGCACTCTAACTCGTTGTATATGACCGTGGAATAGTTTAATGTACTACTCATTTTGGAATCAAAGCATCACGTTTTCTGTGATGGTTAGTAAGGAAAATTCTTCAATTTCGGCCAAGTTTCTCATTTTTTCAATATAACTTCACCCGGACCTCTATTTTTTGTGAAATAAATTTTATTTGAACTCTTACTCGTCGTATATGACCGAGGAATAGTTTAATGTACTACCCATTTTGGAATCAAAGCATCATGTTTTCTGTGATGGTTAGTAAGGGAAATTCTTTAATTTCGGCCAAGTTTCTCATTTTTTCAATATAACTTCACTCGGACCTCTATTTTTTTGTGAAATCAGTTTTATTAGCACTCTTACTCGTCGTATATGACCGTGGAATAGTTTAATGTACTACTCATTTTGGAATCAAAGCATCACGTTTTCGGTGATGGTTAGTAAGGGAAATTCTTCAATTTCGGCCAAGTTTCTCATTTTTTCAATATAACCTCACTCAGAATTCTATTTTTGTGAAATCAGTTTTATTAGCACTCTTACTCGTCGTATATGACCGTGGAATAGTTTAATGTACTACTCATTTTGGAATCAAAGCATCACGTTTTCTGTGATGGTTAGTAAGGGAAATTCTTCAATTTCGGCCAAGTTTCTCATTTTTTCAATATAACTTCACTCGGAACTCTATTTTTTGTGAAATAAATTTTATTTGAACTCTTACTCGTCGTATATGACCGAGGAATATTTAATGTACTACTCATTTTGGAATCAAAGCATCATGTTTTCTGTGATGGTTAGTAAGGGAAATTCTTTAATTTCGGCAAAGTTTCGCATTTTTTCAATATAACTTCACTCGGGCCTCTATTTTTTTTGAAATCAGTTTTATTAGCACTCTTACTCGTCGTATATGACCGTGGAATAGTTTAATGTACTACTCATTTTGGAATCAAAGCATCACGTTTTCTGTGATGGTTAGTAAGGGAAATTCTTCAATTTCGGCCAAGTTTCTTATTTTTTCAATATAACTTCACTGGGACCTCTATTTTTTGTGAAATCAATTTTATTTGCACACTTACTCGTCGTATATGACCGTGGAATAGTTTAATGTACTACTCATTTTGGAATCAAAGCATCACGTTTTCTGTGATGGTTAGTAAGGGAAATTCTTCAATTTCGGCCAAGTTTCTAATTTTTTCAATATAACTTCACTCGGACCTCTATTTTTTGTGAAATCAATTTTATTTGCACTCTTACTTGTCTATATGACCGTGGAATAGTTTAATGTACTAATCATTTCAGGCTCAAAGCATCACGTTTTCTGTGATGGTTAGTAAGGGAAATTCTTCAATTTCGGCCAAGTTTTTCATTTTTTCAATATAACCTCACTCGGCCTCTATTTTTTGTGAAATCAATTTTATTTTCACTCTTACTCGTCGTATATGACCTGGAATAGTTTAATGTACTACTCATTTTGGAATCAAAGCATCACGTTTCCTGTGATGGTTAGTAGGGAAATTCTTCAATTTCGGCCAAGTTTCTTATTTTTTCAATATAACTTCACTGGGACCTCTATTTTTTTAAAATTAATTTTATTTGCACTCTTACTCGTCGTATATGACCGTGGAATAGTTTAATGTACTACTCATTTTGGAATCAAAGCATCACGTTTTCTGTGGTGGTTAGTAAGGGAAATTCTTTAATTTCGGCCAAGTTTCTCATTTTTTCAATATAACTTCACTCGGACCTCTATTTTTTGTGAAATAAATTTTATTAGCACTCTTACTCGTCTTATATGACCATGGAATAGTTTAATGTACTACTCATTTTGAAATCAAAGCGTCACGTTTTCTGTGATGGTTAGTAAGGGAAATCCTTCAATTTCGGCCAAGTTTCTCATTTTTTCAATATAACTTCACTCGAACCTCTATTTTTTGTGAAATCAATTTTATTTGCACTCTAACTCGTTGTATATGACCGTGGAATAGTTTAATGTACTACTCATTTTGGAATCAAAGCATCACGTTTTCTGTGATGGTTAGTAAGGGAAATTCTTCAATTTCGGCCAAGTTTCTCATTTTTTCAATATAACTTCACCCGGACCTCTATTTTTTGTGAAATAAATTTTATTTGAACTCTTACTCGTCGTATATGACCGAGGAATAGTTTAATGTACTACTCATTTTGGAATCAAAGCATCATGTTTTCTGTGATGGTTAGTAAGGGAAATTCTTTAATTTCGGCCAAGTTTCTCATTTTTTCAATATAACTTCACTCGGACCTCTATTTTTTGTGAAATCAGTTTTATTAGCACTCTTACTCGTCGTATATGACCGTGGAATAGTTTAATGTACTACTCATTTTGGAATCAAAGCATCACGTTTTCGGTGATGGTTAGTAAGGGAAATTCTTCAATTTCGGCCAAGTTTCTCATTTTTTCAATATAACCTCACTCAGAATTCTATTTTTGTGAAATCAGTTTTATTAGCACTCTTACTCGTCGTATATGACCGTGGAATAGTTTAATGTACTACTCATTTTGGAATCAAAGCATCACGTTTTCTGTGATGGTTAGTAAGGGAAATTCTTCAATTTCGGCCAAGTTTCTCATTTTTTCAATATAACTTCACTCGGAACTCTATTTTTTGTGAAATAAATTTTATTTGAACTCTTACTCGTCGTATATGACCGAGGAATAATTTAATGTACTACTCATTTTGGAATCAAAGCATCATGTTTTCTGTGATGGTTAGTAAGGGAAATTCTTCAATTTCGGCAAAGTTTCGCATTTTTTCAATATAACTTCACTCGGGCCTCTATTTTTTTTGAAATCAGTTTTATTAGCACTCTTACTCGTCGTATATGACCGTGGAATAGTTTAATGTACTACTCATTTTGGAATCAAAGCATCACGTTTTCTGTGATGGTTAGTAAGGGAAATTCTTCAATTTCGGCCAAGTTTCTTATTTTTTCAATATAACTTCACTGGGACCTCTATTTTTTGTGAAATCAATTTTATTTGCACACTTACTCGTCGTATATGACCGTGGAATAGTTTAATGTACTACTCATTTTGGAATCAAAGCATCACGTTTTCTGTGATGGTTAGTAAGGGAAATTCTTCAATTTCGGCCAAGTTTCTAATTTTTTCAATATAACTTCACTCGGACCTCTATTTTTTGTGAAATCAATTTTATTTGCACTCTTACTTGTCTTATATGACCGTGGAATAGTTTAATGTACTAATCATTTCAGGCTCAAAGCATCACGTTTTCTGTGATGGTTAGTAAGGGAAATTCTTCAATTTCGGCCAAGTTTTTCATTTTTTCAATATAACCTCACTCGGCCTCTATTTTTTGTGAAATCAATTTTATTTTCACTCTTACTCGTCGTATATGACCTTGGAATAGTTTAAAGTACTACTCATTTTGGAATCAAAGCATCACGTTTCCTGTGATGGTTAGTAGGGAAATTCTTCAATTTCGGCCAAGTTTCTTATTTTTTCAATATAACTTCACTGGGACCTCTATTTTTTTAAATTAATTTTATTTGCACTCTTACTCGTCGTATATGACCGTGGCATAGTTTAATGTACTACTCATTTTGGAATCAAAGCATCACGTTTTCTGTGGTGGTTAGTAAGGGAAATTCTTTAATTTCGGCCAAGTCTCATTTTTTCATTATAACTTCACTCGGACCTCTATTTTTTGTGAAATAAATTTATTAGCACTCTTACTCGTCTTATATGACCATGGAATAGTTTAATGTACTACTCATTTTGAAATCAAAGCGTCACGTTTTCTGTGATGGTTAGTAAGGGAAATCCTTCAATTTCGGCCAAGTTTCTCATTTTTTCAATATAACTTCACTCGAACCTCTATTTTTTGTGAAATCAATTTTATTTGCACTCTAACTCGTTGTATATGACCGTGGAATAGTTTAATGTACTACTCATTTTGGAATCAAAGCATCACGTTTTCTGTGATGGTTAGTAAGGGAAATTCTTCAATTTCGGCCAAGTTTCTCATTTTTTCAATATAACTTCACCCGGACCTCTATTTTTTGTGAAATAAATTTTATTTGAACTCTTACTCGTCGTATATGACCGAGGAATAGTTTAATGTACTACTCATTTTGGAATCAAAGCATCATGTTTTCTGTGATGGTTAGTAAGGGAAATTCTTTAATTTCGGCCAAGTTTCTCATTTTTTCAATATAACTTCACTCGGACCTCTATTTTTTTGTGAAATCAGTTTTATTAGCACTCTTACTCGTCGTATATGACCGTGGAATAGTTTAATGTACTACTCATTTTGGAATCAAAGCATCACGTTTTCGGTGATGGTTAGTAAGGGAAATTCTTCAATTTCGGCCAAGTTTCTCATTTTTTCAATATAACCTCACTCAGAATTCTATTTTTGTGAAATCAGTTTTATTAGCACTCTTACTCGTCGTATATGACCGTGGAATAGTTTAATGTACTACTCATTTTGGAATCAAAGCATCACGTTTTCTGTGATGGTTAGTAAGGGAAATTCTTCAATTTCGGCCAAGTTTCTCATTTTTTCAATATAACTTCACTCGGAACTCTATTTTTTGTGAAATAAATTTTATTTGAACTCTTACTCGTCGTATATGACCGAGGAATAATTTAATGTACTACTCATTTTGGAATCAAAGCATCATGTTTTCTGTGATGGTTAGTAAGGGAAATTCTTTAATTTCGGCAAAGTTTCGCATTTTTTCAATATAACTTCACTCTCGGCCTCTATTTTTTTTGAAATCAGTTTTATTAGCACTCTTACTCGTCGTATATGACCGTGGAATAGTTTAATGTACTACTCATTTTGGAATCAAAGCATCACGTTTTCTGTGATGGTTAGTAAGGGAAATTCTTCAATTTCGGCCAAGTTTCTTATTTTTTCAATATAACTTCACTGGGACCTCTATTTTTTGTGAAATCAATTTTATTTGCACACTTACTCGTCGTATATGACCGTGGAATAGTTTAATGTACTACTCATTTTGGAATCAAAGCATCACGTTTTCTGTGATGGTTAGTAAGGGAAATTCTTCAATTTCGGCCAAGTTTCTAATTTTTTCAATATAACTTCACTCGGACCTCTATTTTTTGTGAAATCAATTTTATTTGCACTCTTACTTGTCTTATATGACCGTGGAATAGTTTAATGTACTAATCATTTCAGGCTCAAAGCATCACGTTTTCTGTGATGGTTAGTAAGGGAAATTCTTCAATTTCGGCCAAGTTTTTCATTTTTTCAATATAACCTCACTCGGCCTCTATTTTTTGTGAAATCAATTTTATTTTCACTCTTACTCGTCGTATATGACCTTGGAATAGTTTAAAGTACTACTCATTTTGGAATCAAAGCATCACGTTTCCTGTGATGGTTAGTAGGGAAATTCTTCAATTTCGGCCAAGTTTCTTATTTTTTCAATATAACTTCACTGGGACCTCTATTTTTTTAAATTAATTTTATTTGCACTCTTACTCGTCGTATATGACCGTGGCATAGTTTAATGTACTACTCATTTTGGAATCAAAGCATCACGTTTTCTGTGGTGGTTAGTAAGGGAAATTCTTTAATTTCGGCCAAGTCTCATTTTTTCATTATAACTTCACTCGGACCTCTATTTTTTGTGAAATAAATTTTATTAGCACTCTTACTCGTCTTATATGACCATGGAATAGTTTAATGTACTACTCATTTTGAAATCAAAGCGTCACGTTTTCTGTGATGGTTAGTAAGGGAAATCCTTCAATTTCGGCCAAGTTTCTCATTTTTTCAATATAACTTCACTCGAACCTCTATTTTTTGTGAAATCAATTTTATTTGCACTCTAACTCGTTGTATATGACCGTGGAATAGTTTAATGTACTACTCATTTTGGAATCAAAGCATCACGTTTTCTGTGATGGTTAGTAAGGGAAATTCTTCAATTTCGGCCAAGTTTCTCATTTTTTCAATATAACTTCACCCGGACCTCTATTTTTTGTGAAATAAATTTTATTTGAACTCTTACTCGTCGTATATGACCGAGGAATAGTTTAATGTACTACTCATTTTGGAATCAAAGCATCATGTTTTCTGTGATGGTTAGTAAGGGAAATTCTTTAATTTCGGCCAAGTTTCTCATTTTTTCAATATAACTTCACTCGGACCTCTATTTTTTTGTGAAATCAGTTTTATTAGCACTCTTACTCGTCGTATATGACCGTGGAATAGTTTAATGTACTACTCATTTTGGAATCAAAGCATCACGTTTTCTGTGATGGTTAGTAAGGGAAATTCTTCAATTTCGGCCAAGTTTCTTATTTTTTCAATATAACTTCACTGGGACCTCTATTTTTTGTGAAATCAATTTTATTTGCACACTTACTCGTCGTATATGACCGTGGAATAGTTTAATGTACAACTCATTTTGGAATCAAAGCATCACGTTTTCTGTGATGGTTAGTAAGGGAAATTCTTCAATTTCGGCCAAGTTTCTAATTTTTTCAATATAACTTCACTCGGACCTCTATTTTTTGTGAAATAAATTTTATTAGCACTCTTACTCGTCTTATATGACCATGGAATAGTTTAATGTACTACTCATTTTGAAATCAAAGCGTCACGTTTTCGGTGATGGTTAGTAAGGGAAATCCTTCAATTTCGGCCAAGTTTCTCATTTTTTCAATATAACTTCACTCGGACCTCTATTTTTTGTGAAATCAATTTTATTTGCACTCTAACTCGTTGTATATGACCGTGGAATAGTTTAATGTACTACTCATTTTGGAATCAAAGCATCACGTTTTCTGTGATGGTTAGTAAGGAAAATTCTTCAATTTCGGCCAAGTTTCTCATTTTTTCAATATAACTTCACCCGGACCTCTATTTTTTGTGAAATAAATTTTATTTGAACTCTTACTCGTCGTATATGACCGAGGAATAGTTTAATGTACTACCCATTTTGGAATCAAAGCATCATGTTTTCTGTGATGGTTAGTAAGGGAAATTCTTTAATTTCGGCCAAGTTTCTCATTTTTTCAATATAACTTCACTCGGACCTCTATTTTTTTGTGAAATCAGTTTTATTAGCACTCTTACTCGTCGTATATGACCGTGGAATAGTTTAATGTACTACTCATTTTGGAATCAAAGCATCACGTTTTCGGTGATGGTTAGTAAGGGAAATTCTTCAATTTCGGCCAAGTTTCTCATTTTTTCAATACAACCTCACTCAGAATTCTATTTTTGTGAAATCAGTTTTATTAGCACTCTTACTCGTCGTATATGACCGTGGAATAGTTTAATGTACTACTCATTTTGGAATCAAAGCATCACGTTTTCTGTGATGGTTAGTAAGGGAAATTCTTCAATTTCGGCCAAGTTTCTCATTTTTTCAATATAACTTCACTCGGAACTCTATTTTTTGTGAAATAAATTTTATTTGAACTCTTACTCGTCGTATATGACCGAGGAATAATTTAATGTACTACTCATTTTGGAATCAAAGCATCATGTTTTCTGTGATGGTTAGTAAGGGAAATTCTTTAATTTCGGCAAAGTTTCGCATTTTTTCAATATAACTTCACTCGGGCCTCTATTTTTTTTGAAATCAGTTTTATTAGCACTCTTACTCGTCGTATATGACCGTGGAATAGTTTAATGTACTACTCATTTTGGAATCAAAGCATCACGTTTTCTGTGATGGTTAGTAAGGGAAATTCTTCAATTTCGGCCAAGTTTCTTATTTTTTCAATATAACTTCACTGGGACCTCTATTTTTTGTGAAATCAATTTTATTTGCACACTTACTCGTCGTATATGACCGTGGAATAGTTTAATGTACTACTCATTTTGGAATCAAAGCATCACGTTTTCTGTGATGGTTAGTAAGGGAAATTCTTCAATTTCGGCCAAGTTTCTAATTTTTTCAATATAACTTCACTCGGACCTCTATTTTTTGTGAAATCAATTTTATTTGCACTCTTACTTGTCTTATATGACCGTGGAATAGTTTAATGTACTAATCATTTCAGGCTCAAAGCATCACGTTTTCTGTGATGGTTAGTAAGGGAAATTCTTCAATTTCGGCCAAGTTTTTCATTTTTTCAATATAACCTCACTCGGCCTCTATTTTTTGTGAAATCAATTTTATTTTCACTCTTACTCGTCGTATATGACCTTGGAATAGTTTAATGTACTACTCATTTTGGAATCAAAGCATCACGTTTCCTGTGATGGTTAGTAGGGAAATTCTTCAATTTCGGCCAAGTTTCTTATTTTTTCAATATAACTTCACTGGGACCTCTATTTTTTTAAAATTAATTTTATTTGCACTCTTACTCGTCGTATATGACCGTGGAATAGTTTAATGTACTACTCATTTTGGAATCAAAGCATCACGTTTTCTGTGGTGGTTAGTAAGGGAAATTCTTTAATTTCGGCCAAGTTTCTCATTTTTTCAATATAACTTCACTCGGACCTCTATTTTTTGTGAAATAAATTTTATTAGCACTCTTACTCGTCTTATATGACCATGGAATAGTTTAATGTACTACTCATTTTGAAATCAAAGCGTCACGTTTTCTGTGATGGTTAGTAAGGGAAATCCTTCAATTTCGGCCAAGTTTCTCATTTTTTCAATATAACTTCACTCGAACCTCTATTTTTTGTGAAATCAATTTTATTTGCACTCTAACTCGTTGTATATGACCGTGGAATAGTTTAATGTACTACTCATTTTGGAATCAAAGCATCACGTTTTCTGTGATGGTTAGTAAGGGAAATTCTTCAATTTCGGCCAAGTTTCTCATTTTTTCAATATAACTTCACCCGGACCTCTATTTTTTGTGAAATAAATTTTATTTGAACTCTTACTCGTCGTATATGACCGAGGAATAGTTTAATGTACTACTCATTTTGGAATCAAAGCATCATGTTTTCTGTGATGGTTAGTAAGGGAAATTCTTTAATTTCGGCCAAGTTTCTCATTTTTTCAATATAACTTCACTCGGACCTCTATTTTTTTGTGAAATCAGTTTTATTAGCACTCTTACTCGTCGTATATGACCGTGGAATAGTTTAATGTACTACTCATTTTGGAATCAAAGCATCACGTTTTCGGTGATGGTTAGTAAGGGAAATTCTTCAATTTCGGCCAAGTTTCTCATTTTTTCAATATAACCTCACTCAGAATTCTATTTTTGTGAAATCAGTTTTATTAGCACTCTTACTCGTCGTATATGACCGTGGAATAGTTTAATGTACTACTCATTTTGGAATCAAAGCATCACGTTTTCTGTGATGGTTAGTAAGGGAAATTCTTCAATTTCGGCCAAGTTTCTCATTTTTTCAATATAACTTCACTCGGAACTCTATTTTTTGTGAAATAAATTTTATTTGAACTCTTACTCGTCGTATATGACCGAGGAATAATTTAATGTACTACTCATTTTGGAATCAAAGCATCATGTTTTCTGTGATGGTTAGTAAGGGAAATTCTTTAATTTCGGCAAAGTTTCGCATTTTTTCAATATAACTTCACTCGGGCCTCTATTTTTTTTGAAATCAGTTTTATTAGCACTCTTACTCGTCGTATATGACCGTGGAATAGTTTAATGTACTACTCATTTTGGAATCAAAGCATCACGTTTTCTGTGATGGTTAGTAAGGGAAATTCTTCAATTTCGGCCAAGTTTCTTATTTTTTCAATATAACTTCACTGGGACCTCTATTTTTTGTGAAATCAATTTTATTTGCACACTTACTCGTCGTATATGACCGTGGAATAGTTTAATGTACTACTCATTTTGGAATCAAAGCATCACGTTTTCTGTGATGGTTAGTAAGGGAAATTCTTCAATTTCGGCCAAGTTTCTAATTTTTTCAATATAACTTCACTCGGACCTCTATTTTTTGTGAAATCAATTTTATTTGCACTCTTACTTGTCTTATATGACCGTGGAATAGTTTAATGTACTAATCATTTCAGGCTCAAAGCATCACGTTTTCTGTGATGGTTAGTAAGGGAAATTCTTCAATTTCGGCCAAGTTTTTCATTTTTTCAATATAACCTCACTCGGCCTCTATTTTTTGTGAAATCAATTTTATTTTCACTCTTACTCGTCGTATATGACCTTGGAATAGTTTAATGTACTACTCATTTTGGAATCAAAGCATCACGTTTCCTGTGATGGTTAGTAGGGAAATTCTTCAATTTCGGCCAAGTTTCTTATTTTTTCAATATAACTTCACTGGGACCTCTATTTTTTTAAAATTAATTTTATTTGCACTCTTACTCGTCGTATATGACCGTGGAATAGTTTAATGTACTACTCATTTTGGAATCAAAGCATCACGTTTTCTGTGGTGGTTAGTAAGGGAAATTCTTTAATTTCGGCCAAGTCTCATTTTTTCATTATAACTTCACTCGGACCTCTATTTTTTGTGAAATAAATTTTATTAGCACTCTTACTCGTCTTATATGACCATGGAATAGTTTAATGTACTACTCATTTTGAAATCAAAGCGTCACGTTTTCTGTGATGGTTAGTAAGGGAAATCCTTCAATTTCGGCCAAGTTTCTCATTTTTTCAATATAACTTCACTCGAACCTCTATTTTTTGTGAAATCAATTTTATTTGCACTCTAACTCGTTGTATATGACCGTGGAATAGTTTAATGTACTACTCATTTTGGAATCAAAGCATCACGTTTTCTGTGATGGTTAGTAAGGGAAATTCTTCAATTTCGGCCAAGTTTCTCATTTTTTCAATATAACTTCACCCGGACCTCTATTTTTTGTGAAATAAATTTTATTTGAACTCTTACTCGTCGTATATGACCGAGGAATAGTTTAATGTACTACTCATTTTGGAATCAAAGCATCATGTTTTCTGTGATGGTTAGTAAGGGAAATTCTTTAATTTCGGCCAAGTTTCTCATTTTTTCAATATAACTTCACTCGGACCTCTATTTTTTTGTGAAATCAGTTTTATTAGCACTCTTACTCGTCGTATATGACCGTGGAATAGTTTAATGTACTACTCATTTTGGAATCAAAGCATCACGTTTTCGGTGATGGTTAGTAAGGGAAATTCTTCAATTTCGGCCAAGTTTCTCATTTTTTCAATATAACCTCACTCAGAATTCTATTTTTGTGAAATAAGTTTTATTAGCACTCTTACTCGTCGTATATGACCGTGGAATAGTTTAATGTACTACTCATTTTGGAATCAAAGCATCACGTTTTCTGTGATGGTTAGTAAGGGAAATTCTTCAATTTCGGCCAAGTTTCTCATTTTTTCAATATAACTTCACTCGGAACTCTATTTTTTGTGAAATAAATTTTATTTGAACTCTTACTCGTCGTATATGACCGAGGAATAATTTAATGTACTACTCATTTTGGAATCAAAGCATCATGTTTTCTGTGATGGTTAGTAAGGGAAATTCTTTAATTTCGGCAAAGTTTCGCATTTTTTCAATATAACTTCACTCGGGCCTCTATTTTTTTGAAATCAGTTTTATTAGCACTCTTACTCGTCGTATATGACCGTGGAATAGTTTAATGTACTACTCATTTTGGAATCAAAGCATCACGTTTTCTGTGATGGTTAGTAAGGGAAATTCTTCAATTTCGGCCAAGTTTCTTATTTTTTCAATATAACTTCACTGGGACCTCTATTTTTTGTGAAATCAATTTTATTTGCACACTTACTCGTCGTATATGACCGTGGAATAGTTTAATGTACTACTCATTTTGGAATCAAAGCATCACGTTTTCTGTGATGGTTAGTAAGGGAAATTCTTCAATTTCGGCCAAGTTTCTAATTTTTTCAATATAACTTCACTCGGACCTCTATTTTTTGTGAAATAAATTTTATTAGCACTCTTACTCGTCTTATATGACCATGGAATAGTTTAATGTACTACTCATTTTGAAATCAAAGCGTCACGTTTTCTGTGATGGTTAGTAAGGGAAATCCTTCAATTTCGGCCAAGTTTCTCATTTTTTCAATATAACTTCACTCGGACCTCTATTTTTTGTGAAATCAATTTTATTTGCACTCTAACTCGTTGTATATGACAGTGGAATAGTTTAATGTACTACTCATTTTGGAATCAAAGCATCACGTTTTCTGTGATGGTTAGTAAGGAAAATTCTTCAATTTCGGCCAAGTTTCTCATTTTTTCAATATAACTTCACCTGGACCTCTATTTTTTGTGAAATAAATTTTATTTGAACTCTTACTCGTCGTATATGACCGAGGAATAGTTTAATTTACTACCCATTTTGGAATCAAAGCATCATGTTTTCTGTGATGGTTAGTAAGGGAAATTCTTTAATTTCGGCCAAGTTTCTCATTTTTTCAATATAACTTCACTCGGACCTCTATTTTTTTGTGAAATCAGTTTTATTAGCACTCTTACTCGTCGTATATGACCGTGGAATAGTTTAATGTACTACTCATTTTGGAATCAAAGCATCACGTTTTCGGTGATGGTTAGTAAGGGAAATTCTTCAATTTCGGCCAAGTTTCTCATTTTTTCAATATAACCTCACTCAGAATTCTATTTTTGTGAAATCAGTTTTATTAGCACTCTTACTCGTCGTATATGACCGTGGAATAGTTTAATGTACTACTCATTTTGGAATCAAAGCATCACGTTTTCTGTGATGGTTAGTAAGGGAAATTCTTCAATTTCGGCCAAGTTTCTCATTTTTTCAATATAACTTCACTCGGAACTCTATTTTTTGTGAAATAAATTTTATTTGAACTCTTACTCGTCGTATATGACCGAGGAATAATTTAATGTACTACTCATTTTGGAATCAAAGCATCATGTTTTCTGTGATGGTTAGTAAGGGAAATTCTTTAATTTCGGCAAAGTTTCGCATTTTTTCAATATAACTTCACTCGGGCCTCTATTTTTTTTGAAATCAGTTTTATTAGCACTCTTACTCGTCGTATATGACCGTGGAATAGTTTAATGTACTACTCATTTTGGAATCAAAGCATCACGTTTTCTGTGATGGTTAGTAAGGGAAATTCTTCAATTTCGGCCAAGTTTCTTATTTTTTCAATATAACTTCACTGGGACCTCTATTTTTTGTGAAATCAATTTTATTTGCACACTTACTCGTCGTATATGACCGTGGAATAGTTTAATGTACTACTCATTTTGGAATCAAAGCATCACGTTTTCTGTGATGGTTAGTAAGGGAAATTCTTCAATTTCGGCCAAGTTTCTAATTTTTTCAATATAACTTCACTCGGACCTCTATTTTTTGTGAAATCAATTTTATTTGCACTCTTACTTGTCTTATATGACCGTGGAATAGTTTAATGTACTAATCATTTCAGGCTCAAAGCATCACGTTTTCTGTGATGGTTAGTAAGGGAAATTCTTCAATTTCGGCCAAGTTTTTCATTTTTTCAATATAACCTCACTCGGCCTCTATTTTTTGTGAAATCAATTTTATTTTCACTCTTACTCGTCGTATATGACCTTGGAATAGTTTAATGTACTACTCATTTTGGAATCAAAGCATCACGTTTTCTGTGATGGTTAGTAAGGGAAATTCTTCAATTTCGGCCAAGTTTCTTATTTTTTTCAATATAACTTCACTGGGACCTCTATTTTTTGTGAAATCAATTTTATTAGCACTCTTACTCGTCGTATATGACCGTGGAATAGTTTAATGTACTACTCATTTTGGAATCAAAGCATCACGTTTTCTGTGATGGTTAGTAAGGGAAATTCTTTAATTTCGGCCAAGTCTCATTTTTTCAATATAACTTCACCCGGACCTCTATTTTTTGTGAAATAAATTTTATTAGCACTCTTACTCGTCGTACCGTGGAATAGTTTAATGTACTACTCATTTTGAAATCAAAGCATCACGTTTTTTGTGATGGTTAGTAAGGGAAATTCTTTTATTTCGGCCAAGTCTCATTTTTTCAATATAACTTCACTCGGACCTCTATTTTTTGTGAAATAAATTTTATTAGCACTCTTACTCGTCGTATATAACCGAGGAATAGTTTAATGTACTACTCATTTTGAAATCAAAGCATCACGTTTTCTGTGATGGTTAGTAAGGGAAATTTTTCAATTTCGGCCAAGTTTCTCATATTTTCAATATAACTTCACTCATACCTCTATTTTTTGTGAAATCAATTTTATTTGCACTCTTACTCGTCGTATATGACCGTGGAATAGTTTAATGTACTACTCATATTGGAATCAAAGCATCACGTTTTCTGTGATGGTTCGTAAGGGAAATTCTTCAATTTCGGCCAAGTTTCTCATTTTTTCAATATAACTTCACTCGGACCTCTATTTTTTGTGAAATCAATTTTATTTGCACTCTTACTTGTCTTATATGACCGTGGAATAGTTTAATGTACTAATCATTTCAGGCTCAAAGCATCACGTTTTCTGTGATGGTTAGTAAGGGAAATTCTTCAATTTCGGCCAAGTTTTTCATTTTTTCAATATAACCTCACTCGGACCTCTATTTTTTGTGAAATCAATTTTATTTTCACTCTTACTCGTCGTATATGACCTTGGAATAGTTTAATGTACTACTCATTTTGGTATCAAAGCATCACGTTTTCTGTGATGGTTAGTAAGGGAAATTCTTTAATTTCGGCCAAGTCTCATTTTTTCAATATAACTTTCACTCGGACCTTTTTTTTTTAAATCAATTTTATTTGCACTCTTACTCGTCTTATATGACCGTGGAATAGTTTAATGTACTTCTCATTTCAGACTCAAAGCATCACGTTTTCTGTGATGGTTAGTAAGGGAAATTCTTCAATTTCGGCCAAGTTTCTCATTTTTTCAATATAAACTCACTCGGACCTCTATTTTTTGTGAAATCAATTTTATTCGCACTCTTACTAGTCGTATATGACCGTGGAATAGTTTAATGTACTACTCATTTAGGAATCAAAGCATCACGTTTTCTGTGATGGTTAGTAAGGGAAATTCTTCAATTTCGGCCAAGTTTCTTATTTTTTTCAATATAACTTCACTGGGAACTCTATTTTTTGTGAAATCAATTTTATTTGCACTCTTACTCGTCGTATATGACCGTGGAATAGTTTAATGTACTACTCATTTTGGAATCAAAGCATCACGTTTTCTGTGATGGTTAGTAAGGGAAATTCTTCAATTTCGGCCAAGTTTCTCATTTTTTTCAATATAACTTCACTCGGACCTCTATTTTTTGTGAAATCAATTTTATTTGCACTCTTACTTGTCTTATATGACCGTGGAATAGTTTAATGTACTAATCATTTCAGGCTCAAAGCATCACGTTTTCTGTGATGGTTAGTAAGGGAAATTCTTCAATTTCGGCCAAGTTTTTCATTTTTTCAATATAACCTCACTCGGACCTCTATTTTTTGTGAAATCAATTTTATTTTCACTCTTACTCGTCGTATATGACCTTGGAATAGTTTAATGTACTACTCATTTTGGTATTAAAGCATCACGTTTTCTGTGATGGTTAGTAAGGGAAATTCTTTAATTTCGGCCAAGTCTCATTTTTTCAATATAACTTTCACTCGGACCTCTTTTTTTTAAATCAATTTTATTTTCACTCTTACTCGTCTTATATGAACGTGGAATAGTTTAATGTACTTCTCATTTCAGACTCAAAGCATCACGTTTTCTGTGATGGTTAGTAAGGGAAATTCTTCAATTTCGGCCAAGTTTCTCATTTTTTCAATATAAACTCACTCGGACCTCTATTTTTTGTGAAATCAATTTTATTCGCACTCTTACTAGTCGTATATGACCGTGGAATAGTTTAATGTACTACTCATTTTGGAATCAAAGCATCACATTAAACTATTCCACGGTCATATACGACGAGTAAGGGTGCAAATAAAATTGATTTCACAAAAAATAGAGGTCCGAGTGAAGTTATATTGAAAAAATGAGAAACTTGGCCGAAATTGAAGAATTTCACTTACTAACCATCACAGAAAACGTGATGCTTTGATTCCAAAATGAGTAGTACATTAAACTATTCCACGGTCATATACGACGAGTAAGAGTGCTAATAAAATTTATTTCACAAAAAATAGAGGTCCGAGTGAAGTTATATTGAAAAAAATGAGACTTGGCCGAAATTAAAGAATTTCCCTTACTAACCATCACAGAAAACGTGATGCTTTGATTCCAAAATGAGTAGTACATTAAACTATTCCACGGTCATATACGACTAGTAAGAGGGCAAATAAAATTGATTTCACAAAAAATAGAGGTCCGAGTGAGTTTATATTGAAAAAATGAGAAACTTGACCGAAATTAGCATTGGTCTAACTATGGTTCCTTTATTTTTTTGGTAATTATAACTATGGTTGTTTAATAAATTTGAAAGATTGGAAAACAAATTGTGACTCCATGGCATTAATCTCGCTTCCCCTCTCCCATCACTTGTACATGTTCCTTCCCTCTGTCCCTTTCTTAGTTACATACATGATCAACTCAAATGAAAACAAAGCAAAAGATCTCAAAGCCACCAAAACCCATTTACACATTTGAGCCCGACAGATCCATCCATGTCTTGATTACCTACAGAGAAAGACTAATTACGTTTTGATTAACAACAGTTAATGGATATAAGCACAAATGACATGTATCAAACACATTATATTAGGCTAGATGTTTGTGATTTTCATGGGCTCAAGCCTGCATTTGAGAGACCAATGAATTGAACAAGTAGCATGATGAGAACCCTAAATGTTTATAACATACTAGGACTGCATAAAAGAATCTATGATCGTTTGAGGAGTGATTTCTGTAACAAATTTCTGCATCAGCAATACGCTGCAGTTTCTTTTTTTTTTTTTTTGATATATCTACATTGCTTTCGCAAGTTCGGACCGGGAGCGTTAAGGTTAAAGTCCTCCCCAAGGCAGCGTCTCCGACGGGTTTCGACATCGGGTCGCCCACGGGGAACACAACTTGCTTTACCAGTTGGTCCACCAACATTGGGTGCAATACGCTGCAGCTTGATCTTCTTTAAGATGCACCATTGGATTCATGGCGGGTGAACAAGACACAAAATTAACAATTTGCTTAAATGATTGAATGCATTTCATCGATTAGTTGATTAAGCGCAAGTAGTCCTTAGGATCTATAAAAGCAGAAACCGTCTGAGAATTTTATTCTTGTTAGATTAGATTGCAAGTCAATCGGTTTGAGATGAATAGGGTTAGGTGGCTGGGTTGTGGCCGGGACTGGGAGGAGCTCACCTTAATTTTCATCTTCTTGTAGAAACATTTTAAGGAAGATGAACATGTGAATTACTGAGTGATAGATTATGGGTGACTAGTGAGCATTGACCGGTCCTGGACCAGGATCGTTAAGGTCCGTTTGAAATGGACTCTGTCGATTTCGGTCCAGGACAATTAGGACCGTTTGAAACGGTCCTGGTCTTAACGGTCCTGGACTTTATGGACTTTTTTTTCACTCAAAAGATGATAATCCTCTTAAAATCGATTAAAACTCAAACGAGAGGTCATATTTGATTAACATCAACTGCATGAATATACACTATTGAAAAACTAAATATATATATTATATATAAAAAATAAAAATCAAACAACGTCAAGCACCTAAACAATATTTAATCCCAATCCCAAAAAAAAAAAAATTATAAAGAAATAAATTTACAGTGAATAAACTACTTTAAGCAACCTCACACACTAGCTGCAGCCTCCTTGGAGCATGCATTTCCTGTGCCAGTTTCATCCACACCCACATAATTATTGTGCTATATATTTATTTATAGATATATATATTGGAGTTGAAGCCAAAGAGTCCATCTACTAAGAACGGTGTTTATACTCAAAATCGAACAACGATACAAGATATATCGTCTTTACTTTCTCTTTTCAAAGCTTCAGACGTCAATTCCTTTGCAGCCGCCTGAGGGTCCTTGATCTTTCTTACGATATCAATCACCTCTTGGTTATTC
Source organism: Clarkia xantiana subsp. parviflora (assembly GCA_036873135.1). Taxonomy (NCBI): domain Eukaryota; kingdom Viridiplantae; phylum Streptophyta; class Magnoliopsida; order Myrtales; family Onagraceae; genus Clarkia; species Clarkia xantiana. The sequence goes on from JAPTYO010000031.1 coordinate 292,194, forward strand.
AAAACCTACAATAAAACACATATGCTACATATAATTCATAAAGTCTTTGAAGGAATCATTATTTTCCTATAGGTTATATTGTACGACATACGGTTTAAAATTGACGGTTGAGGAGTTTACCTTCCAAACACCATCACTCGCAAGGACTAATATATCAACGCTGGCATCTATTTCAGCATATTGAACATCAGGATCAGAACGTAAATGCGATTTAAGTCCTTTATCCCCAAAAGCGCGAGAAACCGCAAGTTGGCCATTGACTCTTGGTACGTCCCCTGAGAAAAAAATAACTAACATAAAAATTTGACAAATAGATAAATAGCAACAACCGTAGCAAATACTAGGACTTAAAAGTTGATGCAAATAACTTCATCCATCTTCAATTCATCACTCTAAAATGTGGTATTTACTTTTAATGGTGCAAACTTTTTTGTAGTACCTTATAATAGATATAAGAGATCGATAGCATATGTATTTTAGTTAAGTCAAAAGATGAGTTTGTCAAAAAAAAATTATGGCCGAACAATACATATCCATATAAATCATGATGAATATGCAAGTTTAAGCTTATCAAATGAACCTGGCATATTGGATACAAAGCCGCCTTTACTCTCGATACTTTGACGCTCTGTACTAGGCTCATGGTCTATGCTCATTTGTATTGCATTACCCCCTCTTGAAAGAACTGCTCGTGAGTCACCAACATTAGCTACATATAAGCTTCGACCGTCTATCAGAATTGCAGTCACCGCAGTAGATCCTCCAGGACCTAAGCCAGAGTTACTAGAGAGTATTGTTTGATCAGTTGTTGTGTACGTTTTTGAAATCGACCCAATAGGGTTGACCCAAAATTCTTCCTGCATTAATACAACATTCAAAGTATAAGACAAAGGGCTGTAAAAGAAAAAAAAAATACTGAACTATGTAAAACATAATTACATCAACCTCATTCAAAATATTGGAAAATAGATGCTTTTGTAGATAGGCAGGCACACTATTCCCAAGATGACCATCGAAAATGGCAAATAATCCTAAGTCATGTCCCCGCTTTTGTACAAATTTAGCAACGTGATAATCCTCCATGGGATGATTCGCTTTCCCTTTCACTAAATTGAATCCAAACTTGATATTTCCTTGATTACTTCTCCCCTTGCCGGAGGCACATGTTGATCGTCCTCGAACAGACTGGCAATTGAAAATAGTCAGTTATCCTTGTATAAATACAAAAGAGATGATAATACAATAGAAATTAGATACTGCTCTCCGGTTGAATTAATTAATTTCATAATTCAACCTACTTCTTTCTTTTAGTTATATATATATACAAGAAAATCTATATAGTTATATATACACAGTTCATGCCTTTGTGTTCCAATATAGTTATCATTTCAAATTCAAGCAATCAACAAAAGGTTGTATACTTCTGAAGTATCCAGAACTGCAGTTAGATACCCAGATAGCTCATATATCATAACTAATAACACCAACAAAACAAATGAAACCCAATTAAAGCTCAACTTGAAATCTAAAAGCTAAAATTGCAGTATTTCTTAAAAAATAAAATAAAAAAATGACAGAAAGAGAAATTACCTGACTAGAACCAGTAAAACAGCACAGCTTATCCATGAGAGAGTTACAGCAACTCTCTAGATCGCTCCGCTAAACAGAAACACAATCATAAATCAAACCCATATCACAGAATTCATAAATCTTGATTTTTGTTGGATCAGATACAAAAGAAAGCCTTAAACCTAAAAACCCTAAATCTGACAAACAAAAACAATTTAAAAACAGGAAATCCTCCCTTACCCGTATAGCAGAATCCAACAATAGAGGCTGTTCTGTTCTTGATGGCGTTAAATTAGATTAAGAGATTGAGCAAAGGGGTAGAAAGTATGATCTTTTCCGAAAGTAGCGACCAATCTGAAACAAGATCTTGCAATCGACGAGAGGATTAGCTTAGAACGAAGAGAAGTCTTGGGGTTGGGTTGGGTGTGAGGCAAAAGGGAAAGGAAAAATACAGCTACAGCTGCTGCCCTGCCCTCTTTGCCGTCTCCGCGTTGACTTGGCTGCCCTTTTCCCTATGTTGAGATTCTTTACTACTGCTATTCTATTATACACCTTCCATTTTCTTTATCTTCATTTATTGCCACTTTAATTATTTTGTCTCCTTTTTTAGGAAATATAAAAATAAAAATAATACACTTCCTTCCTCCACCCTTTTATTTTATCATATATTTCATAAAAGTACTTCTATGTCTACATGACAATGCATAATAACATTCTCTTTCCATTTTTTGAACAATCACATGTGTTACTTGACAACTTTCTATGGATTTTTCACAAAAAAATTCACACTTTAAAAATTTATCCTTCATAAGACAATGGGTTTTTTATTTTCCTTCACGAGTTGTCATTCACATGAACCCTAAAATAATTCTACTCACACCGATGGATTTTAATTCGTACACTGATAGGCAAAAAAAACCGGTCGGATCGGATCGGACCAGACTGTTTGAAACGGATCCAAACCAAACAGACCAGGTTTTTCAAGTGGAAACCATACCAAAAATGCTTTAGTTATAATTCATGTTTCTTTGGAAAAAAAAAAAAAAAAAACAGAATGCTATCAGAGTTTTTTTTTTTTAAATATTATGTCCTGAAACCCAAAAAAAACTATGTTATCATTATTGGTACCATCAATATTTGTTACTTTGGTTTAAAAATAAATGAGTCATGCGATTTATTTGAGTTTTATTTGTTTGTTTTATGAGTAAAAAAATTTGGAGATCCGAGGCAAACGACGATAATTAATAATTATATTATTCCCCTTATCGATAATGTGTATTCGGCCTAGGTCGAAATATGACTTTTTAAATTAAGGGATTTTCGATGCTATAAGGGGTGTTTGATGGAGGTAATTGAGATTGTTTGAAAGGTAAGATTATAAATAATTTGAGTTATATAATGTAATATTATATTGTGGTGTTTGGTTGTATTGTAATATGGATTTTAATGTTATATTACAGTGTTTGGTATGTATATTGTAATGCGACTTTATTATTATTATATATTAATTTATATGAGAATATGCTATATAAAATTCAAACGAATATTCATTTTTAAAAAAAATTAATTTACTTCTTAAATTTTACATTTTGTGTTTAATACTTAGGGTGAGTTTGACAGTGTTTTTACTTTAGAAAAGTACTTTCATTAAAAGTATATTAAGAAAAAGTGGATTAAGATAATGCAATCAATGTTTGGAATAGTAACATTTTAAAGTTGCATTAGAAAGTGTTTTTTCTAAATAATGTGTTTGGTAACATATTTAGCTTAAAATTGATTTGACTATATATTTAGTTCTTAATTATATGTTAATTAACTATTATTACATTGTATTATATATTTTTTTACGGTTAACACAAAAAATATGTTATTTTTTTTTAAATATTTGTACAATACAGTATATTCATCTTATATACGTAATTTTTTTTAACTTGTCATAAAGAAACCGCAAGAAAAAAAGCTTAATAAACATAAAATTCCGGAGTCGACCCTACTTGGAATCAACTTGGTCAAAATTCGAATTCGACTCGGAAAATTTCGAGTCGGGACGAGCTGGTTATATAGATGTTTGTATGAATATAGAAGAACACAAAATTTAGAGGAAGACAAATGCTACTTTTCTTATTAACTCAACTTATATATCAAATAACCAAGTACACTGGTTATATATAGACTCAAATTAACTCTATATATTTAGGAGCAATATATCTACTCAACATTTAATTATTATTAAAACAATATTTAAAATGTATACATTTATTGAACTCTATATATATTGCTTACAAGATAATGGGCTTCTACTTAATTAAGTCACACACGTCATAAGTGTTCAAACTTCAAGCAACTGCGGACTTGTTTATTGGTGGGGGTGTTTGAGTTGGGACGGCAAAGACCCAATCGAGAACTTGTTTATTGGTGTTTGAGGGACGGCAAAGACCCAATCGAGAACATTCAAATACTTGGACCTGAAAACTTGCCTTTCCAGTGCGTAGCAGTGCATGATTATGGAAGTAGATATGCTAAACACCAATACATCCACTCTGTGTAGAGTTGTTGAGTTTGGGAGATACCCAACGTCCACCATCCAGGTGAAGAAGCTCTCGATGGCCCGTGCGAGGCAGTACAGTGATACCTCTATCCTTCTGCTCTTCTTCTCAATACCTAGAGCTACACCAGTTGGAAACTGCCCCATATATCATCACCAACACAAATTCCTATAACAATTAATGGATAATTGGGTTGTACACATTTATTTATTAAAAAATGGAAGCAAGTTATATGTTACCGTTCCTAAGGCCAAAACTGGAACGCTGCATCTGTTGAAAATCCTAAAAGTAAGGCATGTCCACGCCCTGCAAATGTGAATGAAAATTTGTATGCAATTACTTACAACTAAACAATATTACACATAACAGTGAATTAATAAGAGAAGATGAATGATAAAGAGAAGTAGGACTTGCCATGCAGATGAATTATACACGGAGAGAAACAAGCTTGATCTAGCAATTCCAAACAGACTTTGCCTCAATATTGTGAAAGGCCTGTAACAAACAAAGTCCATAAGAATCAACCCTACCTCTCTTAATTAAACAAGTAATGGGCCTGACCCATTTTCCATTGTTTTTTTAATTAGTAAATATAATGGACCTTATTTGGTCAAGCAAAAGCTTCACTCTCTCTCTCTCTCTAGGGTACCTGTCTCCAACATGTGCTTGTCATCAGCGTTCTGGAGTGCATTGGTATACTAGCATTCGACTACGTATACTATCGAAAGTTAGTTATCTGTGACACATCCCTTCTGTGGTTTAGCTCAATTGGTAATTTGTACAGCGTACATTTATTTATGTCACTTCTCTTACTATATCTTTCGCATTCTCACCTTCGTTTATGTTGATTGATATCACTTATGTTACAAGCAAAAAAGGCCACCAATATTGTTGTACCTTTGCATGAGGCGTTTACGATGGATTATTAATGCAGGAACCAAATAAACCGGAAGATAAACACGTAATGCTCTTCCGTAGGCTTGAGGGAGAAAAGAAACGACATGGCCACTGCATGACTGATTTCCATGTATGATCTGCACCAAGTTTGGTTATTGTTAAGAAATATATTTAAGTGGTGACTGTTGGATATGGCCATTAAACCCTACTATGATTACAGCCTATCAGGCCTTAAGTCGGTCCACAACTCAAAAGACTCGAGTAAAGAAATAATCAGACACCATATACAAAAGCAGAGTCCAACAGCCAAAACTGGGGACGGTAGAGTCAAAGCCCTAATAAAGTCATCACTCGATATCCTCGCCAGATCGTCTGCGGACTCTACTCACAATGGGCTAAAAAATCTGTTATGAGTCTTAATATAAGATAGAAGGAGATAGCTTCTACTGAGTGATAATAATGCCAATATCAACCAAAGATCCTGTTAGGATTAGGTTACCAAGAGTTGTGTACAATACTTAGTCGGACAATTCGAATCATCAGAAATTCAGAATTCATAGACGACAATTAGAAAAAAAAAAAAAAAAAAAAAAAAAAAACAGGAGTCTTGTATTAGAGAAGATCATACCGAGCAGGGTATTTTCATATCTGGATCAAGTTTGATGTCAACACCTGTGGCCTTGTAATGCTTTTCAATTGCATCCAGTCCTGTCAAAGGAATACCGGAAGCAATCTCTTTAATTCCTTGTAAAATTGAAATGTCTTTTGCACCTTGGGAGATGAGAAATGATTTGTATGATGGAGGCACACTCTCTAGCTTCAATATGTAAGCAGACCTGAAATTCATCAACATATATATATATATTTATTTTCATTGATTGCTTGCTCCTAGAAAGAATTAATTCATTCAACATCTGAGATGATAAAATTATCCATCCCACTTACAGAATCTGTGATGAGGACAAACACATAAGGAATATGTCCCAATGCTTCCAAGTAAGGGGCCTACAAATCCTCCCGAATTTCTTGCTTTTAATCCCGCACCGAGAAGCCAATACACCCGCTCGCATTAGTATGTATATGGCCAAGCTTGTATGTTGGGTGTTTGGTCCGGTGAGCAGCATCGACGGTCCTGCTACTCCCCCAGCAAGAAGATATCTCCATTTCGCCGTCCTATATTACAACAACAATTCAAATTAACTCTAACAATCCTAGTACTAGTAGTAATATCATCATTCCCACCATTAATTAATAGACTGCTATGAAACTGTAATCCAATGTCAATGACTAAACTAAAAAAATGAGGAGTTGAGAAAATGAGCGACTGCCTGCCTGCGATGGCCTCCCAAAGCAGCTATAATCTCATCCACAGAAACAAATGTAGCAGCAAAGGTCCCGAGAAACAGTCCATATCTCAATGTCTCCATCAAGTCCAGAATTACTGCTTCTCTATTGGAAAACAGTTGCGATTTCCTAATCGAATCCAAATAGACGAAGAAAGCGGAGCGATCAGATCCCCAATGATGTCAGAAATAGTAATTAATTAATCAGGTCCAATTATTCATGGTCTTACTCTTACCTCGTGGATGCAGATATTCTTCTTCGCCGAAGTCTAGCTAGACTGGAGAAGAGAGCTAAGCCACCTTTAAGACCAGCTCCGATCGAGAATCCTTTCACCGAAGCAGTTACAACTCTCCATAGCTTCTCGGAGTCGGTCAGTGGAATTGAGCTTAGGCCAATCGAATTAGTAGAGGAGCAGGATATGGAAGCAAGAGAAGGATCAATTCCAGTTCCATCACAACCGTCAGGCTTATCGTGAAGGTGCGAGACACCGTTCTGATCAGCGCAGGACGCACAGCAGACGCCGTCGACAGCGGATGTGTCACTGTGAGAAGGAGGCGGAGTCGGCATGGTAGCGTGCGTATCAGAAGGAAGAAGATATGGAAAGTGGAACACAAGGTGGAAGCGTTTCTCTTTTGTGCCATCTCCGTCCAAACAACGGCGACGAATGAATCTTTTATGATGAACAAATATTCGGGTTTGGGATGGATGAGCGAGCATGTGCTGTACCCAACCATCTGTCTCATATACCAAAAGCTTACAGAAAAAATATATGAGTGAAATATATTTACATGGAGTCCGTCGTTAACTTAATTCCTAACTAATTGGTTATTTTGTTATTCCGGCAAGGACATGCCAAAAGTTAAGGATTAATTAATTCAGTTAAAAGGGTCCCACGTGATAAAATGTTGATTAGTACATAGAGTCTAAACATAGTTCCACGTGATAAAATGTTGAAAATAAAAAGTAGGGAGGGCTATGCATCGCAACCTAAAGTGTATGGTATCAAGATTAATTAAGTCATATATTATATATATGGGTTTAAAATTGCATTAATTGCACATGTTGATTAATAGATAGAGTCTAAACATAGTTTCACGTGGTAAAATGTTGAAAATAAGAAATAGAGAGGGTTATGCACCGCAACCTAAAGTGTATGGTATCAAGATTAATTTAAGTCATATATTATATTATATGGATTTAAAATTGATTTAGTTGCACATGTTGATTAATACATAGAATCTAAACATAAGTTCCACGTGATAAAATGTTGAAAACAAGAAATATGGAGGGCTATGCACCGCAACCTAAAGTGTATGTTATCAACATTAATTTAAGTCATATATTATATAATATGGATTTAAAATTGCTTTAATATACATAGAGTCTTAGTTCCATTCCACGTGATAAAATGTTGAAACTAAGAAATAGGGAGGGCTATGCACCGCAACCTAAATTGTATACTTAAGGTATCAAGATTATTTGGAAAAAAAAGTGTCATAAAAATTATAATATGTTTATAATATACAAGTACTTATAAATTGACTATGAAATTTGTACTCTATCTTAAAACTATAGTTCAAAGATTCAAAAGATAAAGATTCAAAAGATGATATTTGAAGAATTCCAAACGACAACCATATTAATAAACACACCACAAATCTTGAAAGTCGATATTATTCCATGCAATTAAAAGATAAAGAACACGTTGAACCGATCGTGTGCATAGATTCAATATCACAATTTATGTCGGCTCGATGGACCATCTCAGATAACTCATGTTGGCAAAATGTCCTCTGTGATATGAATTTCTTTTTTAAATAAATATAAAAAATTATAGTCGGGCCGAGTCGAGCTGAGCTCGAACTCGCCGAGTATTGAATCGAGTCGAGCTCGAGCTTGAAAAATTAAAGTTCGGTCGAGTTCGAGTTCGAGTTGGAGCTCGAGTAAACTGAGTCGAGTCGAGTCAAACTTGCCAGATACTCGGCTCGACTCGGCTCGTTTACAGCCCTATATGACACTAAAAACCTACAATGGTCAAACATATAACACCAAAAGACCATTTTAACCCTTAAAATTACTTTAATTCCACATGTTGGATTAATGCATATAAAACATAAAAACAGTTATATAAAGGTACTCATGAATTGAATATGATATTGGGTTAATATAACCTATGAAATGTCTGAATTTTGAACTATGTTAACTGGAGAGTTCTGAATTTTCAAAAGTTAATTTGGAATGTTTGAATTTTCAACTTTGTTGATATAAGACTTCTATTATCACCAACTTAAACTTCAGACCTCTCAAATTCACATGACTCAAACTTCAGACCTCTCCCAGGTTATTGACCCCATTAAATATCAACATTTTAATTCTAAGATACCAAATGAAAATATAAGTCAAACCTATGACAATTTGTAGGTTCTTATCCTCTAAAAATGATTATTATATTCCTCATGTCATATTCTTTAATCCTGATTCTCTATCCTATATTCTCATTCTATATGCATGATTCTTATATCCAACTCCAAGCCACAGCCCCAATATGTGACCTTAAGTACCCCTATCATCCACATAAACGATAGTCTAACTTCGTACAGTAGCTTCTTTACCCCAAATAGCAAATGATAAGGTAATCGAAAAGCAGTAAAATCACTTGAAAGACTGTAACACTTATTTCAGAGAAGTTTCTAACTGAATATTCCAAGCCAAATGGATTGCACATTTGAAAGCTAGCAGTAAAGATGCTCAAGTTAGGAAATTGGCTTTATCTATGTGACTATGTTAATTCAGAGAAGTTACTTGATGCAGTTGCAACTTATAGTTTCTAATGATGCAGATTTCTTTGTGTTGGACTCTTACCTTAGATCCTGCCTGCTGTGATCGTTGTAATATTTTCCAGAAGAACCATAGAGTTCAGTTCAGCTAAACTTCAACCTAAACGCAAGCACCAACATGAGGCTCAACGAACAGAAAACCACCATAACCTGGAGAAAGACCTCCATAACACAGCAGAGCTTGACTCTTTGGTACTTGAGTTGCTCTCTCGCCACCTGCATCTTCAGACTTCTGACCTCCTTCAATAGCAGCTCCTTCTCCTGATACAAACCCGAAAGGAAATCAACATTAGTTTGACCCATACCATAAAGCCATATCATCAGTCAACAAACTGATCTTTCACATATGGAGTTAGCTCACACAATTTCAGAACTATATATGGTGATTTTAGATCTCCAACCTATGGTTGACCAGGGCATATTGGGTCATCAATCCACACTAGCCGAAGTACTATGAATCCTCAGTTAATGAGGCATTCTCGAGACAATCAACAGAGTACAAGAAATCCAGAACTAGTATTTCACTAAATAAAGATGAACTGAAAGCGCTCCAACCCTAGAAAGATGGAGTTCTGTTGAGAATCTAATAAAAAAAGAAAACTCATCATCTTTCAATCTATATACATGTCATATCACAACTCACGAGAACTATAGGGGTTCCCTAGAAAACCCAAGTATCCATAAATAGATCTCTCTTCCCTGCTTACTCTAAACTTCAAATCTAGTTTGAAAACTGAAACTGGGACAAGTTTTTTCAATTGAATTTTCAAGAACCGTCTCCAGATACAGCACCTTTTTTCGACAATTGTCTGCCATCATCAATCATTAATGCAATTCAGCAACTTAGAAGCATAGAAGGAATGGCAATCAAAACACAAAAATCAAAGTACTGTACATCCTCGGCTATAGAGGCAGAATTCTAGAGCCAGTTAACAGTAGAAGAACTAGTACTTGGCTAGACAAACATGAACCAAAGCGTTTCACCCCCTTGGAGTAACACTTAGATGAAAGTCTATTGAGAACCAACTAAAAATCTCACTGTTCTACAATCTATAGATGTCAAAATCACCTGAGAAGGACTATAACGCTTCACTGGAAAAGCTAAGTAACTAGGATAGATATCTTCCTTGCTTTTCTCATAATTCCAAAGAAATCAAGTTCAGAAATGTATTGGAAATTGAATTTTCAACTATCGGTCTTCTTCAGATACAGCATCTTCAATCATTAACGGCACTCAGCAACTTCAAACTATAAAACTCAATAATACTCAAAAGCACACATTAATCAATCACGGGAGGATTTCCGCTCAAATCGACAAGTTCCTGCTGGAATCGAAATTGAAGCCTTATATAAAGCCAGAGATTAGCAACAGTAACACAGCTGTGGAGATCGAGTAAGAGATCCGAACCTCGAGTAAATCGTCAGCTTTGGAGATTAGGTTACGATCGGGGAAAGATTTGAGAGAAGCGATAAGCTGAGTTGCTTTGGCGCAGCGAATTGCCATTCTCAATCGAGCACCTTCCTCTCTGGCTTCCATCATTTTGCAGTTCGAAATGCTTCTTCAAATTTCAAACAGATGAATGGAAATACTACAGAAGAATTGGAGGGAATCGAGAAACCGTTGGTATTTAATATACTCTTAAAAAAAAATTTACCACTATTTAAATTTTCCAACCACCATTCCTTATATTTAATGAATGATTTACTTAAAAACATAAATTTACCTGTGGGGTCCAAATTTACGTAATACCACTATAGATACTCTTAATGATGTAACACTCTCATTCACTCAAGTAACAAATTATTATTGGGTTAAAAACCTAAAAACAGCCTCAACAGTCATGTTGCTAATCACTGTCCTAGATTCAAAATCTTATAATGGATATCTCAATTCTCAACTATTAAATTTGTTCCTTTCCAATTTTTTCGATTGATTTTAGTGTTGAAATAGCGCTTTAAAACATTTTAAACATGTACTTATTAAATCTGGAACCATTGACAACATGAAATATTTACATATAATTGTAGATGTTTTCAATGTTCTTAACCCATAATTATTTAACAAGGAATTGAATCCTCACCATTTATTTCATGAGCACATGTCACAGTAAGAACTTGTTCTCCTTGCAAAATCAAACATCAAGATCCAACCTACTAACCTCTCTGTTTCCGAACCAACAATTCAAAGAATACACCAGTGGAGGGCACTATATTACAAACTCTGGAAAGATATACAACAAATCTCGTACCAACTCACTCTACATTACTCTTTTTTTTTGCCAAGACATATATAATATTACTCACCACCCCTATACATACATATTACCGCATATACATATATATCGGGTAAGCACAATCGGTACCAAAATAATCGATAATTAGAATCAGCCAGTATCCATTTCATCCTCTCACTCAATCTTCTCTAGAACCTCCAATCGGTTTTTCCTTCTCCAGCCCTTCATGGTGGCAACAAGGTTGATCAGCCCTACTATCTGACTCTTACTGAATTCCTGCCAATAATAAGCACACAAAAGATGAGAATCACCAGATATTAAGGATGATGATAATGTTAGGTTTGATTCATCCTTACAGGGTGAGCTCGAGCCCAATGAACGTATTCGGTTTCTGGAAGGTAATAAGCCTGTAATCAACCAAACACAATTAAGCAGTGGCATTTGACTCAATTCGTTGTTTTGGCTTCGTAAAAGTTGCATTTACCTTGATAAAGGTTTCAACAATTTGGAATTTTGGCTTTGCGTCTGATGAGACAAAGGTCTGGAGACCATTGATCAGAACCTGTGTGCATAGAAATGGATTAAAAGTCACCACCTATAATAAGTTTTAGCCAACTAATCAGAACTGGGAAACAAAAAGTAGAGAACCTGAAGATCCAAGGACATCAAAGCTCGTCCTTCATCAGTACACCTCTTAATGCGGGAAAGGCCTTCAATGAGTGTTTCGGCTACAATTCCAAGACCGTGTTCCAATAGCGTGTTTTGGACCTATTGATATGCAACAGTGTTGTAAAATGATCCTTGTTTTGTAGTGGAAGTTTTAACCTTTCTAACAGTGTATTGTTTACTTGAATAATCAATCTACGGATAATGATATTTAATGCACATCAGTACCTCCTTGCTAATTCCCCCATGCATGAGCCTTGTTTTGTAGTGCTTGAACTCTCCCAGCAACAGATCAACATAGCTACATTCACATAGTAAGAGTTAGAGATAAATAGGAAAAGAGATCAACGAAAATCAGAAAAAAGATCAAGGGAGTACTAGAAGATATAAAGGGACCAACCCGTTATGCTCCAGACCAAGGTCTTTTATTTCCCACTTTGCATTGGCTATCCTATCAATGTACCTAGACAAAATCATTAACATGTAAGTCAACATAAAGTAACATGCCGTATCTGAGAAGCTTTCGCCAAAGAGCAAAAGGATAGGCCCGTCATCGAAGACAAGCACATGACATTTACTTTCACTTCAATTGCTTCTCCAGATTAGATAGTTTGCAACAGAATCCAAAGGTTTCAGACGATATCACCACACACATTTAATGTTTTGAACCCAAAACAGTCATTGACAATTTTTCTGTATTTTTGCATGTTTTCTGGGTGGATTTAGATGAAAAGCTGAGTTCCTAGTATAGTATTCACTCTTCATACCGTTGGTTGTAAAAACTTTTTCTGTACATTTTTTATAACCTCTTCCCCTTTTTTTTCCTTCAATGGCTTGCACATTCTTGGTGATTTAGAAGGACAACTTAGTTATGTTGCCTCAAACCTTTCCTCCAAGCTTTAATTTCTTATATATATATATATATATCAGATTCTGCCCTTTCACTCCTAAATTTTAAGTTGTAAAAGTTATTTTGAAAAATCGGCAGATGCAACTGAATACGAGAATGCAAACCATCTCCTTAATTACGTAAACCTAATCATCCACTAAGTTTACTCCAAATTTCTTACGATACTCTGTAAGTTCCTCCAAACATATGAAATCATGCGGAGATGTGTTCAACCTGGTGTTTCATGTCTTACCCATTCATATGCAGTAGTTGTCTTGCGGTTGTCCTATGAATATGCTCAATAAGGTCTGGTACAGAGTCCACCTGAAAAATGTTGCTATCTTAAGATTATATCACCGCAAGATATTAAAAAGAGTTGATTGTCAATAAGGGAAGAAATATAAACAAATTGAAAGGAGTCACAAATCTCTAGAAAATAATGGAGAAAGAATAAATACCTCAAACTACGATATAAACAAATATGTGAATGTGACGATTCAATAAGTTCGTGTCAAGCATCCTTTTCTAACTTAATACATAAATAAGTTAAAGAAAAAGATGCTCGGTGATCAAGACAGCTCAAAACATTCCTAAAATGCATAAAATTTGAGAGAACAACAATACCATGTTTCCCACATTCTCCCATTTTCTAAAGACCAATTGTAAATCATTTATTTATCTCTAACTTCTAACCACCGTTAATACACCTGTATTCTAACTGGATTTACACTTTATAAGATGATCCAGCTCCAGAATATATGATATGCTACATCAAGAGAAGAATTTACATTTGTTATATGACTTATTAAAGGAAATAGAAGGAAATGAAAGAAGGACAAACGAAGGTTGACAATCTGTAATTTGGCATGATACTACAACACAACACCAAAAGCCAATACTTGAAGCACACTGATAGAGAGAAGACACAGTTCAAAAACCATAAGACACGACATGACACGATAATAGCCAAAAATAAGTTTAAATGAACAGTTGTCACTTTCAAGCACATGATATATAAATTTGGCAGTGAGAAGCAAAACTTCTAGCCTTTTGACAGACCCAAAGGGAAATGTATTACCCATATTACTGGCGAAGCAAGAAGATAACTGCATTCACTACGCCAGAACATACCATTTGTGAGTAGAAATTGTCCACTATTGCTGTATTGTTTCGTAATAGCATGGACTGAATATGAGATTTGGACTTATGCAGCATCTGAGCGACAAGCGATAATGTATCAGCACCCGTACATCTCTCCTGCAATTCCACATAAACATTAGTTAAATAGTAATGCACACACCATACTGTTAAGTGAAATATTGGAAATAATCAGAAAAGACATGGAAAAACAGGTGAGGATTCCACCACATATCAGCTCAAACTTTTGGGATGGGTATGAGTTCATATTATAAGGTCATGGTCGATTATTAAAGAGTGAATAAGGGTTTAGTTTCCATTCTACAAAGAAAAGAGAAGATAAAATGGCTGAACGATTCTTTCTTGAGCTCTTTGTCAAGTTTTTCTTTGAGTAAGTTTTTATTCAGTTCACATACATAATTACTAGTAACAAAGACCTTCATAAGGCACCAACCACCAGAAGCTGTCATAGTTGAGACATGTTTATCATCCACCAACTATTTGATAAAACAAAGTCATTAGCTTATCTTAAGAAAATAAGTACCTTAAGACCCAATGATGCTCCTGATATCAAACCAAAACCTGTAGTGGGACCTGTAGGGGTTACATCATTCAAGGAAGCAGGTGGAGAGGAAGTCCCGGAAAAACTCTGGGGTTTTATCCACTGATCACAATCTTGTGATATTCTGGATAAAGCTGTCTTCAGTCGATCTGAGTATTGTAAGCAAAAGAATTTCTCAGTCCAAAGTCTTATAATTCCATTACAGGACAGTTGAAAGTAGGGTCTTGGGTTTGTTTACAAACAGTTTCCTTTTCAACCCCTAGACGAGAATAAATTACTTGTTCTTTTATGGTTCATTGTTAAGTTACGGTAATCAGTATTTACTTATATAAAGAAAGTAAAACTAGAACTGAAAAAGATAGCAAGAAAATCTTACAGTTGAGAGAATCATTATATCCTTTACCACTTGAAGAGTTCTGTTCACTAAATGTCTCGTACACAAAATAGTAAAAAAGCTCAAAAAGCTGGCACATTCCCTGCAATAGCGAACTGAATCAGGAAAAATTTAGAGAAGAAACAAATATCATTAACTTTGTAGAATAACTTAAATCCTTCTTTGCAAGGTAGTGCAACTATCAAAGACACTCACCCTGAAGAATTCAACATTAACTATTTCTAACTTCTGCATTAGCCTCGCATACTTATCCATTGCCCTATAAGACACAAGAACTACCTCAGTCAGCATATATCATTTACCGGCTGAACATGTAGCAGCTCTACCTGAACTATCCATCATTCACCTTAGAAGAGAAAGAGAAGATCCTGTCAAGTTCTGTTCACCATTCCCGAGTGCATGACTTTTTGGAAGTTTTGGTTTTGCAATACGACTTGGAAGTTGACTATCCTCATCAATAAAATCTGCCAGGAGATCTTCATTTTCTTCTTCAGAAGGGGAATAGCCATTTCTGTGATTTGCATCACCACCCCTTGGGGAAGTTCTATCATCGTGAATATGATCAGATTTTCCATGAAATTCGCTAGATCCTCCATTATGCGTGGTTGGAGTTTGACATTCTCTGGAACTGGAGCCCAGCTTTTGCAGAAATACATTTCCATTCATAAGCCAATGGGAGAACCCACTCTTCCTGGAAGCAGCATCAGCTGAATTCCTTGAGTTATCAGAATGAAGCGGCCCAGCAGTTGTACCTGTCGGAGCGATCAAGGCTGCTCCATCACCCACTAATCCAGCAAAAGCAATTACATGTGCAGTCTCAGGTGGCAATCTCATCCAATGTTCCTTTTCCAAGACCATCTTCAGTGCCTGGACAACGAAAATGAATCAAGTGACATATACTCAGTGATATTTAGAGGAACTTCTCCTTCTATATATATAGCAACTAAAATTGAGGAACCGTCAAGAATTCCCCTACTCATAATCTAGTTTAAGTAGGAATAGTCTCCTACTACATGATGTGCAATATCTGAGTTGATCTATCAGGCAAAATTTGCAGATATAAATTCCTAACTTGTTCCATCAGGAATTACATACATACTCTACATGAAACTTTAAATCCCATTTACAAGAAAATAAATATCTGTCTCTGCAAAAGCGGCACCTTAGAGGTTTCCCATGTAACCACAACAACACTAGAGGATAATGAGTTCTTGTTGGTACTTACAGAAATACTTTGTTTATGAAAAGCTGCAAAATAGCTTCCGCAGACAGCTTTCAACTTATTCCTGAATTCAACAGCCTCAAATCCACAGAATGCTTCCCCAGCCAAAATGAAGACATTAAGGTCTTCATAAATTCTCAAGAATTGGTGAATGCTTGTTGAACTGACAGAAGCTGAAGAAAGCAGGACTGACACTCTACTTGTTGTAAGCTGCCAGAGATTCTTGCGTCCTCTTTGAAGCGTCTGCGAAACAAATGTTGTAGCATCTTTCCTTAAGTAGTACCATGGCGATCCAGAACTTGATTCCGCACTACCATTATTTCTTTCCAAGTCCTGTGAATCTATATGAGCATAACCAGAAGTGCTAGTAGGAGAATCAAGATGAGAAGTGATAGTTGAAGAATCCTCTGCAACATATGAACTGGATAACGTCGGGGATGCTGAAGCATGACTTCCTAGCGGGTTCACAACTTTTGCAGATGAATCAGTATGGTTAACCTCCTTTGAAGGTTGGGAGATATCCCTCTCTGTCTGTTTTAAATTGGATGAGACACCTTCTTCTTTTACCTGACAATTTAAACCTTTAGCTAGTGTTTGAGATTAAAAATAAAAAATACAAGAAACCTAATAGATAAACTTATGAATCAAGTGAAAATTACACAGCGGTTTTTACAAGTGAATCAGGTTCATATCCAACCCCAAATCTAGCTGGAACCCTCGGCACTAATACAGTTATATCCACATTTGTTCTATATTCAATGTGAGATTTAACCACACCAAAAATACAATTAAAAAACATAAGAAAATGCTAAACAGCAGAACTACATGGAATGATTTTTGTGACATTAAATTGCGCACATGAGCATCATGAACATAAATCAGGATACACGTTTACGTGAATCCATCAAATGAAATACAACGTAATAAAGTTTACCTCATCCTCCAGCTGATAGCTCATGATCTCATAGTATGAGCACATCAACTTAAATAGAACTGCTAGTGTTTGTAGCAAACTATGCCTGAATCTAGATTCTGGTATCTGGTGGCATAAATCACTGTAGGTAAGTCTGCAGCAACGAGAAAGATAGAAACACATAAGCTGTTTCCATTTTAGAAGACGGCACCTAAATTTGTTCCGAAACATACCTAACACTTTGCTGGTTGGGTTCTTGATCCTGTCAAGTTAATCATCCAAATAGGGTCAAGTTAATCAGAGATTGAGAAAAATAATAATAGAACAATACCAACAAAAGGACAGATTATTTAAGTAAATACATATCTCTTTTGGCTGATACATGGGTAAGTACAATAAGACGGCTAGACAGGAAGGAAATAGGAAAGATGTAGGCATTAGATATCAAGATTCTAGTGATAGGAAAGATGAGAGCAACTACCTAGTTAGCAAGCATTTCTGCATGGAAAACCTAATACACTTATGCATAACCGATTCAACATTCATGATTATTGACTTTTTGGCTGCAATAGTGTATAGTATTCATCTGATGGAACCGATATACCCATTCTGGGACAGTTCAGTGGGTTTATATAAATACCACAAATAGGACAATTTACATGGATTGACTTTTTGGCTGCAATAGTGTATAGTATTCATCTGATGGAACCGATATACCCATTCTGGGACAGTTCAGTGGGTTTATATAAATACCACAAATAGGACAATTTACATGGACTGACTTTTCGAACATTGCTGGGGAGCGCGCTATCTTCATGTTACTTTTGTCAATGGGAATTCTATTACCATCTGAGGAAAAAAAATGTGGCAGCCAGACTAGATGGAGCACTTAAGAAAAAGGCAATAAAATGAGCTAAAGCACCTTACAAAATAAGTTCCCTATGACTAAAATCCAGATGTTTCACATGGAAAACAGTTTCATGAAATTGCAAGATGTAATAAAGCAAAGAAATAGTAACTTTATCAATATAAAAAACTAGTAATAAAAATCATCTGTGCAACTCCCATATAGTCTAGCCCAAAAAACTAGTCCACGATAGCACCTATCGTGATATAGATCAGAATACCTCTAAGACAATGCTCTTTAAAACTGAGTGAGTTTCTGAAAGAGCTTCCTGCATAAAGAAGCTCTGTATCTTTTCAGCAAGACCAGAGATATCCCCAATGAGTGCATATGCATCAATTACCTGTTGAGAAATATCGAATTAGTATATTTCCCCATGAAAAGTTCATGAATCAACAAGAGGTGTAACGTGGCACAAAGAGATACATGAACATATGCTAACTGAGTAAGTTAGAGTCCTATCAATCCACTTCAAAATTGAAATTTCACTTTGTTTAGTTTGCATGTTGATAAATCATGCATATCAAACGACATCACACAAACATATTGTTACATGGGTCTCGGTGATGATTATTAAATGTATATTTATTAGATAGAAAGAAGAGCATTAAAAGTAACAAAAAGGATGGAAAGGAGATCTTCATATAAATCTATAGATAAATATTAGTGACTGCTAAGGGACTGCGGCCTAAAAGCACTACATGGCTGGAGGAGCGCCTGAAGTGGAAACTCGATTAAATGGGGGATTTAAATGGTGTAGTCGGTGCTTGACGATAAGCTCCCAAAGCATCAGAAACATCAGTTAGCAGTATCATGTTATGTCCTTGAATTGGGATTAGTACAAGACCGTAATGAATATAGAGTAGTAGAGAATCAACTTCCTAATCAACCCTAATCTCTCTAGGAGATTAAGATTGATTTGTTGGAAGGTTCATTTATTTCATTACATAATATTCTTTATATAGAGATTACAAGATCTCCTAGAATATATTATTACCTAGTAAGACTTAAAGCTAATATGGTAAGAATGAATCTACCCTTTATTCTTGAATCTACTCCTTATTGATGAATCTACCCCTAAACACTTAGTTGATACACTTTACCGAATATAACATCACTCTCCTCTTCCACTGAGAGCTTGAGGACAAGCTCTTGTTCGGTGTGAACTTCCTTCTTACCATCCGACCTTGAATGAGTGACTAATTTCGCCTTCTTATTATCGGGGGTCTTTGCTCTCGCATCATTGGGTCTTTTTTTGCTAACTTCAGCCTTCTTTTGCTTCGCCCTAACATCAGCAAATACAAATTCCTCTTCTCTCTTGGTCCTGCAAAGAAAGATAGAGTAAACATGCTCTCCATTGCTTGCAAGAGACTTCACGGGACCATCATGATACATTGCAGAGATGAGCATTTCCCTGCCACTCAAGTCCAACACCCCAAGTGCCACAAGAATGAACATGGGTTCTTCTTTTACTTTCAACTGCATATATATGCAGCTATATCTGCAGCTTCATGGTATCAACTTATCAAGTGCTCATGCTGGGGGTAGTCCACCTTCAAAGCAATGAACTGAGGTATTGTCTTTAAACTATGTTGGGCACAATCAACATAATCTCCTCTAATCTTCATCCCTCATTCAGTTTACGATTAGGAGCAGCAACAAGGTGGAGAATGAGAAGATCCCCAACAATTTGTAAAGAACGAAGTCTTGGGCTTCCAGGGCATGGGCGCTTCAAAGCACCAG
Source organism: Clarkia xantiana subsp. parviflora (assembly GCA_036873135.1). Classification (NCBI taxonomy): domain Eukaryota; kingdom Viridiplantae; phylum Streptophyta; class Magnoliopsida; order Myrtales; family Onagraceae; genus Clarkia; species Clarkia xantiana. Next base: position 312,051 of record JAPTYO010000031.1, read on the forward strand.
AGACGGTCTCACCCTTTTCGGGAGGTCGTCTCCGGTTCACGAATCCGCCTGCCCCGATGTCTGCAGCCGCCGAACGTGTCACCGCCACCATGGACGTCTTCCAATTTTCGTTTCCTATAGAGTCAGCCGCTTCACTTCCCAAATTGGGGTCCACCATTGACGACAGCTCCGCGAGGCCTCTCCTCGTCATCGTTTGATCAGCCTTAAATTCTGCCACCACCAGTTCGGTTCGTGCTTCGTTCTGTGCGTCCGCCGCTTGCTGCGATGCCACCTTGGTCAGACCCTCTCCTCAGCTCGGCTCCTTGGGTTCGTCGGAAAGAGCGGAGACCTCGACGACGGTCTCCTTGATAGCCTGCACTATTGTAGTGTCATCCTCATCCATCTCAGCTACCTTATCGACTACCTCTTCGACAACGAATAACTCAACTGTTTCCGGCGTCGGAGGTGGTGTTTCCATCATCTTCTCCAAACACTCCTTTAGGAGCGCCCTTAATTTTCTTAGCGTCAATGAGGGCAGGTCCGTCATAGAATCGTCGGCTCTGATACCAAGTTGTTACGTTCTTGAATTGAGATTAATACAAGAACTCAATGAATATAGAGTAGTAGAGAATCTACTTCCAAATCAACCTTAATCTCTCTTGGAGACTAAGATTAATTTGTTGGAAGGTTCCTTTATTTCATTACATAATATACTTTATGTTGAAATAAAGATTAAATCACGCCTTCACCTAACACCTTAAGGTTTTATGACAGTTAGTCAAGTGGTTAGTCTTAACTTTCACATGGTATCAGAGCGCGCAGGTTCGAGTTTCCGCAGCGCCAAGTTAAACCCCAATTTCATCATGTTTGCGATATGGTCAAGCAAACACGTGATGGGCTTTCAAAAAAATGTCTCAGCCCACACGTGAGGGGGAGTGTTGAAATAAAGATTAAATCACGTCTTCACCTAACACCTTAAGGTTTTAGGACAGTTGGTCAAGTGGTTAGTCTTAACTTTCACACTTTATATAGAGATTACAAGATCTCCCCATTATTCTTGAAGTTTACCGAATATAACATATCACCCAGACTAAAAGCTAAAAGTTGTATGTTTGAAATAAATGTGTAGCTCAACATGCTATGTTTTTATTCTGGTTAAAGGTTAACTAATGTTCTACTTAACATTGTGAGGGGGAAAAAATCAATCCTCAAGTACTTCTAAAATATCACTTTAAATTCGAAAGACGCTGGTGTTAGTAGTACATCCACAAAAATGCTAATCTGACAGTAAATGACTAGATAGATACTAACAGTTAAGTAGCTTTGGCCCTTAAATTCTTGGCATACACCCAACAACAGCGAGTCCAACTTATGTAGAGTTCTTCCCAGCCAGACCTGAAAGGATATTAAAAAGGTACAACCATGATTCCAAACATATGCTAAACCATTGATATAAACAGAAACAGAAAGAACAAGAGAATTTTATTTCAGTAGTAAACTGAATTATGGTTTAGAAAAGCTTCTTTTCTTTTTTGGTGGAATATCTGGAATCTGGATTAAAGAATGAGTTAATCCTGTTCAACATAAGGGAAGTGATTGTTACTGTATAGGTTCCCCGTGAACAAAATTATATCCTTACCTCAACACCTTTGCCCATCTCTTTTATTGCAGACAACTCCGAAAAGCCATCCAAGAGCTGCAAATACTCGGACAAGACTTGAAATGCCTGTCAACCAATTCACTTAATTAAATTTTGGCAATGGGGAAACTTCGCTCGAAAGTAATCTCCGACCCAATGAAAAAAATTGCTCTTTTGACAAGACAGGAAATTTGATATGTTCACTCATTAATTAATTAAACAAGTTATTTTTCTAATAGGACAGCTAACTTGTAAGAGCTGCTAATCATAAAAGACATCCTAGATAAACTCTGTCATCGGCTACCTTGCAATAATCTCCTTGCTCAACTAGAGACTCAAGTGCATTTTGCATATCCAGTGCATGGAGAAGTTCACTTAGCAAAGGAAGCACATCCTGCAAAATGAAGACCCATTATCAAGTGATTAAGTTCAGCCATTCCTCCATAATTATCTTAAAAAGGAGACGAGGGTTCTATTTTAAATGAGTATATTATATGATTATATCAGTATGAGGATCAATATATTATTAGCATTAGGTGATTTATATCATTTGGAGCTTGGACGAACATCAGATGTGTAGCTTATAAATTCATACGTAATGTCAAATCAAACATCTAAACTATAAAATCTAATATCAATACTAATGTATCAGTTTAATAATTAATATATAAATCAAACTACCAATCTAAATATTCAATTTATTTGCCTTAAAATAAGAACCGCCTGCCTCAAAAGTAAAGCAATCTATGTAGGACCAGTTGGCCCATGTATATTGCCTTGTCATCAACAAGTATGCAGCATCAAAGGAGAAACTTACCAAGAATGCTTGTTTCTTCTTTGAATTGGCATGCACAATTAGGTCCCTAGAGACCTCATTCTTCGATGATGTTAAATGTCTTCTTCCATTCTGCATAAATGAAAGGCTAGAAGAATCAGAATTAAATGGCACGTGCATTATGTTCTTGGCGTTACTCTAATAAACATCTCTATAATCTGCATTTATTTTCTACAAAATATATATCATTTATATCTTATACAAAAACATCAGGAAAACACAAGCATATACACAAATTGAGATCATTCAAACTATCAATAAGAGGTTAGGCTATCTACAAGATCAGCTACTATAATGTAACTCAAATAACAATTTCCACTCAGGAACTAAGCAGCTTACTGTTCATGTTTATTAAATAAGAGAAGTAAAGGAAGTTTCTTCATGGTCTTACCATGCATATGACATTTGCAACCTGCAAATCCTTCTCCAGTTCTCTCACCAAATTCATTCCCTTCACTGAGCATAAAGGTTCTTAATTAATGAAGTAAAAACATTTAAAAACAAAAAACATCATGATATAAGTCCAGTAAGAGAATGTTTCCATAATTGTACTAGGTGCTAAGACATCAGTAAACTTCTTCTTTTTTTAATGTTTAAGGTTTAGGCTAAAAAAAATGCTAAAGGTTAATGTATCAATAATAAAGCACCATGAGGGTATTGCTCGTATACAAAAGAGGGGGCAAAATAACCAAAACAATACACAAAAGAAGATTCATGGGCGTGCTAAGACATGTATGTGTCCATGAATACATATAGATCTCAACTGTACCCGCCAATACCAAAAATTTGCAAGCCTAACACAGTTTTCTATAAGCAAGTCATAATGGGTCTCAGTACCTTCAAAACCTCTTCTCTTCCTTTCCCTTCATAATATCCAATATATTGCTAGAGCGATCATCCTACTAATTATAATCGAAACGTGCAGACTAATCAAAACATGTTGCCGGTAGAGCTTAAAGATTTGTTTCTTGGTTCTTGTTCTTAAACATGTATTCTTATTCAGTTACCCCTAGCTCAGGTGCTGCTGTAATCTCCACATCAATGACTAACACAATTTCTTTAACTCCTAATAGACTTTTGACTGCTGATCTTTTAATAACCAAACTTAAGGGCAGCTGCTGGCGGGTCATGGTTCTCATGGAAGAGGTAGTAATGACTGAGAGTCTGAGACCAACTTTTAGAGACAAAAGTGGGAGGTAAAAACTACAATCCTTCAAAAAAATCCTTTTAATAGATACAACATAACTTCAGAAGCTGAAAGATAAGAAAAAAACTGGGCTTCACAGATGATTGATTAACTGACCCATTGCTTCATGATGTTCCATAACATGCCGCGACAAATGTTCTGATACTATATCCAACTGTGTTAATCTAAGAGTAGCCTGTAGAGATATAAACCCAACTCCATCAATAAGTTACCATTGGATTTAATAAACCATATATATGTCTAATAATAATATTAAAAAAAAAGTTACCTGTTTCTCAAAGAATGCCAATTCAGTATCATCTGAAGGGATATGCTCTAAGATGTGTCTCACTGGATCAAAGTCCTGCAGACATTTATAGAGTACCAGTGAATGCCTTCTCATTTTTCAAGCATTTAGCAAGTATGATGTCCCTGTGCCTACTTTGAAGTATATGGCGAAAGTACTGAATGAAATTTTTTTCTAGGGCAAAGAATCATGTCAACTGTAAAGTTCACTTTATTATTTGGGGGAAAACCTCTTCATAGAAATCATCTTCTAGCTCCACTATATCTTCACCAGGTGGTCGATTTTCATATATTGAGCTCAATTCGGTGGATCTTGAGGAAATACTAAACCTTTGATGTGGGGGTAACCCTGCCAATGCACGTGCAACAACGGCAGCTGCAGCTGCTCGAGCTGGAACCTGTAAACAAGAATGTACTTTCATAAACTGCTTTAAATGTCCACCTATGTGAGTGCCTTGCAGGACGAAGTTACGCCAGTAGAAAAGGTACATGAAAACCTCCCAAAAGACAGGAAAATAAGTTAATCAAATCTTTGTAAGAAACATAGTTACAAACCCAAGCGAAGTAGTCAAAGGTTAACAAAGGCCTAGTTAGAGACAGAAAATTACTTGAGACCGTACTGTCCTATCCATAAGAAATATATTAAGCTCATTAAATTGTTTGCCAAATCTGGCATTGATTATGCATTAAGCTCACCAACTGAAACAGCAATTCAGATCTCATTTCACCAAAATACTAGGTCATTATCCTTGAATTCTATATCTAAATTTCATATTGGTTTCATTCTGCCAAATGTAATTAAACAGCACGATTATCTTGGGTCGAGGAAACCACATTACTACGATCTAAGCAATAACCAACTCATCCTAGCTGCAGCTAACTATTGATCTCCTAGAGATCATCACCTAAACATGTGGTACTTATATTCACTCAAATTGAAATTTTTCAGACGGGAAGTAATGTAAGTATAGAAAATATACATACGACGAAGCGTCAGTTGAATTGCTTTCGCAGCTTAAAAAACGCGCATTCTGCTCTCCTACAATTACCTCGGGTCGATCAGAAGTAGAAGGAAGGAGGCCGAGCGATTGTGCAGACCTGACTGAACTCAAAATCTTCTCGCCGACTTTCGATAAATCCATCCCGCCTCCTTGGGACAGCAAAAAAGGGACCAAGAAGAAAAGCCTGGAGCTCTCAAATCCAGCCTCGCTCAAATCTCCATTGAACAGAAAGGGATTACCCAGGGCGGTTCCAAATGGGAACAAGTTCGGTTGCATTCTAGCTCGAAGCTCCAAGATCAAGCGCGGAGAAGACCATGGTTTCTGGATCTAAAGCTAGTCAGCGGCTTCGATCCTGCAGATTTTTGCGCACTCCAAGATCAAGCGCGGAGAAGAGATTGAAGCTCGAAGTCTGATTGGGCTGAGAAGAAGAAGGTGACTTGACTTCTGCATTGGGTAACTAGATCATGAACTTCGAAGTGTATGAGATGAGAAAGTGAAACAATGAAGGATGAAGACGTCGCAAAATGATTTTAAGAGGGGGAGTATTTCAATTAGGGAAAACTATACAATCATATGTGTTATTTTTAGTTTTTTACTAATAAATATGGTGGATTTAAATTTAATTATAACTTAAGAATTGGGGAAAATTGTAATTTAAGAAAAAATTTAAAAGTTATGAGTTTTTTTATACGCATTTTAGAATTTGAATACTATAGTATAAATAATATTAATTTTTTTATAAATTCACTTTTAAGACAATAGAAAATTATAAAAAAAATTAGCTTATGAAATAATTGAACTCAAAATCGTAAACATAAAATTTAATATAAAATATAAAGTATTGAATTGTTACGCTATATTCAATTTTCTGCAATATTATCACTATTTCTTTTACCTCATTGGCAAATAGTATGATTATATTAAGAGCTTATAATGTAGCATTTCTCCGAATATTATCTCGGTTGACTCACATATAAGGAAAAAATTTACGTTAGCAAAAGCATAGTATTTAACCACAACCCGAAAATTATTGTATTTGTGTCACATGTTTAGTCCAGATTGCATATGTGGATGTGGCTGGTTGTTGTGTTGAGTAACAAAATATTATCCATCCACACACCAAATTAATTATTATAGATTTTGACAACGTAGACCTTTCTCAACAGAAATTGCAAAACTCAATTTCAGCAGAAGTTCTTCAAAGGGTTAAAATTGGTCCACAATTTTTTTGCAAGAGGTCTCTCGAACTTTTATAAAGGGCGCAATTGGCCCTATAGTTTCAAAATGGGTGCATAAGGCCCCAATTAAATTTATGATGTGAATTTAGGAGAACTAGTTCTTATACATTCATGGTCAGTCCACATAAGTTTAAGTAAGAGTAAATGGTTCTCTATGTGTGAATAATTCAATGAATTTAGTAAAATTAGTTTTGCTAAGTGTTGGTTTAGCCCATAAATACTAATGAGTGTGAAACTATCATAAATTTATTCACATTAAATGAACTGCAAAAATTAATTTTGCATAATGTAATATCATATATCACATAAACACGCATCTTGGATGTCAGCTAAATATGTTTTATTATATTACTTATTTAATACTAAAGCACGTGTGAGTTTATTTAATACTAAAGCACGTGTGAGTGAGTATATATTTTATAAAGTAAAAACTTATGTATTTAATTAGTATCAAATTTAAAGTGTTATTTTTTTTAGTATTATATTTTTAAATTAAATGTTAGCTCCTGTAGTTTGAATGTGTTTAAACTTAAAGCGAAATTAGTTGATACAAGTTTAACAACAACAGAAAAAGAAAGCCGAAACAAGAGTATCAAGCACAAACCACAACTTGTCTCCAACAAACAACAGAGAACAACACTAGCCTACAACAGATTTAGAGGTCTGTCTATTATTATAATTTTAGTGAACTACCAAAACCCTACAAACTTCTCATCATCTCATTACTTGCACTGCAAGCAACATCAGTTCTTCAACAGCTTGTGTGAGAAAATCTTCTTGCAGTACGGACTAGTCCTCAAGAAATCGTGCCTCTCAATTGCACCAACTAGCGATGCCCGAAGTTGGCCCTGATTGGATCCACAAAACTAGTTTACTAAATGACATTTTTTTAATGAATTCAAAAGGGGTAAGTAAGTGAGCTAATTACTAACCTTGGTATAATTGATGGCACTATGGATGACATAGTTTGCATAAGGGTCCTGAAGCAGCTGCTCAAAGTGAGGCACCGATATCAATTCCCGGACGATAATGGGACGGCTCTCTTCAATGTCCTTCATGCATTTCTCAACTACGTGGCTGCTGAATTTCTGAGTCGACAACTGCACGAAGTGGCCTTCAAACTGAGCCATCAAGTTGGTTATAGCAGATGGTATTTTCATGTCGATTAGAAACTGAACAACGTAGTTTCTGCATCGATTAGGGAAATGGGATTAATTCAACCAAAAATGGGAAATAATTCTATGAAGTATGAACAGTAAATAATACCCAAATGGATCTTGAGCAAGGATAAGAGCATGAGAATAGATTTCAGAAACAAGTTTGTCTCTCTGTTTCCCAGAGGAATGAGCAACACAGTGTTGCAGCACGCAGCATCCATGGCAATGAGTTGCAATCTCAACACAATACTTTGAAGCACCTTCAAAGATGAACTGCAAATATAATCGTAAAAATGATTTCTTTTATAAAAGGAGAAGAAATTAGTGAAAGATTCATAAAAAGAGCCACATTTATCAACTATGCAAAGACTGAATTTCTTAAGGAGATTCAAACCAGAACATAAGGTTTAATCCAATCTTCAATATCTTTTCAAAATTATTATAAAAATAGCTCTCTACTTCCCTAATAAAACAATGATTAACAGAGAATCTATAGATTTCATGACTGCTTTAGAAAAGGAAGCAATGCAATGCTGAAAGTAATTAACCCAATTTTGAACATTTACAATGTGCAAGGACAATAGCAGCAGAACTAATCACTATTACAACAATCATAGAACAACCTTTTTCATATAATGCTACTAAGTAGATTATAGGAAAATCTGACCTTGTTATCCTGAAAGTTGAAGCGCTCTAAGCAACGCTTAATCACATGATTTCCATTCAAATCATTAATGAGATCTATAAACCCATGCTTGAGAGCAGATATCACCAATGCAATCTGTTCCTTGGTATTGATTGTCGAGATGAGTTTCTGCACCACGCGGGTCCTGTAACAAATTACAAATTTCATCATGAAATGAAATTATTAAAACCATTCCATTAGATGATAAAGAATTGTGCAAGGAAACGAGATTTTATGATTTTACCCATGTGTGTCCAAACAAGTCCTAATGATCTCTTCAGGATCTCTAGTCAAAATCAGCACAATGTTCATCCTTTGCTCTTCGTTACAGACATCAAGCAACTTCTGGACAAGGTAATTTCCAAACTGGTTCATCATGAGTTCCACAATGTTATCAATAATCTCATCGAATATTATCTGCACTTCGCGGCTCTTCCCTTCCTCAAACACTCTCTGTAAGTACCGACACCCGTTTTGATCTTTAGCCATAAGGATGAACGAACCTTGAACTTCAGCCACTGAACTTGGATTTCCCCAAGGTAAATGGCAAAATGAAGCCGATTCCGGACCCTTACCTAACATTTGAGGATGATTCTTCCATACCTCATTTTCCGAATTCTTACTTTGGTGGAAATTATTGCTGGCCTTGATGTTGTTCAGACTTTTGCCTTGCATTTGACTCTTCTTCATCATTTCTTGAGAGTCTCTCATCATTAGCAGATCATTGTAAGGATTAAGAAGCATGTTCTGAGAAGAATTCATCGAATAGGTCCCTGAACCATTCGTGTAAGGTGCAAACCCGATTGAAGGGTCGTTGAAGGCATTGAAGTTTTCAAAAGAACTAACAGAGCCATCTTGATTGAAAAATGAGGCCGTGGGATAACTGATTTCTTGGCTTCTCTGATACCCTAGAAGTCTATTATACATCACAGTTTCATCCTCTAGTCCGCCATTGACATTAACATTGCCAGATGATCCACAATGTTCATCAAGTTTATACATATTGCTACTATAATTACTGCTACTGCCACCACCACCACCTACAGAAGAAGAAGACCCGCCATGAAAATACCCATTCGAGGGTGGTTCATCACCCCTTACAGACATATCGCACATTTTGTTGTACAGATCCGCATCAGCCAAGAACCTCTCGTATGCATTATAGTCTGTTGACTCAGAGTCAAACCTCACTGACGCATTGGAGTGGACACCATTTGAATGTGAATTCGGTGGTGGCCGCTGATATAGTGAAGAAGACGAAGAACCGAATCCGTTTGAGAAAAAATCTTGATAATTATCGCGACCTTCCATTTTCCTCGGAAACGCGAAATCTTGGCACCGCGGAAAACAAAAGAGAAACACAAAAGAAAGATTCTCAAGAACAGTGCAGAAATCAACCAAAACAGACTAGATTACGATTGAATGCTGTTCCCTAATATTAATAAGATAAAGAAGACAAATTTAGGATCATGGAACGTTCCAGAAGGAGAATGGATGCATCAAAACGCAGGAGAAAACGAAAGAAAGGACGAGCCGCCACAGAAAGCCATGGAGCGGGAGAACTGGAGCTGCTGCTCCGATACACTGCTGCTCCCAGAAAAAAGCGTTGGCGAAAGAAAAAATGCTATGTTGTTTTGATTTTGTTAGCTTTTGTTTTTAGATATCGAGATATGTGATCGTTTCTGTTATTAGAATCTAACAAATCCGCAAATATCTGTCTTTTTTCTAGGTTGTTGATCCGGAAATTCTTTTTAAATTATCAAACATATTTTTTATTTGTTGTTTCCAAATTCTGCCAGACCATGATTCAAATGGATATAAAAACAAATCAATGTTTGTTAAAAGAAAAAAGAGTTGGGTTTTTAATGGCGAATTAAGTTCGAATTTTGCTAAAGACACGTCTTATAAGAAGTTTAAGTCGTATAAATTGTAACGCTTCCCAACTGAAACTAGGAAAATAATATTGTATATATAAAATTAAACAAAACAACGATATTTTTTTTTCCAACCGATGAATATTTTTATTATTAGAAAAGCAATGAGTATGCTCCAAGTTAATTAATGCATTTATTGCCTGCCTATTAACTATTTACATTTATATTATTAAAATGAAATTTACCTGTCACATAACTTACAAGTAATTTGGCGGATTCAGATCACTTGCCCCACACTCTTCGTGCCCAGATCGTGTCTCACTGTTATGATCTTGACACATATTCTTAGATTTAATATTTTCATTCTAGGGTTCACCAATTCCAGTAGGGTTTTAGAAAAAAAAAAAACTACAAAATTAATTATACTCAGAACACGTGTCAAGATCTTAATGGTGATGCACGATCTGGGGTATGGAGAGTGGGGCAGGAGATCTGCATCTAGGGATGAGCGGTTCCGGGTACCCAGTATTTTTAGGGTATCCCAGAACCAGATCAATACTAAACGGTTCCTAACTTTATTACCCAGAACCGTACCAGAACATTTAGGAACCGGAACCGTACCAGAACCGTTAAGAGCCAATCGGTTCCGGGTACCCGTTAAGGAACCGGTTACAAATTTTCAAACTAAATAATATAATTTTAGGTACTAGTTGGAACCGGGTTCTGGATACCCAGTTGGAACCGGGTTCTCGGTAGCCAATTGAAACTGAAATTTATGTTATACCAAGTGAATCATAAAAATAATTATAACATTTTCCACAAACCAATTTTAAATTTGTTAAATGTTTAGTGTTTTTTTAATTTATATATATATAACGGTTCCGGTTACGGGTATTTGGGTACCCGAAAACTTATCCCGGAACCGGAACCGAAAATACCGGTTCTTGAAATTTAATCACAGAACCGTACCAGAACCATTTACATCTACCCGGAACCTACCAAATGACCGGTTCCGGTCCGGTTCCGATTCCAACTGGGTAATTTGCTCACCCCTATCTGCATCCTAATTTGGTATGGAGCTAATAATTATTGTTGGAAAAATTCTATGGAACATCATTCCTTCATTGGCCAAAGAAAAAATTCGTGTTCCCTCCTATTTAAAACATCGATACGAAATCCTGCAATAAATTAACTTATGTCATGTAACAAAACTTTCCATTTTTAAGTTTAAAAAGTCAAAATGATTTTTTTTTTTTTTACAATATACAGTTGACAATTCTAATTTTTAAAATATATTAGGAAAATCAATGTTACTAAATAATATTACATAATTTTAAATATATATTTACTTTTATTTGCTATATTTTTATTTAGATTATATTATCAATACTTAAGTATCGTTAGGGTTAGGCAGTGATGAGCGTATGGTGAGGTTACCATTAATACCATGACCATACCATTTTTTTTCACTTATACCATAACTATAATTTTGTTTTTTCACCACAATCAAGTCATTTAATCATAATTGTTCAAACTAATACAACATCATTGTTTCATACAAAAAATAAAATAAAAAATTAAACATACATTAATTGTTACGTAGAAGAAATCCAAATTAAATATAATTTTATTGTTTCACGTAATTCAACAATACATTATTTAATCACATGTCACTTCCAATCATCAAACGTCATCACTTTGGTCGAGGTTACCTAATAATAAGAATTATTAACATAATGATTATGCATATTCATATATTCGTTATACAGCAAAATTCAAATAATTAAAAATACGATCATAAGTTTTGCTGAATCACTCTCTATTCTTGGGAGTAAGTTTAAACATAATCATATAATTGCTGAATTACCCTTAAATTTGCTGAAAATAACTAATTACTTCAGTTAATGTTGAATCATCATCTTCCTCTAAATCATTAATTAAATTAAGCTTTTTTAACTTCATAGATGCAGCTGTATCAATAAAAGAAAAGATATGGATTAGTTCACATTATGTAATAAAAATAACAACTTACCATTATGTAATCGAAATAATAACTTACCTTTTTTTTTGCCAACAAAATAATAGCTTACCTTGACTAGGCACTTTTAGTTAAAAATAATAAACTAAATGACAAATTTAGTCACATATATGAAAATGCAGCAAAATGTTAAAATTGATACAATTGAAATATGATATTTAAGAGATCCATAAATTCATACAGAGATCCATAAATCCAAAACCTTAGTATGAGAAAAATAAGATTGGATTAAGATTTTTTTTGGTAAACGATTAAGAATTATAGTATGTATTATATAGATATATTAGTGATGGTTATAACTCTGGTTATGAACTCAATACCATAACCATTGTGAATACTAAATTCATCACCATAAATGCAGCACACAATAATGGTGCGATTAACCATTGCGGAAATTGGTGCGTAAAATCATAGTTTTTTTATTTTCACCGCACCATTGTCAAGAGTTATAACTTTTTTTTCGACATTCTAATTTGCAATCAATTTTTTTATAATACAGTGTGAAACATTCCAAATAACATATCATTATTATATATTTCTAATTTATGTACACTATTATAAAAAATTAGTTGAAAAATAAAATGTTTATGTTCTTTTTAATATTATTAACTTAAAAATAAATTTCCCTTATTTGGTTATTAACTCAAATAAGTAACAAAACTAATTACCATATTATGTATATTTGACTATTTGGTCATTAACTCAAATTTATACGCTAAGATATCATTAACTCAAATTTGTAGTGTAAGTCTTAATTAGTCCATTTCGTTTACAAACTCACTTTCACAGGAACACAACTTCAACGGATTGGTTTTGATTCGAGGCTTGAACCTCCAGATCCGCCAATTATATAGGAACCAATCTGCAGAATCTTTCCATTTCTCCAAACAGAAATCAACAAATAATCATGCACCGATCTGCACATTGTTCATATATTCAAGTCGAATCCTACACCACATCGCCATAAAAAAGCCCACAATGCAACACTTTGTTGTTCACTAGTAAGTTCAACCAGACAACAAACAATTTGGAGGTGAAATTATCATAAGTTAGACAACACCTAAAAGAACCACCACTGTTTCATCGTTCAGACCAATGCAATGCTGCTTTCGCCGCCTGGAGGCTTGCGGACCCCACCAAAGTAGTCCCTCGACTCGGCCTTGCCATCAGCAAAGATGTCGTTCCCGCTAATCTCGCGTAACTTGGCATTGCTTAGAGATCTCTCACCGGAAGCCGCTGCAGAGGTGTCTCCTCTGAAGATGTCGTTCCCAGAAAGCTCGGTGTATTTCTTGTCGTATATCTTCTTTGCGGTCTTCATGGACGCCTCGTCGTGGGAGATGCTGCTCTGACCTCCAGCAGGCTGAAAATGTAATTACCAAGTAGATCGATGTAGTTAGGGGGCGTTTGGATAGAGAGAATGCGGAGAATAAACTTCGTAACATCTGGTATGGGAATCTTAGAAATAGTGTGTTTCCAGTTCCACAATCCAAACAGCTCCCAGTCATTTTCAACATCAACAAGTATGGTCAATGTCTCAATGGATGAGACTATGTCTTGGGTTCATTACCAAAAAACTACCTGAAACTTGTTCTACTATGCAAAAAGCTACTTGAACATTGATTTTTAAAATTTTATTAAAGTTTGCAAAGTTCGGGTAGCTTTCTGGTAATTAACCCTTAAATCTATGGTTTGTACAAACTACAAAAGGAGAGGATTCAAATTTACAAACAAAACTTCACTACATTATGATTAAGGTAAGCCAACCTAAAAGACATTCATGTATCAACAATGCATGTAACAAAACTATAATCTTAAGATATCAAGTGAATGGTCAGGCAATGATCTTATTCACCAACTGCATAAAAGTTGAGTTGGGTTTTACTCACACTGGAGACTTTAACGGAGGTGTTGATTTGCCGTGGTGCAGGCTCTCCCATATCCTCATGGCTCATGCTTAGATGGCGTAATACATGTGGCCTCGACATGATTTCTGGAGGCGGCGCAAATATGTCGTGTCCACTGAGCTCCTTACACTTGGCATCAGAAATCGGCTTCGTCTTCAGGTCTGAGTCATTGTCCAATGTGCCGCTCAGTTCCCGCTGCTTCGCCACCTCTGGAATGGAGGTGGGTTTTTTGGGGGATATGCTCTCTTCTTCTCCAAATGAGATGTGGCTGATTCCCGACAGCGTTTGCTACAAAAAGAAAAAAACAACAAAATCAGACTCAAAAATGAATATGTTTCTAATCTACAACATATCTTTAAAACATATATCCTAGGTTTCATTACCTGGTACATTCGCAGTCCTGTTTTAGAAGTGTCTGCCTCAGCTGCATCACCCTCTTCATTAAAGATGCCACTTCCAGTAATTTCCTTTAACTTGTAACCCGAACAAGGCTTCCTACAATATATGAGAATTCAATGCAATTGATTTAGGCTAAACAAAACCATTTCATTGCCTCGCTTTGAGTTTAGATCAATGAGATTCAAATTTGATGAATTAAGGCTATCTTTTCTCGAGATACACCTAATTATATCTCCTAATAAAACTAAGCTATTCTTACTGTTGAAGTATAAAAGGCTAAACCATGCATTCATTTATCACCTTAAAATTTAGGACAGTTGGTCAAGTGGTTAGTCTAACTTTCACATGGTATCGAAGCGCCACATGTTCGAATCTCAACAACACAAAGTTTAAATCTCTATTTAATTAAAGTTTCAAATGTTAGGCTTTCAAAATGTTGAACTATTAAAGATAAACCACGGTGAAATGTCTAGTCAAAACTTTCACAGTTACTATCCCAGAAAAATGCCATGCACTAGAAGATGACATGGAAAATGCAAGTAGCCATTCCAAGAAGCAGATTCAAAATTTACACAACTGCAAGGAAAACCAACAATTTTACAAGTCAACCACAATTGGTGTAGTTGAGAGTTTGTATCACTCAATAATCTTACTACATAAAGTGAAAACGCCATTGTCAGATATATACATAGCTCCAATAAGTGTTTTTTCTGTAAAAGATCAATACTGTAATAAACAGATCAGCTGGATCTCCAGTGAGACAAAGCACAGTTACACAGATCATGCTACAATACCTCATGGTGGAAGTTCAATCACTAGGGACTTCATCATAAGCTGTAACTTTAATTTTAAAGAATAATCAAATGGAAAACTTAAAAAATGTTGCACGGAAGAAGAATTCTAGAAGACTACAGATCTCACTCACCTCTTGTTCAAGCTCTCAACTTCCTCATCAGTGATTTGACCTCCGAAGACCACCTTGCTGACCCCAGACGGCTGGTGGGAGCGGGTATTAGACCGGGATGAAGCGGAGCCGGGAACTGTATGCTCCGGCGGCGGAGTCTCGGACCAGGTGAGCAGATCTGCGGTGGAAGTGTGGGGTTTCCTCACCGGAGTGTTCCTCTCCATGGCCTGGAATCTATCTTCTGTGAGCTAGAATGAGAAATCCACTTCAATCAGAGAAGATAATGTAAAAGGAAAACGACAGTGTACTAGAAAGAGACGAGACGGGGATGAGTGATCGGAGCAGATTATACCACCGTAAGAGCGACTCTTTCCATTGGTATATAATCTGGTTGGTTTTAATTTTTAAATAAAGCCAAGTAAAAGAGAGACAGCGAAGAGAGAGAGATTTATATTTTAAACAAATAATAGTAATAATAATAATAAATTATAAAAGCGGATATGAATTCGTATTTTTGAAAATTGAATCGCCTTGGGCTCCGAAAGGCAATGCCTAGTCATGTCGCCTTGGTATAGCCCAATTTCGAACCATAATTAGCCCCAGTTGAGTTTCAATGTGAACTTGGGCCACTGAGTCCTAACAAACCCCGAAGTCTTGAGGAACTCGTTCCGAACCCGTTCTGAAAAGTCTATTTTAAAATTGTACCCGATTCTGTACGGGATGACTTTTACTCTAACTATGGCTCGGGCTAGTGCCAGGGCTTTCTTAGAAGAGTCTTGATGTCTCGAATTACTTACGTTAGTTTAATATTTTACAGTCTAAATAATCTACCTATAGTAATTCATAGGGGTGTCAACGGGGCGGGTATCGCTTGCCCCGACCCGCCTCGTGGGTCGAGATGGTCGACTTGTGCCCGCTCCGTACACCTCGCGGGTTGGCGGGTACCCATGACCCGTTGCCACCCCTAGTAATTCATGTTTGTTACACACATAAACTAATCGCTACTAGTATTGGATCAATCAATAATCACTTACTAGAAATAACTGTTTAAAATTATTCTGAGAGTCCGGCTGAAATTTAAATTATACCTTATGTGTTAACTATCAAATAGTTAGCTCAAGTTTGTATTTTAATTTAAATACCTTCCTTGTTTGGTAGTAAACTTTTTACCGAATTTAAACTATATGTTAATTATTATATTACTAGCTCAAGTTTCATATGTATATTTTGTTAGCTTTATCATGATTTTTTTATATATTTAGACGGAATCACATATATATTGGGCACGTGATGGAAATAACTAGCAATTTATTTAATTATACAAACATTATGTAGTATTTTGTTCAAGTGCTCTAACATGAGCTAACAATATGAAGTGTTTTTGTTCTTCACATATGACCATTCCGATTTAAGTTGGCGAAAATTCTAACAAAATTAGTAATTTGTACTAATTAAAACTTGAAGCAGTTTTTAAAAAAATCAATAACAATTTATTTGAGTGTACAAATATCATCTAATTAAATTAAGCCTAGCCTTATTAACAAACACGAAGAAATGCATAGCTAGCTAGCTCTGCATAAGCTTTCTCTAGGAGACGGTATTGTTTGCGTGAGCGGTAGTTCGTCTACATTCGGCTGTCTTAACTCTCCACATGATGTTTCAAATGCTTAACATGTGTTGTTTTCTTGTCTGTGACGTTTCTCCGACCATGCCGCCTTGTTCTTTATAAGGTCCAGCGATAAGCTTTTCTACTGTGATTACCGACGATCGATACAGTCAACCAAACCATGGCGTCAATCACTACCACAAACTTCCTTGCCGGCGCTCGGCCGAGTCAACTCAGTCTACCCAGGATCCGCACCGTTCTGCCTCAGCCTACGATCCGCAAGCGCGCGTTGACTCTTAAAATCGGAACCCTAAAAACCAGAGCCGTGGTCGAAACCATGCCGTCGCCGGTATGATATCATCGACTTATGCTTCTGATTTGACTGTGTGGTAACGATTCTGAGCTTGATGTTAGTGATTAACTCAAAAGTGATCAAGGAATACGTCTTTTCACGGCTCCAATTGTGTCAAAACTGTAATTTGCTGCGTCTTTAACATTGAAGGAAATACTGATAGAACTAAGTATTGGCATTGCATTACATGAAACAGAGAATGTTTGAAGATTTTGAGCATGTATTTTTAGACACTGAATAGTAATGTCATTTCATTTGTTCGTACCCAGGATCCTATTACAGTTGACAAGGAAGTCAAGTCTAGGAAATTAGCTTTGGCTTGTCCTATTTGTTATGAGCAATTTACATACATTGGCAATCAATCCCCATCAGTGTAAGTTTTCACTGATTTTTCCTTATCCTTTTAAGTTGCATAGGGGTTTTCTCATTGTTATTGCTCAAACTGCTTCAGGAATTCGTCCGAAGACACTACCTTGCAATGCAATACTTGCAGAAAAACCTTCAATGGTGTCAAAACTCATGTTGATCTTACAGCAGCAAGCGGAGCCAAGGGCTATTCAGAAGCCATGGCCCCAAGCACCGAATTTTTCAGGTTTGGGGAAGTTAATATTCCCTTGTTCACTTCAATTTATTTAGTTTAAGAAGACTTTTTTTTTGCTGCATGGTTCAGATATAATGTACATTAATCTAATCCAGCATATTAGTGCTTCTCAGTTCTCATTGGAACCATCATGACTAGTAGACTTGCATAAACATTTGGTTTTGCACATTTTTATTGGAATCGATCTTATATCAACATCATATCGACAATTTGATGCACAGCTATGTCACTTGAAAATGAAATGTCTGTCTGCATAGGCTTCCACTGCACATCATTGTCTGTTTATCTGTTGACTTGAAAATGAAATGTCTGTGTTCATAGGTTTCCACTGCACATCATTGTTTGTTGTATTTACTGTCTTAATTGGAGAATTTTGTGTACATGTAATTTTTTTGGCCACATATATGTAATCTTTTTGTGTATATGTAATTTACCAACCTTAATCCTGCCTGAAACAGGGTCCCTTTGATATCATATATCTACGAGAGGGGTTGGCGGCAAAACTTTTCATTTTGGCTCGGTTTTCCTGGTCCTGAGAAAGAGGTTGGTTGACATTGTTATTACTAATGATTCAGTTTGTCTCCTACTTTTTTAACATTGGATTTACTGATGCCATGTCCTACCTAAACTTTCTAGTTGAACTGTCCCCAAAAAAATAAGTGGTCCCTCTGTTCATGATGGTGAAATGAATTGAAGTGTCTTAGTTAAATGCACTACTATATGGATTAAATATAGTGATGATGATCTACCAGCAAAGTTTCAGATTGGACTGACGATTACAACCCATATATCAAACCTTTGAAGGATATTTATTGCACAGTTCACATAACATATGATGTTCTTGTTTTTTCCAAAAAAAGAAGGCGGCCATTTTTACATAACAAAGACAAACATCAATTTTATGACAATGTATATGCAGTTTGAAATGATCAAGGGATACCTTGAACCGGTCCTGGGAGGAAACATCATCGATGCAAGCTGTGGAAGCGGGCTATTCGCGAGGCTATTTGCCAAGAGCGGACTTTTTTCCAAAGTCGTTGCTTTGGATTATTCAGAGAACATGTTGAAGGAGTGCTATGAATTCATAGAGAAAGAAGATACCTTCCCCAAAGAGTAAAAACATTTCCACAGACATAAATTCAAGGTTGTCTCTCTTGATTTCATATCTAACTTTGAGTTTTCTGGTCTAAATCAGAAACATCACACTGGTAAGAGCCGATATATCCCGACTTCCTTTTGCTAGGAGCTCAGTTGACGCTGTCCATGCTGGTGCTGCTCTGCATTGTTGGCCTTCACCTTCATCAGCAGTAAGCATTTAAAAAAACCACAAATACATGGAAATAGTGTTTTTTTTCTTCCTATGTTATTGTATTTATATATTTGTTATTCAGGTAGCTGAAATAAGTAGAGTTTTACGTCCTGGAG
Organism: Clarkia xantiana subsp. parviflora; assembly: GCA_036873135.1. Lineage (NCBI taxonomy): Eukaryota > Viridiplantae > Streptophyta > Magnoliopsida > Myrtales > Onagraceae > Clarkia > Clarkia xantiana. The sequence continues at coordinate 331,180 of JAPTYO010000031.1, forward strand.
GTGTATTCGTAGCAACAACTTATATCTTAGATGGTCCTTATTCGTATCTCCCAATAGCTAGGCCGCCTCTGCGTCAGGTATGTATATTTATATATATATATATATGATGGATACTAAATAAAGCTCGAGTTTTCTTTTAAAAAGATGTGTTTGGTTGTCATAGAGCATAACCCAGATAACTGGGAATAATTCATTCATATCGGAGAGTGAGCTTGAAGACCTCTGCACTGCGTGTGGGCTGGTGGATTTTAGCTGCGTCAGGAATAGAAGGTTTGTGATGTTGTCAGCCAAAAAGCCAAACTGAGTATAACATATATTAAGGAAGTATATAGAAAAGGCATAGCGTTACATTGTCTTCATACATATTGTTGCAGCAGATTGTTACAACTTAATTTGTGTTGTGTTGTGTCATGTCATATACTTCTTTCTTTCGGAAACTTCTGTGTAAATTTAAGGAATGGGATTTGGTTTGTAATTGCAACTCTACTGCTGGTATTTCTATTGCTATATTATAAGCTCGTATAAGTAAGCAAAAATATATATATATAGCTTCCGTTATTTGCATCACTCATGTTGGTATTTGCATACAAACACATGTTCTGTTCGGATGCATTGTGTTATTTGCACCTTCCACTTGAAATTTATTTTTAAGAAAAAGATAGTCAAATTTCTGGGTTCAGTTCTAACCCAAATTTACGTTTCTGGGTTTTGTTTTTAATTTTAAGTTTTTTTTTTTTTTTTGCCAATCAAGACAAGATAAAGTTTTAAGATGATATTTTTTTTTATTAAGATAAAGATGAAAATTATAAGGGTGATTTCATCATTTTATAAAGAAAAATTGTATATTAAAAGTGACAATGGTGTCATCTAACGGTCGGACCAAAAGTATACAATTTGCAAACGTATGGTACAAAAAATAGGCAAAATCAAACATGTTGTACTAAAAGCAAAAAATGAACAAACATAGAGTACTAAAAGACCTATAAACTCTAGTATTACTTATTTCATATTCTATATTATTATTCCTTATTCCTTATTCTACAAACCAAAACCAAACATGCAGTAAATGTGAAGTCTAATAGGATTGCACCGGGTCAGCCCGTAAGGGGTAAAGTGCTGGCCATGAACAATTTTCCATTCCCATGGTCACTAGCGGGGATTAAACCCCTGACCTCTGGTTAAGGGATGAGGCGCTGAACCACCACACCATTGTTACATGATTTCCATTAGTTAGTTGATCATGATATGTCTAGGTCTAGTTGGTTTACCAATAGAATCTTTTTAATTTTTAATTAAAAAAAATAGGATTGCTTTTTATTTTCTACTAGAAATTGAACCAATAATTAAGGTATAATTAAACTAGAAATATTATATAGGAGGAGGCACTAGCCACTAGCCAAAGACTTGGGACATCATCAACTTGACATTCTAATTATTAGCAGCTTCAATATATATATAATTAAAATAATAAGGTAATTAAATAGGTGGCTTTTATTGGTGACTTGTTTCCAAGAAAAGGAGCCTCTCTTTTTTAATATGGTTGGGCTACCTAACTTCACTGCCTAGATAGGGACGTATCTTAAACGCGACTCGTTTTTTGCGGGCTTAATTTATATGTGCTTTCTCCTTTCTTCCATTTGATTGATTGATTGGCCTCAATTAAGGAGGGAATGATTCTGAGACCACTCTAGTTAGTTGCCATTATAATACTACAAAATATTCAATATTTTTTTTCATGGGTGTTTTATACATTTTTCAATAAGAGGAAAACATTTATTTGAACTTAACACATTTAATTAATTAAGTGTTGAAACACTTTTTATACCGAAATCTTAAACACTAAACCGATACACCATATTAAATCATTTTACATCATTTGAGTATATAGATCATTTTACATCATTTGAGTATATAGTTATTGTACGACTACTATTATTAAGACATCAAAGCATGAACTTATATTTTACATAGCTTTTATTTAGGTTATATAGTAGGTACCTACTCGGCTACTCCTATATAAATAACCAAAATCATATAAACATTAAAAAAAAAAATCATACAAACATATACACTCAAACTTTGTCTCTATGTTCCCATTTGATTGATTATATCTAGATAATAGCTCTGTAATTAAGGCTATTAATTACAAGATCCACCTAGATACCAACCATTATGGATCCATATGTAGTGTGTGCCAGTGTTATCAGGACCGGACCGGCCATCGGACCGGCAAGGCCACCGGTTCCCGGTTCGGCGGTCCGAGCCCGGTTCAATTACATAGTGGTTCTTCACTAAAACCGGCTGGTTCGCTCTTAAACCGGCCGGTTCTCTTTAAAAATAGACCGGTTCACTAATATAAATTACTAACTCGGTAAAAAACCGACCGGTTCGCTTAAAAACCGACCGGTTCGATATAAAACCGCTATCGAACCAGGTTCAGTAACATTGTTCGGAAACTGAACCGGACCGGGAGGACCTCCGGTTCCGGTCCGAACCCGGTTAGACCGCCGGTCCGGTCCGGTTCTGATAACATTGTGTGCACATCACTATATATGATAAAACAATAAAGATTCAAACTGTGAAATTTGCTGTGAAATTTCTCTAGAAAGTATGAAAGAGAAAGTGCTAAAGCAAATTCTATTGGTTCCTTGGTGGGCCCTATCACACTTTCTAAAGAAATTTCACAGTCCCTAAACCCTAAATTTCACAGTTTCTAGCACTACTCATGATAAAAAAAAAAAAGTGGTAAGTTGTTTTTAGTAAGGAAGAAGTGTAATTGAATAAAAAAAATTCTTCTAGTAAAGATTATTTAGTCGAGCAGAAATGTGTCTAAAGTACGAGAGAAAATCAAGTTCTAACTAGTTGGTAGGTTATAAATGGTGTCTACCAGCATATAACATTGGAAGCACTATGTAATACATAGTAGTGGTTGTGGTTTGATGCTTAGTCTCTTAATTAGAGAATAGAGTTTCAAACTCCAATAATATAAAAATATTCATGAACAATACTTTTAAAAACTAATGAGCAGCGAATAGAAATTAATTTTTTTTAGAAATGAAGAAAGCATATTATAAATTATGTTGTCATCCAAAAAAACACATCTATCTTGATATTGTATGAAAGACATTGAGCTGACGTTTGCTTTGGAATATAAATCATCACTGCTTACGTATTAATTACATTACAAGACATCATATATTCCTTATATAAAAAAATATATCAACATTACGTATATTTCTTTTAGCTTTATTGCAGAAGATTGTTGTTGTCGTAAATCACAAGTATTATACAAAGTAGACAAGCCTTAGCTTTGTGAGTGAGGGTTTAAATCATCTTATGGAAAAAGTAGTGATCTTACAAAGTGGTGCATACTTTTTACGTATATATATCTCTTAGATAGATATAAGATATCTGTAATTATAACCAACAGTACTACAACACGCGTTCTACTTTGTCGACAACTTTACATCTTGTCTAATTAATTTCCACACTTCTCAAATCTATATTATTTTACATCAAAAAGTTCACTACTTTTTTAAGGAATTCTTTTAGAAAGTGTTTACAAGGATTTATTACTAGGTTCTAATAAGTTTTATTAGTAATATTTACACAAATATCACAATTCTAAAAAAAATATTCGGTAAGAAATTTTCGTTGCAAATATAAATATTTCTGTCAAGCCTTTAGTTAGAAGGTATTCAATTCTTGGAATGCAATTTACTAAAAGTTTTCAATATTTGCAGAATTTTTTAATATTTTCTTCACAAATAACTGGATTTCTTATGGTGGTGTGTAAAGTCATGGTTTGAATCTCGCGTTTGAAAACTAATGGTATAGAACAATGCATGATGAGTTGCACCTCAATTTCATTGTTGTATAATGTTAACCCTACAACATATATATACTTCTATTTAAATTTTATATTTCCCCTCTTGAAATTATTTTAACATATATAGTATCAGAGTCAAGTTACGATTAACGGTGTTGGATTTGTGTCCCCTTTACTGACTCACGTACTAGATTTTCTTAGGTCATGTTTGAGCGTGAAAGTGGGGTTTGTTGAAATTAATCACAATCCGCTTGGATTTGAAAAGCCGGTGCCTTAATTAGACAACCTTACATTGCGAAGGAGTGTCGAAGTTAAGTATCTCATACACTGTGAGTGTACCATACTATTTTAATGCGTGAATATTTGAGCACCATATATAACCAAGTCGGCTACCAACATCTTAGAATTCCACTTGTATAATTGTTTGTTCTAAATTGGATTGTTGGTTCTGGCTCGGCCTAGTACATAATTTTTTTTACCAATCATAAAGGAATATAATAGTGTTTTGTCCCTTAAGTAAAAGTTTTAGAATCGAGTTATGAGAAAAGAAAGATATTCAGAATTATGAGAATGAAGATATTTTTATTAGCAACACTTTACTTTTTATAGACGAATTCGGTGTGAGTGAAAATTATTTTAAAGGCTAAAAGATGTTGCAATTCGGTTTATATGTATGTTACCCTAGGAACCTTTCAGGGTGTAATACATATATATATATATATATATATTATCTCATATTCTTCTCTTTAGAGTGTTGAGATTAGCAGATGATGATCATTATACATAAGAAAGATGAATATGGAGATGGATGAACGGACAAGAAGAGAAAAACAAAAGAGCAGACATCATTGCTAAAAACCATAATGTTCTCTTCTCTGGTCGTGGGCCATTCTGTTTGATTCTCAGACCTAGAGAAAGAAGATATATATGATAAAGAGGTCCTTCAGAAATCACCAAAATTCTCTGCAAATTAATTGTCTTTCTTCTCTTCTTTCATTCATCTCTCAAGCAAACTTTCACGCTCTCAATCATAACCTGCCATGTCAGCAGAATTCTATTTTGTCGTCGGAATAACTTCGGCATGCTAATTTAGAAATGCCAAGTCTCTGACATATATTAAAGATAATATTATTCCATAAGGAGGTTTGTGAAAATGACTCAGCAATAAGAAAATGATTTTCAGGTGAAATATGGATCCATTATTAGTTAAATACATGAATCTTCATCTTATCTTTCATTGCATATGTAATTGTGAGATCTCACAATTACATATGCAATGAAGATAAGATGAAGGTTATCTATTAACTATTTAACACGACGTAATATGTTGTAGAGATTTAACGCTTCATTAATTAACCAGATATTTCTTGTTCAAATCATGCTATGTGAGATTATTCTAAATGTGAAGTAATCATGTTATACATGAGATGTCATTCTGATGTTAACCCCTCTAATATCAAGGTTACCCTATTTAATACTATCTAATATGGTGTAATGGTTCAACGCATTCATTAATTAGAGTTTTTTTGGATCAAACCATGTTACATTAAATAATTCTAAACGTGGAACAAATATGCAATGCGGCTGTCCTCTTAGACAACCCCATAAGACAAAACAAAAAGTTAACCTAGTATATATATTCTAACATTTTTCTTAGTACATGAACTTTTGTATTACATAGTAAGTCATCAGAGAATTTTATGTTTAAGTTTGTGCTCATCCAACCTAGCTATATAACAGACCACAAATGTGGTATCATTTTCTTTATCATTAGAGTGGGATAAATAATTTGCTCATCTATGCCATTAGTTGCTCTAATTAATGACATCATAGATAACTTTAAAGTGCAATGAACATGATGAACTCAAGACAATTAGATTCAAAAATCAATGGATAACTCCATGATTAATCTCCTGTGTAACCATGTGCCAAACAGTGGCAAGAAGAAAAAATTGTGAAGACAAAAATGCCAAAGTCGATATTTTCATCATATCACATTATTACTTTCTATCTATCCCCTCATTGAAAATAATCTTTTCCAGGCTTTATTTAACTGCTCTATGATATATGGAACGTATTCCTTAACTAATAATTTTTTTTTTAAAAAAAAATATTCTAATCGGTACCTAAATATTTTTATTATTATTATGTGATATATCACTTGTTCCATTTGTCTTTTATAAGTCATATCCGTAGCTCGGTTCATCTAGTTAGAGAGTTCTCATATGTCAAATTTAGTTGTTTGATTTGAGAGACTATGTCTGGCATACATAAAAAAATTAGGTTAGTTCCGGAATAATTATATATGTTAGCAGGAAAAATTAATAATTATATATATATAATGCACAAATGATTTACGGTTAGTTTAATATGTTCAAATTCTATTTGAAATATTATTGATAGTCGAAGTTACATGGAGCAAAATAACAAATTTTCATATAATGATTCTATTATGAAATTGTCTATATACAGTATGGCTGCTATATACCATGAATGAATGTGGTAGCTTTCATTAATTAATTTCCCCAATCCAAAAAAAGATTAATTATTAATCTAAATGAGAGTAGGACTTCTGCATTTACCACCCATACAAGTAGATAGCTAGCCTGCCTAACCATCCAATTATAATTCTTATCCGGTATAAAAAATAAATAAAATAAACAGATTATTAATACATATAACAAGTTTATTTTTTATTTTTTAAAAAAACACGTACAGTATGCAAAATTATAAAACCTCGTCGGAGTCAAATTGATTAACTAAACCCTCTATAGAATCTTGGATGAAGAAACTGAAAGCAAAGGGAAAACCCTATTATATATTTGATATATATATATATATATATATATATATATATATATAAGTAATTAAATTCGGAAAAAGACTATATATATATGACCGAACATGATCATCATAGGATAAACAAAATTTATCACACCTCATGATCACTACGATCTTCATGATATACATCTAGCTAGCTTCCATATGTCTTACAAAAATGACCATTAATTTAGGTCATTAATTACCAATATTCATAAGCTCTCTAATTTAATTTCTTGCTTGCTCATCAAGTCTTCCATATTTCTGAACCTATATATATATGAAGAACACCAACCTGGAAAACTATGGTTAATCAATCAATCCGACGGGCAAATCCAGCTGGTATCGACGGTCCCTTCGCCTCTCGAACCAACATTTTCCAAACCCGAACCCGAACCCGAAAAGTTTAACTTGCAGTTCAAGTTACCCACAACCCTTTGAGATGATGATGAATTAGAATTACTATTCCCGTGTTCGTCAAACACATGATCGTGCCTGTCGGCGATATGCTGATTGGTCGCCACGTGGCGCTGGTGAGTCTCGAGCCCATGGCAGCTGATACCTTCGTGAGGTGGTGGCATTATCATGTTGCCTTGAGACTGCATGAGGGACTGGAACGTCAGAACGGGGCTGGGCATGTTCAATACGCCGACGTTTTGAGTGGTGCTGCTAATACTGTTCAGCTGTGAGGAAGACGATGGTGGTTGAATCTTCTGCGGCAATGGCCGGATCGGGTACAGCGATTCCAGACCCGACCTCAAACCCGACCCGCTTCCTCCGAAGAGGTCGAGTCTCCGGGAGTATGAAGACCCTGAGAACGGCGGTGCGGGGATTCCGGTGAACTCTTGCACCATCGCGCGGAAGTTGGTTGTGTCGGTGGTGAGGACGGTGGTCGGAGCTCGTCTTGACGCCCTCGTCCTCTTCTTCGGGTTCCGTACTGGAATAATCGTATTCTGCGACGGCGCCGGCGACGACGACGGGTTAACGTTCTGAACTGAGGAGAGACCGCCGCCGTCTCCTCGTCCAGGACCCAGAAGATCGTTGTTGCTCTGTCCGGAGGAAGAGGCGACGCCACCGTGGATGTCGTCGAAGTTGAAGCTGGATCTACCAGAGCCGCCGCCGCTGGTCCCGCCACGGCGGAGCAAGTCGAAGCCGAGGAAGGGGTTGTCGGCGGCTGAGTTTGACTGCGGCGGGTGAGGGCTCATGTGGAGGAAGGAGTTGGGAGCACCGAATAAAAAAGAAGAGCCGATTTGGTCGTTGGAGAGGAACGACGACGGAGGTTGGTCGGAGTTGGCGGCGGCGATTGCACCAAACGGCATGGACGTGTTCAAGAAGGTGGGAAGCGACTCGGATCTTGAATCGTAGTCTTCTTCTCCACTTGAGGAGATGCTTCCACTGTTACCCGACTCCATTAATTTCCTGCACAGCTGAAAAAGAGAAAACCTAGAAATCTCTCCGACAGAGAGAGAGAGAGAGATTCTAGAAACTCATGAGAAGCTAAGCTAGGGTTTGGAGGAGAGGGAAAGAAGAAAAAGGAAGAGGGTATGGTTATATTTAAGGCTTTAATTATGAGTATGATTAGTGAAAGCTCAAAAAGAGAGGAGAGGTTGCAACCACCATGGCCACTGAGAGAGAAAGAAGATAGATCCTGTTTGTTTCAGCGTTTCTCTCTCAACGTCTCCATCTTTCTCTCTCTAGAAAGTGGACGGTGGGGCCGCCTCCATTGGAGCTTGCCGGTGGCTGGCAACGGGTCAAACTCAAATAGTAGAGATAGCTAGATAGATGTGTGGAAGCAAGAAAGCGATATCAAAGTAATTAATTAATTAAAATAGATTTAATTAGTAACCCTAGCTAATTTTGTATTCAACCCTATTTAATTTAGATTAGAGTATATATATAGTATAGTAGTAGTTTAGAAAATAGTGCGTGTGGTCTCGACGTACCTATTGCTGCTGCATGATTTTCTTTTCATTTTCCAGAAAATTTATCAAAATTATTTTAGGTTTTCAGTCGGATATATATATATATATATATTAAAATCATCATTTAGCTCTCTAAATAAAGTCTTAAACACAAAACTTACAAAAGCACGTATACTCTACAAAGTCTTATTTCGTTCACCTAGATGGAAGTTAGCCATTGAACACGTGTTGCTGAGATATTAGTTTGATTGAAATATATGTTATAATATTACTGACTGAGGAGAATTTTTTTTTTTTTTTATTATAATGAATATATGCATATCTTTTTATTAGTTTTTCATAATATTTGTATTTTTTTTTTTGGCCAAAATAATATTTGTATGTTGAAATATATATATTATATCATTTAAAATGTTTTCATATTTTTTTATATTAAAAAATATATATTTGTAAATTAAAGTACGTTAATAAAATGTGTCTTTGGTAAAAAAAAGAAGTAAAATGTATCATTTTTAGTTAAAGTTAGCGGTACTGTTTCAGTTTGATAATGGGTGTAATTGATACATTTGTGATTCTTTACAATGATTTAATGGGAATTTATAAGAAAAAATGTAATACTTTGACTAAGTTAGATAATTCAGGAACAAAATCCACGTCATAATTGAGTTACATCAGAGAATCTTTTGCCATATCTTGGTAATCTAATTTTCTACGAAAAATTATGAGTGAGTTCCTTAAATAAAATATATGTTCTTAGAGCATCCATAATGGTTTTACATAAATTGTATTCTTTAAAATTGCCACGTAGACATTTATGTACACTTTAAATAATACGTAAATTTAAGACACACGTAAAAAATATTTTCTCTGCAATCGTATTACTTAAACATATTCCTTAAATATATTTTATTATTAGATTTTCCAACAAACACCAATAAAATATTAGCATTAATTATAAAACGAATTAATTTATAATAAAAAATTAGTTACGTAATACATAGTGCATTACTTAAATTTAAGGAATGCTTTATGTAAAAACATAAATTTACGTGTGGGTCCCATCTTTAAGGAATGCTATGTAAAACCACTGTAGATAGTTTTTGTTGCTTTACTTAAATAAACATTTAGGGCCCACGTTTACGTAATCTTTACGTAATACCATTGTGGATGCTCTTAGAGCATCCACAATGGTTTTACATAAATTGTATTTTTTAAAATTGCCACGTAGACATTTATGTACACTTTAAATAATACGTAAATTTAAGACACACGTAAAAAATATTTTTTCTGCAATCGTATTACTTAAATTTAAGGAATGCTTTATGTAAAAACATAAATTTACGTGTGAGTCCCATCTTTAAGGAATGCTATGTAAAACCACTGTAGACAATTTTTGTTGTTTTACTTAAATAAACATGTAGGACCCACGTTTACGTAATCTTTACGTAATACCACTGTGGATGCTCTTAATTCCTGTATGATTGAATTTTAGGATTAGGGTATCTTTAAGGTTATTGTTTCTTGAGACTTTCTTGTGGACTAAACACACAATTAGATACACAACTCGATCAGCGCTTAACGTTAGATACACCAATAATGGACTGCATGTATACAATATATAATATGATCAATTGTTATATATATACTATTTTATATTTACATATTATATACTCTCTAAAGGGAATATATGTTATCTTAATATGGTCGAGACATGATGCGTCATCCATATGTCCCTCGTGGTCATATATAATATGATTTGTAATATTATATATCAATATATCATACGTTTGACGTATGTGTATCCCGAGGAATCTGACCCTATTCCTTATTATTTTTTTCGCATAAGATATCAGTGCACTAGCTTCTTAGCTTAATCTACTGATATCTTATGCGAAATATATAACAGATAATTATAACACTGAAATGCACAATTATTATTCTAATGTTCAATAAGATATCCGTTATAACATTTCAGTGTTCGTAAACATTTCATAAAAATTAAAAATAAAAAACTTGCTCATTTTATATGAACATCATAGTGCATTATTATTTATTATAATAATGAGTATATAACAAATAATGGCAAAAAAAATATAAAAAATAAAATCTAATAATAGTAACAATATTATTATAATAATAAACTATAAAGTTAATACAAAATATTTTATCTATCTATTTAATAAATAATAATAAAATAATAGAACTCCGTAATGTTGGACGTGATCTCACATTACATCCGTTTTTTTAATGTATCTCACATTACGTTGAATAGAGTTTTGACGTAATCTCATATTATAATAAACATTACATTACCATGCATATTACGTCCCAAACAATATATTACGTCCCAAGCAATGTAATATGAATATAATATGGGATATAAAGTGAGATTATATCTCACATTACATCTATCCAAACACCCCTAGGATTTAAAGTCGTGGAGTAAAATTGAAATATATAAACAGAGTAATAATATGTTATGCCGTCCGTGGTTGTTGAAGATTGCAAATAAGGAGAAAATAGAGGCCATTATTAGTTGGCTTATGAGAAGGGTCTCTGGTGTCCCTTTTTTTGTTAATAATTTGGGCCTTAATGGACAACTAAAGCCCATTAACTGTTTTTCTTATTCAAATATAATAATATTTTCTGTAAAAGCTCGAGTGTAGTCGGATATTCACTAAAAATATTAATAATGTTTACATTTTATAATAAATATAATTAATATTTAAATTATGCATACAATTAACTTGAATTGATATTAATAAAATAGAGAACTTATATATATGTTTAATAAGTATTTTTTTAATATAAATATATAAAGAAATTACTATATCGTGCGAAGCATGAATCGTTCCTATTAATAAATAACATTTCTTATACCAAATTACACTATTTGAACAACCAAACAAAGAATAGCAAAATATTAAAAATTATTTACAAAACTAGCACAAGTCGCTAATAGCATTAGCGACATAACTTATTGTCTTGATGTGTCATTAGTGCCATTAGCGACTCATGCCGAAATTATTTTGTTTAGGTTTGAGTACTCTAAATATTTATGTAGTTTTATATTTTTTTTTCTTTCTAAAACCATATTAGAATAGGTGAACAGTCTGACAGTGTGAATCTTAAAAGTCTACAATTTAGCCGCGTGAACCATAGAGAACTAAAATTTGAAGTATGATTTATTTTTCTTCCTAAAACTCTATTAGACTAGGTGAACTGTTTAGCTAAAATCCTAAAATAATAATATTGGACAAACTTCACTCTCAAATCATTCACTCATTCTAATAAAAATTTAAGACAAAAAAACTAAAAACTATATAAACTCTAAAATTACTCAAATCCTAAATAATAATAATAATAATTTGGACTATGCCGCTAATGTGCAAAAAAAATAAGTTGCACCACTAATGTCATTAGTGATAAGAGATATTTTTATACAAATTTTGAAAAATTATATACTAGTTTTGTATTTGTTATTCAATTGGTGTAAATTTGGTATAAAAAATGAGTTACGATAGTTTCTAGTGTTCTTCATCAATCAAGGGAAATTCCCCAGGCGACCTCCTCGAGGGAAGTTAGACATAACCTGACAGCTTCTTCTTGCATTGCATGCCCTTTAAAGAATTGATAGATCCAATCTTTATCCAGAAATTGGGGATCGTGAATAGTGACGGATTTTGACCAATCCAACACGAATCACCTACTTTCAATTAGGGGTGGCAATTCGTGCTATCGTGCGTGCTATCATGCGCATCAGTGATCGTGTCGTGTTAAACTTACTGAACACGAACACGCACGATAAGCTTATCGTGCCACATTTTACAAACACGAACACGACACGGATATTTTCGTGCGTGTTCGTGTCGTGCTATCGTGTTGTGAAGGATATTCGGTTGTATATATATATATATACGAGATCTTTGAGCAAAAATCAAAATAATTATCTTCATATTTAAAAAACCATGAATTAATATGTCACTATTCATAAGTTAGTATTATATAGTTTAAAAACACTAAATAATAAACCACTAATTGGAGGTAATAGATAAGATTTGCTCAAAAAATACTTAAAATTTAGTCTTATTAACACAACTTTATCGTGTTATCGTGCGTGTCGTGTTAGAATACTCAAACACGAACACGGCACGGAAGTTATATCGTGTTAGTCGTGTTCGTGCTATCGTGTTATCGTATTGTCATATGCTAGCACGAACACGGTTTTTTTCGTGCGTGTTCGTGTCGTGCTATCGTGTCGTGTCACAAATTGCCAGCCCTACTTTCAATGTTTTTGGTAATATATATACTTTTCCATTTGAGTATTCATTATTTACATGTAGAAGCTCATGCATTATTACCTAACCACTAATCTCTAATAGTTATTTGGTCAATTTAAAACTTTTATCTACTGTGTTGAATGACATGATTTTTTTACTCTGATCTAACACACGAGTATCTAGAAATGAATTTGATTGCGGACGTATTGCAGTCATTTGAACTGCCGAATAAGTTGACTACAGTTAAAAAAATTCAACTAACAAATATTTGTTAAAACAAACATGGGCTTTGCTAGAACATGTGAAAAAAATAGTGAAATTTCTATAGAAAGTTAACAACTGTCCACATGGTAATGCATTGCATAATTCTCTTTCCATTTTATGTAGAATTATTAACTGACATGTGGCAGTTGTTAACTTTCTATGATTTTTTCACTCAAAAATTCACACTTTAAGAAATTACTCAACAAACATACTACAATTTAATAACTTCAAATTATTATTACTATATAGCCTTGAAATCTCTCAATAAAAGCTGTACAACCGATGTAAACTCACACCTAACACAGTCTTTTTTGCCAAACACCTAACACAACTGGAACAATCAAATCAACCATAATCTACTACACATAAAAATGGTATAAAAAAAAACCCAACTCTATAGCAATTTGCAAATCCAAATTCATGATGGATGATTGACATAATTAATTAATTATTTATATTATACTCTCTTACTTACCACCCACCCCAAAATATTGGTTTTTCTTCCATAATAATAATATATCATCGTCAGCATCATCAATGCTTAGTACTTGGACACCTTACTAGTGAACCGGTCATTGCAGTTGCGCCGACCACCCATGTCTCCTTGGCCACATCGGTGGAGATGTTGTAGTAATCTGTGTCGTACCCTTCCAAAAACATGCTCTGCTTTTTCTTCCTGTCTTCTTCTTCCTGTCTTTTCTCTTCATCCATTAACAGCTTCAGAATGTTCTTCTTCTCCGTCATCAACTTATTTTCAACGCCGTCGTTTTTCGTTCCTCCGTCATTTTCTTTCTCCATCGCCACGCGTTCCTCCTCCGCCTTCTCCTCTAACCAGCTCTTCGCCGGAGCAGACCGGCACCGCATGAGTAGCAGCGCGTTTGGCGGCGGAACGGCGGTAGCGGCGGCGGCGAACGACCCTTCATCCCAGGACCCACCTCTCTGCGACGACTTCCGGTTACCGTCTTCTCCGTTGGCGGGAAAGTTTTGGTTTTCTTTCAAAACCATGAACCACTTGGAGAAAACGGCGCCGTTTTCATCGTACTTATTGCTCTCTTGGTCGTCTTCTTCGTCTTCTTCATCGTCGTCGTCGGAGGTGATCTCCGGGAAGGACGACGACCCGAAGCACCGGAAGTTGAACTTCACGTTCTTCAAGCAGGTGAGGAACTGCATGATCTCTTTACTGAACCCCAGCATTGACGACGACTCGCCGCGCTTCTTGGTTTTTCCGTCGTGGATCTTCTCGATTTCCGCCATGACGGATTGCCAGCTCCGACCGGCGCCGGCCTTGTGGCGGACCTTTATCTGACCCGCGCACGTGACCTTCGGTGAAGTGGGCTCGGACGTAACTGATGAGCCGGAGCCCATTTGCTTTCTATTAGACCATGGAACAGGGCTCGCCTGCGTCCGCCGAGAAGTGCCGGATTTCTTAAGACGCCGGAGAGTCTGCTGGGGCGGCGGCTGGTGGCGGCTTGGGCGGGAGTTATGTTCCGGAAGCTGGAGGAGCCTGACGGGACTGGAAACGGGCTTGGAGAGTAGGGCCAGGTGGGCCCTTGAAGGGAAACATACCAGGAAGTCTGTTGATGAAGCTGGTGATGATTTGGTAATCTCTCTTCCTTTCATGGATAGGAGGATGAAGAAGAGAAGTGATATAAATGTTTCTCTTCTGGTTCTTCTAATAAGAGAAGTTGGTGTTTGTGTTGTTGAAGTCCTTTTTGAGAGAGAAGGAGATAAGCATTGGATCTAGTGTATAACATGAAAGTAAGAAAGACAGCTTTTGTAGAAGTGCTTCATGGAAAAGTGTCTCTGCTCTGCTGTTTCTTATAAATAAAAGAGGAGTAGAGATGTGTGCAACTTTGCATTCTTCACTTTGTTCCCTTTTCTTATTTCTCTTTATTTTTTTAAAAAGAATATATATATATTTTTAGGGTTAAGTGAGTGACTCGGTATTTGAAACTCAAACATAAAAATAAGGGGAATTTTCGTCCAAAACTCAAAATAACCAATGACTCATCTCCCAGATGCGCCATTTAGGGCACATCTGGGAGATGCGCCATTTTCCCCGGTGGGGTTAATGGTCAAATTTTTTACCGTTAACCCAATTTTGACTCAACGGTCAAAATTTGACTGTGAGTCAAATGGCGCATCTGAGAGATACGCCATTTACCCCGCATCTCTCAGATGCGGCATTTTGGTTCACGGTAAAAAATTTGACCGTTAACCCCACCGAGGAAAATGGTGTATCTCCCAGATGCGCCCTAAATAGCGCATCTGAGAGATGAGCCGTTGGTTATTTTGGGTTCTAGCCGAAAATTCCCCTTGTTTTTGTGTTTGAGTTTCAAATACTGGGTATTTAGGTGATTTTTCCCAGTAATTAGTCCTCCTACTCGCACAATTTTTTTTTTTAATATTTAGTACCACAATTATCAATAGTGTTAACTATGAGTACTTGTTAACTAATTTTAAATCGATTTACATAGTTAGGGGCTCTTCAATTAGACCAAGTTAGCCTGGAAAATCATTTTAAACATGAGCTATCAGTCAATTGAGTCATGACAGATCTAAATTTTTAATCGGCTTTGGTAAGTTAAAATTCTCGTCCTGACCCAGACTCGTGCTAAATATGGTCTCCTAGTCCTAAAACAGACAATCAGGTCTTACATGTAAAATGTTAAAATGGAAACGAGACTCAGTTGATCATCATCTTAATCTTCAATCAAACTGCAAGTTAGTTACATATAGTGTATTTATAGAAAGCAACTAACTAACTTCTGTATACTACAATATAGTCCTCATAGTATTGCAGTAATGCAATATAACTCTCATACTTCTACAGTCGTCTACATTTCTTCTCCTTCTTCTAGCTTTTTTTTTCTATCCCTTTCTTCTCGGAAATATTATTGATTCTAAAGAATCTCGGTAGACGCTGATGCTGCTGTGACCCAAGTGCTTTTGAAGCCACATGGCCTGTAGCAATTATTCCAGCAACAAGCTTTTCTCTAATGAAGCGAACATTTCATGTTTTTTTCTGTTTAAAAATTAAAAATTTACATCAACCCCAACTAAAAATAGTAAAAATAAGTACATTAACATAATTTATTTGAAGCAATAATCAGGGAATTTAACTCCGTGTATTTGGACCTTTAACTTTTAAGTGTTCTATATGCGTATCGTTTCTAACAAAAAAAATGCAAAATAAATTTGTACTTCTATTCTTCTATTTTAGGATGAACATCTTCTCAATAATAGTCCCTTCTCTAATTTTCTAACTAATATTATCGTGGTATTAGAGCATCCACAGTGGTTTTACCTAAATTGTATTCTTTAAAGTTGCCACGTAGACATTTATGTACACTTTAAGTAATATGTAAATTTAAGACACACGTAAAAAATATTTTCTCTGCAATCGTATTACTTAAACATATTCCTTAAATATATTTTATTATTAAATTTTTCAACAACCACCAATAAGATATTAACATTAATTATAAAATGAATTAATTTATAATAAAAAAATTGGTTACGTAATACATAGTGCATTACTTAAATTTAAGGAATGCTTTATGTAAAAACATAAATTTACGTGTGGGTCCCATCTTTAAGGAATGCTATGTAAAACCAGTGTAGATAGTTTTTGTTTCTTTACTTAAATAAACATGTAGGACCCACGTTTACGTATTCTTTACGTAATACCATTGTGGATGCTCTTAATGACATATCTTAAGTGGTATGTATACTTTGTTGAAAATATTTTCAAACTTTTCTTTTATTTATTTATTTATTATTTACTTATATTTATATTGTTAACATTAAAGAATATCGTTAAGTGCACTAACTGACCACACACCCCCAACTACAATTATCTTTTAAATTGGGGTCACGAGAGAACTTCTCTTTCTTAATACTTTGCCTTTACTTTCCTTTTTCAATCATTTCACTTTCTTCTATATATGTAAATATATAGTTGTAAAGGCAATTATTAATTTTAATTAAAGGCTGGCCAAGCAATATATAATATATAATACATGTGTATGTATAGATTAGAAGAATTCACCTAAAATTTGACATTGTAGCAATTTGCTGCATCAAATACACACACATATTACAATTATATACATATATATTTTTTTTTATAAAAAAAAATCTTAACTATATACATTCTTAATTATATCTAGGGTTAAGAACACAATAGGGGCCTAAATGTTTGCCCATGTTACCAAAAGGGGTCTGAATTGAAAAAACGTATTATTAAGGGCCTGAATTTTGAGTTTGGTTGATAATCGAGTTTCCGTCCAAATTTGCCGTTAAATGTAACGGAACCACGTGAAATGATAGAATTACCATTTTGCAATTATTATACAATTTATCAATTTAATTAATAAAATGTAAAATGTCTAAAATACCCCTACACATTAATTATGCCCTTAAGGCCGCCACGGCTACCAACCACCACCCCAGCTCCGGCGACTCCAGCTCCGGCGACCACCACGTTAGCTCCGGCGACCAAAACCCCCTCCGACGACCCAAAAAAGCTCCACATTCGGGGCCACAGAGCTCCGATCGGAGCTTTTTTGGGTCGCCGGAGGGGGTTTTGGTCGCCGAAGCTGGGGTGGTGGTCATCGGAGCTGGGGTGGTGGTCGCCGGAGATGGGTGGTGGTCGCCGGAGCCAGGTGGTGGTGGTCGCCGGAGCTGTGGTGGCTTAAAGGGTATTTTCGTCTTTTTAGGTCAAACATGTGAGGGACACACTTTGGTCAAAGGGTATTTTCGGGTTTTTAAATTATTTTCGATCACATGCCAATGCCAAGCATGTGACCACTTTCCGTCACTTTTAACAGAAAAAATAGACGAAGACCTCACTCATACACAAAACTCAAAATTTAGGCCCTTAATAATACGTTTTTTCAATTCAGACCCCTCTTTGACAACATGTGCAAACATTCAGGTATATCTCTAATAATATCTACGTTGGTGATGAACCAAAGAAATGAATGTAGGTAGTGTCATATTTGTATCTGACAGAGATATAACTGATCGTATAAAGCATGTTATATGAATGTGGTGATGAAACTATAGCCACAACCCAATAGTGCAACGAATGTGAATTGTTTTAGATAATTGAAAAAGTTGTCGTGGGACTTTTACAATAGGTCAAAATTCAAAAAGCAAAACAAAAAGAGAGAGACAGATCATATGAATGAAGCTGGCTATCTAGTGTGAAGCACTAGTTTTCTTCCTCCAAGGAGTATCATATATATATATATATATACACACGATGGTTAATAACTAAAAAATTGTCCAAGATTTACCCAATGTTAAAATTAGGTGTCTGAAGTTTGAAATGTTAAAATGGACTGTCCCAAGTTTTATTTTTGTTGAAATTTGGTGTCTCGGTGTGATTACTTTAGAGAAGTCAATTCCAACGAAACCGTCTGTCAAATTCAAGCTCTCATACACACTCCATTCTCGTCATATTGCCGGGACCGTCATCGAAAAAGTTGGTCACATCCGGGTAAGTAAATCTCGCTCTATTGTCCTTGGAAAATGGCTCTACACCACTCTTCTAGAAACTTTTTTTTAATGTTCAATTTTTAGGTGAAATTTGACGATTTTGTGAAAAGTAAAGAGTGATTGATTATGTGTGGGATGGTGGGTTGATGAAAATGATTGAATGGAGATGAAAAGACGCACAAAGACACCAAATTTCAACAAAAATGAAACTTGGGACAGTCCATTTTAATATTTTAAACTTCAGACACTTAATTTTAACATAGGGTAAACATTGGACAATTTTTTAGTTATTAACCTATATATGAGTAAGATAAATTATTTTTTTGGTCAAATTGAGTAACATAAATTGAGATACTAATTAATTATAGGAAAATAGGGTTGCATTGTCCTATTTAATTTTTGTGTTTGTGTGAGTGACCTTGTTGATTCGATCATAAAGAGTGGTAGAATTTTTTTATTATTTTATTTAAATTAAATAAGAATCGTTTATATTTCCAGCCGACTATTTCTTCAAATCTAGTAAAGTAGTGTTTCTATAATTAGAGGCATAATAAAACTCCAACCCTAGACCAATAACCTCAATGTAATTTTAATGCTATTACTGTTAAGTGATTTTTAAAAACTCATTATACATGAAAATATTTTTTTCTTTCCGCATGGTATTTTAGAAGGCATACTCGATTCATACTTAAAATAATCTTTACTTTTATACCGCTATAAATGGTAAAGTGCTTTATTTTCCAAATTATATAGTTCGACCCCAAGATTAATATTATGATTCACTGCATTAAATATATTATTAAAAATGAGAAATTCAAAGATAAAAGGAAGAGAGATATGAGTAGAATAAGGAGGCAATAATGATGAACACAACAATTGCTACTTTGAAGAAAGCAATATATGTATAGATAAAGAGAATGCATGGGAGGTCGGCCCTCTCTTATTAATTAGCCCCACCTTGATATTATTATTAGTCTTAAGATTAGACTTGTCTGCTTTTTTATATGCTCTTTTCAAGTTGCCTAGCTAGTCCCCTTTTTTTCAAAAATAAAATAAAAAATAAAATTATATACACATATAATGATCAAATTATGTTTAGAAAGTAGTCATATATATATATATATATATATTAAAAGAAGAAGATGAACTTCTTATAAATAAGGCACAAGTTTAAGGCATGCATTAGCTTTAATTAGCTCAACCTACAACAGACATAATATAATAGAGACAAGACAACATTAGAGAATTTCGGGAAGCATTTCTGACATGTTAGAGGGAGGTTCTGGGTTCTATATATGTGGGGTTTTGGTTGCTGAGGAATAAGCTGCTGTAAGTAAATCAATTGCAGCTTTGAAGATGATTCAAAAGACAAAAGCGATTCAATCAAGAGTCGAGACCAAAGGTTTCATAAATGATCACAACATTTTTTTAATATAAATTATCAGAACTTTAAGTGATCGATTTTGTAAAATTTTTAAAATTGAAACAGAAAAGATGATCAATATATCAAGAAATTGAAGATGCACGTAAGTATAGAGATGAAAAACATTCATACACACATTTCATTATATCACTGGTCGTGAATATTATTTCATTCTCAGTGCTTAATGGGATTTAAACCGAGACTTCTGATTAAAGAGTACATAAGTTATAATCCTAGTGTCTCAGTTTAAAATAATTGTTAACAGACAGTATGGACCCAAGTGATGTTAATGCTGAGGTGGTCGGAATTATGTTGAAATATATATTAAGAGTTTGCCTAATACATTCACACGTAAGTCCGACCTTATAAGACAGCTGGTGATTAAAGCGCACGTCTTATTATTAAAAAATAATTGAAGTATTAGTGTCTTTACACACTAACTAATCTAAAATTTCTAAACTCATCGCATTAACGTGTATTTGTTGCTACTAAAATTACAATTAAACATTCGAGATTACCGTTCGACATTGGATTCATGAATGCTGAGTAATTCATATATCTAATTTAATTATATATAATTAAGTTCACAAGAAATGAAAGATTAAAGGGCACCGATAGAAAGTGGGGTGGGTAGCTGGGGAAAGGAGGAATTAAGAACATGAAATGCCGCTTTGCATTGCGTTTACGTAATCCTTGCAGACACCAAAGATTCCAAATCCGTATATAATTCATTTAATATATATTATGTACCATAAATATATATTCTTTTTTTTTTCAATGATTAAGGTAAATATTTATCAAAGCAACATGGATGGTTAAGATATTGAGTATTTCTTTCTAATGTTAGTACTTTTGAATAATGTCACGACATGGGTATATGATGTCCTAGGAAAGATGCCATAATCTAGCTCAATCATATATGTGACCACTCTTATATATTATAATTAATTAACAGTCTTGGAGTATAATTATCATCATCATTTCATAAAAGAGTAAAGTTTAGGGCAAATCCAATAAGCTATTCGAACAAACTGAATCGTATGCACATGTTTAGTAGCTTACACGAATTGCCAACCTTAGTAATATTAAGTTATTGACCAAAAATATCTTTCAATTTTTATGATCTATATCTGCATATTAAAAGTATGGTTTATCTTCAGCTAGAGTTTAAGTGGAGCAACGAGAATAAATATTACGATCACACCGCTAGGGCATGTTGGACCTAATTTATTGGCCAGATATTCTTAATGAGTGGGCTAGTTTATGATTTTTTTTTCTTTCGGCCTAGTTAATATAAAGAATTGAAGGATCGTGTAATCCAATTAAAAAACTAAGGCCTATATTTCTATTCTATTGGGCCCGAGTTCCACATGTAGTAAAGGTTGTAATAAGATGGGCCATGCAAAACTTTTTTATATGATCGGTCAATTTCGACTTCGACCAGCTTCTCTGTTGGCGACGGGCGACCATATTCCTCTCTTGGATCAGCGTCGATGATAGGTATCTCTTCTGTGACGTCTGATTGTTGTGATTGTGTAGCGAAAGAGTAACACTCATTTGCCGTTCGTTGGTATCCTAGGGCTTCTCCTATGCCTGTGTCGGTTGAAAACTTCAATTTCTGGTGCGATGTGGATGAGATCATTTCGTACTTGTTAATGGTTGTAAGCCCTAGTATTCCATTGTATCCCTTCAGTTTCTCGACTATAAGGAACGTAATTGGAATGTGAAGTTGGCCGTTTCCTGTTCCTATTGTCGTTGGCAGTGTTATTGCTCCTAACGGGTAGCTTGCCTCTCCTCTGAAATCGATCAAATGGGAGAACGCTGGTTGTATATCATTGTTAGTTTTTCCTAGTGAATTTACTGCCTGAGCAGTTATTAAGCTTGCGGAGCTGCCGATGTCTACCAGGATTCGGCGGACTGTGATACCGCTGATGTGCATTGTGATTACGAGGGAATCTTCATGTGGGAAGGTGATGTGCTCCTTATCCTTTTTGGTGAATTGGATTTCGGCCTCCAGTTTTTTTTGCATTGGGTGGTATCTGGATTGCTGCCTTATCTAATTCGGCTGCATATCCTTCCCGTCCTCTTGATGATTCACCTCATGAACCTGGTCCTCCATGTATTCCGTGTATTGACGACGTTCTTTCCTGGTGGCCTTAGCTTTTAGTTCGAGTCAGACAGACGGCGCCAATGTTGGGACACGCTTCCAATCGGTCCGTTTTTGCGTGAACCAATCGGTCGGTACCCGACAGAATTGTGATGATCCTCGCGGATTTGTCTGGGTGCTTCTTCGGTAATGATGTCCCTAGCTTCGAGATTTGTTCCTCTGCCATGTGGACTTATGAAAACGTCTTATCAGATGTCCGCTTCCTAACTCCGAGCTTGAGTCTTCCTCCACGCCTACCTGCAAAAAGGGAATAGAAATTATGAGTCTCGTTTATAGAAAGCTTACGCATGAATATTATGATAGTGAATGAACAAATCAATATATCAGTCTAAATTGGAGAAAAGTACAAAAATGTAAAATGAACTTGCAATTTCATTATAAAACGACTTTAAAGAAGAATAACAATATAACAAGGAAAAAGCTTAGTAATTAAGTATCACTAAGTGTTGGTAGCAAAAAAACAATATAAGTCTTAATAAATAATTAGATAGAATCTTCCCTTTCGAACTAAAAAACAAACTTGATTTCTATGATCAGAATGACGACGACAACATTAATAAAGAGCTAGAACGTCGGTCGGGACAAGTTAAAAACGCCGCTGGTTTCGCGCCATATAGAAGGTTTTGGTCGTAATTAGGGTTTAATTAGTCTTAATTACTATTACAAGGGGCGGTGGGGAAAGAGTGGTTTGAAGTTTTGAACTAATATATACGCCAAACTCTACTAAAGTGATTAAGGAATATAGTTTAGAGAGTACTATGTATTAGACAGAGTATAAATACTAACAAGTATTTGCTTTGCACATTAAGTACGTGTGTTAGGATTAGATAATATACACGTATAAATTACTATGTAGGCTCGGTTTGAATATTCAACCATATTAATTATGACACGCGTAATTAACTAACACTTAATTATACAACACATTAATTTAAATTGTCTTCCAACTTAATACATGTCTTTCATTGTCATTGTGCATGTATATGTATAATTAGTCTCAAGTAAAGCAAAATGGAAGTGCTCTTTCGTCGTTAATATGCCCTTTCCTTTCACTTCCTATATATTCAACTCCTTCCTTCACCAACTTATCACATTTTCCATCACCTTATATATATTTATATATATTCTTCTCTGTTTTTATATATCCATCAATGGCAAAGCGTCACGTTAAGATACCCGAGGCGGCTGCAACCGTACCCGCTTCGTTTTTCAGCCCTTATCACTTCCTCCCGGCCACGGCAATGGCGAGGATATTCCGTGCACCGGTCACAATAGGCGTTTCTCGGAAAAGTCTCGTAAAAATCGAGCCCGAGTCAAGAGAGGTCAAGAATAAGATAAATAGTGCTTGGGTCGACTCGATGCGTTCCTCGTCACCGACTCGGGGAATGCCAGCTGTGCCGACTTCTCAGCTGATTTTCCGGCCATCGGCGATTAACGTGTTTGGGGAAATAGCCAATGCGGCCAAGGGGAAGAAGATCGTGTTGTTTCTGGATTATGATGGAACTCTTTCCCCAATCGTGCAAGACCCGGAAACAGCTTTCATGACTAGCCAGGTTTGTTCAAGAACAGATATTATGTTTAAACTCATCCAGCTACATAATGTTCGAGTTTTTCTACTCACGGTCTGAGTTTTTTTTTTATACCAAATTTAGCGAATAACCAACGTATGTACTGACCCGTCAACGTGTAGTTCCAACAGTAGCTTAATATAATCAAGAGATCAGTTTTAAGCTTACAAATTTATGATGTTTTTTTTTTCTGAAAATTTGATAGATGAGAGATGCTGTTAAGGATGGTGCTAAGTACTTCCCAACTGCAATTGTGAGTGGAAGGAGCAGAGACAAAGTACGTAAAATTATTATTATTGTTATTATTATTACTATTATTATTTTGCAATTTTTGTTTATCTTATTTATTTTATGGTAATTTAGGTCTACAGTTTTGTGAAACTCTCTGAGCTCTACTATGCGGGGAGTCATGGCATGGACATCAAAGGTCCCTCCAACAACCACAAGAAAGTGAGCAACATGTTTTTTTTCCTGACAAAAGTAAAAAAAAAAAACAAAAAATGTTTATAAGACATTATTAAATGTATGTGTTGTGTTGTGTATGGTAGGGCAACAAACAAGTTCTTTTCCAACCGGCAAGTGAGTTCTTACCAATGATCGATGAAGTGTATAAGGCTCTAGTTCGTAAAACAAAGCCAATAGCGGGTGCAAAAGTGGAGAGCAACAAATTTTGTTTATCCGTACACTACCGATGTGTTGATGAAAAGGTATATACATAATTATTCTCTCCAACTCATTCTTCTTTAAATACTTATAAAATATATAGAGTCATGATACACGTTTGGAATCATATTGGAATGTTTTTCAGATGTGGAGCATTTTAGCCGAACAAGTTCGGTCGGTTCTTAATGAGTATCCACAGTTGAAACTCACTCAAGGAAGAAAGGTACGTACTTTAACAAATTATTTACTATATAGTCCCTTTTTTGGGGAATAAATGAAATCCATATATTCATTTAAAATTTTAATTTTCACCCATTATTGTGTCCATTGATGAACTCATTGCATACAAAAATTAGGTGTTGGAGATCCGCCCAACCATCAAGTGGGACAAAGGGAAGGCCATAGAGTTTTTGCTTGAATCACTTGGTAATTAAATTAATAATTCGCACGTACATTACTTAATAAGAATTTTTATTTTATTTTTTAAAAAAAAAAATAACTAAAATTTAAATTTTCTATTAAAAATCCATTAATTTCTGGTATTTTGGCTGTTTTCCCATTTTACCATCTCTTTTTTCCACTTGCATGAAAATGGATACCAATTTTGCATGAGTTGAGTCATGAGTGGTACGTAACTCAATGTCTTATTATTCTTGATTTTTGTTTAGGGTTTGCTAATTCCAACGATGTTTTTCCCATCTACATTGGGGACGACCGTACCGATGAAGATGCATTTAAGGTATGGTATACACATACATATATGGTGCATCATTTTCATTTTATTTTTATTTTTCCTTAAAGATACAAGCCACAAATGATAAAAATTATATTAAAATAATTAATCGAAATTATATTGTAGGTTTTGCGGGACAGGAGACTAGGGACAGGGATCCTTGTTACCAAATCGCCCAAGGAAACCTATGCATCGTATTCGGTTCAAGACCCCACCGAGGTACGTAAAACATCGTAACATGGATTTGCATCCTGTTTTATTTATTTAAATTAATAATGCCTAAATTATTATTTATTAGTATATATATATATATATTAAGTTTTGAATTAAAATATCAATCAGGTGGCTAATTGGGCTTTGGTGATTATACACACATTTTCCAGGTGATGAATTTCTTGCGGCGTTTGGTGGAGTGGAAAAGGTTGTCTCCTGGAACATGATTAAGAACATACGTACGTAGAGACGACATGCACGTCCAAAAAACAATAGCGGGAATTTAATTGACAAAGAATATGAATTAACATAGGGCATATATTATGAGATAACAATATTTTGTTTTGTTTATTTTCTTTCCTTGAGAGATGTAACGTATGATGTATGTTGACGCGACGAAAAGACGGTCATATATATATATATGAGCTTTCTTTTCTACTTTCATTTTCTTTGTTAAACAAATACAAAATTTCGTGGCACTGGCAACTGTTTCAGTGTTATGAAGCTTTGTCCTGAACTCAATATAGTTTTTTTTTTTAGTTTTAAACCAACTTATGTAAAAATTCAAAATTGTGAATGTATTCGGGACGTTCTTAATATATTGGGTTAATAACAAAATTGCTATCTAAACTTTGAGCAATTTGCAAATATTTACCTGAACTTTAATTTTTTAAAATTGGCTATCTGAACTTTCAATTTCCGAACAAATTGTTACATTTGTTTCAGCTCCAGTCAGATTGAACAGAAATTATGTTACGTGGGGTCTTTTCATCTGTACCCACGAAGGAATTCAAAAATAAATTGAAAGTATTGCAATGAAATACATTTAGTTAAATGCTCAACTGAAATACATTGTTTATGTAGCAATTTGGGTATTAATCCTAATATATTTCAATACCCAAGCCCTTAACAACTTTCTCACGTTGGGTCAATTCTTCAACATGCTCTAGCTAGAGACTAGGGTCCCGTGAGGAGATTAAATTTGGGGAACGAGGATTAGGTTTATTACATAAGTTCAGTAAGATTTCTTACTAAAATTAATTGGTGATAGTGGGAGTATAGTTCATTAAGCTTATGTAGTGTTTCAATTATCTTTTAAACTATCTGATGTGACACTATTTAACTTAGTTACTTATGGACCCTAACAGAGATATCGAAACATGTGTGAAGCGCATAGTGGTGTTAGAGCGCGTGTATTATTCAAAATTTATCGCTTTTTACAAATTATTATTCAGGTGGTGAAAAGAAATAGGAGTTGAGAAAAGGTCTAATATTTTACCAGATTAGACATGTCTAAAGCGTGCAATAATGGACTTCCAGATATATAAGTTACAAGCAATTGTACTAGATATATATAATTAAGTAAGTTGATGATAAAAATGATTATGCAGTAAGTGGGCATTGATGTAACATATGCAAGAAAGTAATGCTGTCGGATTGTTGGTCCATAAGTGTTAATGGACGGCTAGGGAACCAACATGGTCGATAGTGATAACTCATGGTAGACTCAAGGTGGTCGATAATGGATGGACCGTTATTGCTCAAGCACATGAGCTAGGTCGGGTCGGGACCATTATATTGGTCCCCCTAAAAGAACCAATTGATCGACACTTGGATAACAGCCTTAGATTAGAACACTCTAGACTTAGACTATGGCGTATGACCCGAAAATCACGGGCCCAAAAACATAAGGAGGTCGATTATGGATATACAACCAATTTGAACTTCTTTTAGGCTCGACTTAGTCGCCACGTCGGTCCTATGCGCGGTTATAAAACGAAATATTGACACCGATCGATAAAGGACCTGAAGAAACACAACTCGGACGAAAAATGGTCCGGATGGGAGCAAACTCATCCGGACCCAAGGACTAATCCGGATGGACTAAATCCAAACGGACTCAAGGTCATTTATTACAAGGTAATTGACAACTCAACTTACTTGAGCTCTGACCTCTCTCAAGAAACACTATTACTTTCTCTCTCTAGCACTCGGAACTTACTTAATTAAGTATCAGAGAGAGTTCGTCAGGAACAAAGCACGTGATACATCACGCCAGGAGTCCGTGAATCAATCGACCCGGTCATCACTAGGTTCCTTAATTAGTGCTCTCCACAGGGATGAATTAGAAATTTTGTTTAGATGGCGAGAATTAATGAATTAGGGGCAGACGATGAACGTAAAAAATATTTTAGAGGGTAAATATAAGATTTTAAATGGCTAACTTGAAAAAAAAAAAAAATTATGATTCGTCCCGAGTGTATGGATAATTAATTTACGTAATAAAATTTACATTAGATGCCACTCAGACACATAATATCGGAACGTTCGGAACTCCGATAATTTTCCCCACCACAAAACTGGTTTCATAAGATATAGGAAAAATCACCCAAATAACTAGTATTTGAAACTCAAACACAAAAACAAGGGGAAATTTCGGCCAAAACTCAAAATAACCAATGGAGCATCTCCCAGATGAGCCATTTAGGGCGCATCTGAGAGATGAGCCATTTTCCCCAAGGGTTAACGGTCAACTTTTTTGACCGTTAACCCAATTTTGGCTCAACGGTAAAAAATTTGACCGTTGAGTCAAATGGCGCATCACGCAGATGCGCCATTTGACTCAACGGTCAAATTTTTTACCGTTGAGCCAAATGGCGCTCTCAGACGCGCCATTTGACTCAGCCGGAAATGGCTCATCTGGCAGTTGCGCCGTAAATGCCGCAACTGCCAGATGCGCCATTTCCGGCTCATCACGCAGTTGCTCCATTTTCGTTAACGGTCGAAGGAAGACCGTTAACAGGTCCGGGGAAAATGGCTCATCTCCCAGATGCGCCCTAAATGGCTCATCTGGGAGATGCTCCATTGGTTATTTTGATTTTTGGCCGAAATTTTCCCTTGTTTTTGTGTTTCAGTTTCAAATACTAGTTATTTGAGTGATTTTTCCTAAGATATAGCTAGGACGACGATTGTTCGGTCCAAAAACAACGGGATGGGCCTAAAAATTGCGAGTTTCAGCCCTTAAAACTGTGCTCAAGCCCACCTGGATGTCAAAGCGATGCAACTAAGATTCTATGTTCGCTAAGCCCATTGGGGCAAAATTATTTCAATCAGAATAAGGTGGCAAAAAATCAGATTAAGGGTCCGAACTGTAGGAATGTTTCTTTCATTTAGTTCCTTGAATAATTGAGAGATTTGAGATTTTAACTTTGTGGATATAAGAGGTCTCCGTTAATTTTTTCCGTTAAAACTGACGGAAGTTAGTCACATGTTTAGCATGTGACAGAAAATAAAAAAAAATTTAAAAATGTCATTCTATCAAAATGTGCCCCTCACATGTTTGAAGTGAAAAGACAAAAATGCCCTTAAAGCAACCATGGCTCCGGCGACCACCACCCCGACTCCGGCGACAACCACCCGACTCCGGCGACAACCACCCAGCTCCGGCGACCACCACTCTGAGCTTTGTACCTTCGATTAGGGACCGATCGGGGCCGGTGGCTTCGATTTGGGCCCGACTGGGACCGGTGGCTCCGATTTGGGCCTAATCGGAGCCGTGGGGCAGTCGCCGGAGTTGGGTGGTGGTCGCCGGAGCCGGAGTGGTGGTTGCCGGAGTCGGGTGGCGGTGGTCGGTGGTTTTAATTTGACTTACATTTCCTCAAATAAGATATTAAATATAACAAAATATTAATATTAAAATGGGCAAAAGTGTTATTTCAAACAATTCTGTTAAATTTAACCTTAAAATTGGACGAAAAACCTTAAATAAACAAAGTTAGAACTTCAGACATTCTATATTAACTTTTGAAACTTCAGACCTCTCCAATTAATATACGTCAAACTTCAGATTTTTCCTAAGTTATTAACCCTTTAAAATATTTAAACTAAGTAATGTTTATTTTCTATTCAATATTTGCGAAGAGTTTTTTTCCACTCTATATTTTCGAAGAACTGAACTTGCAATCTTCTATTATTTTATTTATATCTCTTTATCTTTCCTTCTACGAAAAGAAAAAATAATGTTCTTGGTAGTCGTGTTGCAGCAGCACAGTAATGGATCTCAACTACTCTGTTTCTACCAAAGAAGTACCAATGCCAATCCTTTCTATGTTAAATTAATTAATAATGAATTCTTTAATTCCAAACCGATTTACAAAGTTGAAATCGAATTGCTTCTAGCACTTTACCACATACGAATGATTATTTCAAAATACACTGATAAGTAAAGAATTATGCAGAATGAAACGAATTATGGCCATCCCTAATAAACGATGATACAAAAGCAATGAAGACTTGGTTGGACATTGATGAAATATGGAGGCTACAAGATTAACTAAATGCAGTAAAAACGATGAATGCAACTAAATCCCCCAGTGACCCAGCAGACAAAAACCCTAGCTGGCCATGGTTAGGATCTTCTTCTTTACCAACATACACACCTTACTAAATAAACTCCATGGCAGCTCGCTGCTTCTGCAATTCTTTAAAACCGATTGCAGAACGCAGCCACCATGTTTCCTCTTCTACAATTACACCTAAGGATCTACATTCACATGATGCAACAGAATAGATCTAATAGCTTTAGCTTCAAGAATAGATCGAAGCCCAGTCAATCTCCGACGGATACTTCTCCAGCGTTGACGCACTGTCGAGCACCGACACGGCCCCCCACGGCGGATCAACGAAGTCGTCGAACGTCAGATCTGACAACGGCGAGGAGCCCGCGCTCTCCGGCGGAGACCCACACTCCAGCTTGCAAGCAGACAGTGACGATTCTTCCTCTGCTACCGGAGCTTTCTCCACCGGCGCCGCAGCTGTCGCCTTAGCCGACCGAGACCGACGACGGGAGCTGGCAGGCTGATCGGCGAGGCTCTGGCAGATAGCGTCAAGCTTGGCGTCGACGGAGGAGTGCAGCGGCTTGTAGCCGGCGAGATCAGAGCCTTGGTGCTTGAGATGGGGGAAGTTGAGCCTCGCGTTGTCGCCTCTGAGCTTGTACGCCGCCCTGTCGTAGGCTAGGGCTGCTTCCTCCGCCGTGTCGAAGGTTCCGAGCCAGAGACGGGTACGGTCCTTGGGGAGGCGGATCTCGGCGACCCATTTCCCCCAGTGACGCTGCCTGACGCCGCGGTAGAGCTTGTTAGGCTTCGCCGCCGAACCGGACTGCTTCATCGGAACCGTCTTGACACCGAGGAAGCCGCTGGTCTGCCATGGAAGGTGGTTCTCCGGCGAATCCATCTGGATCTGGGACTGGATCTGGTAGATCTGAGAGTGAGAGAGGTGAGGTATTCCGATGGAGCTAGGTTGCTGCAAACCGAACCCGTTTGAAAATATTTGGGTCCCGGAGGTGGAGCAACCGTCGGAACTAAGTATAGGCTGTTCCGGTAAAGGATAGAAGGAACAGTCGTAGGAGGAAGAAGAAGAAGGAGAGAAGACGAAGGGGTTCGGTGACGAAAAAGAGGGGCTCTTCATATATAGACCGAGCACCTCCATCAATTCATCACCACCACCATCGCCGCCGTACAGATCCGGCAAGGAAATCGGCAAACTGCTACTGTAAAACTCCATAGCCGCCGCCATAACCTGAGATTTAAGAAACAGAAGGAGATTCTAGGCGAAAATTTAAACTTTCAACCTTGAGGGACCAAAAATTGCCCAACAAAGCTGGTAAATTAAAACCAAAAGGACAAATAAACTGGAAAATAGAGATGATTCCAACGGAAAATCTTGAAAAAAAGGAAGATTTTTCCTGGATCTCGATTCTGGAAAACACCCGACTTTCGTCAAATCCTGCTGTTCTGAAAAGAGTTGAGTTTTACTGGAAAACAGAACCTTTTTTTTAGAAAAATAGGGAAATCTGGAAAGACAGATGATTTACAGAATGGGATTCAAGAAGAGGGGAGATTCAGAGGGGGGAAAGATTGAAGGCTCTAAGAAATCACAAGAAGATGAATTCACTCAAATTTTCTGGCACTCTTTTGTTTGTGGGTGTGTGTGGTTCTCTCTTCCTCACCTTGTGTGTTATCTTCCACAACTAGTGGCCCCTTTTATAGTGAGTTAGTGACCATCAACCATGGCTGGCAGCTAGCTGGTTTCATTATAAATCTCTACCAGTAGGTAACTTTACTTTTTTATTGGTGAAAACCAGTTTGAAATTTTTATTTTTCAAACTTTGTAATTGTTTTTTTCCCCTATTTATTATTATTATTATACCTAACGATAAAAATAAACGGAACTTAGACTAAATGTGTAATGAGCAATAAAGCAATACATATCGGTGCATTTAACAACATGAAAAAAACATATGGGTGTATTTGACAACATGACTAAAACATGTGGGTGCGGTTGGCTGATTAACCCTATTAAAATTTACATTTTTTTTCTGAAATATGGACGCGCGTTTTCAACCACTTCCAAGTCCCTTCTCCGACAGACGTAGATGCGGTACAAATTGCTCATTATGATGGGAAGGGTTTGTGACTCATGGGAACAGAAGTGGATCCAGCCACTAAGAAACTGGTGGTTGAAGGGGAAAAAGATGCTGAAGAAATCAATTTCGGGTTCGACCTCGGCGGCTGTGTCGAGCTTCAGACCATGTGACTTTGAACAGGATGGACAAACGTTTTGGTGTATTGGAGAGAGCGGTTAAGGCGATTAAAACGAAGACATATCAACTGTCCCAGACTTCTACAGGCGTACCAGATGAACAACTTGATGACGGATATGATGAGACAGAAAACAGAGATGATGAAGAGGACGTTGACGCTGGACGGACACTTGATTTGGATGACGATGCTTGAATGGAGATACTTTTTTCTTTCAAACAACAAAAATGTTTGTTTTTTGTGAATTCTTTTGTTTATGCTTGAGTTTTATTTATTCTGTTAAGACAGTCGTGAACGAATTGTTGTTATTGCCCTTATGTTGACAGTTCTGTAGTGTTAAACAAGACGTTGGAACATTGTCATAAGCTTTTTACTTACGCGCACATAAATAACATAAAGGCCCAATCAGCCAGCACAAGCAACACAAAATAAGTTACTTCATACAGCCAATTTAAGCACAAAAAATACAATCCGGAAATGACTTCAACAGCCACACGCCATATATTTAATTTTGTGTGTTTGAAAGAAGTTAATAGATGTGTCAGTATATCCATTAAATGTGTCAACATGTTTACAAGGTCTGCAGGGAACGCACAGTTTACTAGGCCGAAAACAGTCGGCCTGGTAAAATGCTCGTAAACAAATCGTTTCGACACGGTTGATGCGTATTTTAGTCGGATATAGGTAAGGGAATCTCCGGCCGTGCACAGTGCGTCAAGTATCAGTGGGTATATTTCTTCTCGTACCCATCACTTGCTTACCGATTGATACACTAGGAAAAATCAGCCAGCAAAAGGTCAGTAGCAATTTTTTCGTCAAATTCGATATAATCCGGTGGGAAAGCGGCAATACATTCCCGACCGACAATTCAGTCAGAAATTTACTGGTAGGTAAACGAGATTTTGTTGTACTGGGTGTATACTAATTTAGTTAACATAGCACACCAACACCCGAATAAGGTCATTTTGAGGTGAGTTATCCAAATATTTCAAATATGGGACATCAAATAACGTCAAAATAAACGTTATTATTACTAAATATCCGGTGATATCTTACCAACAAAAAAATTGCCAATATATTTTTTCGGTGAAATTTTGCCAATATCTTACCAACAATTAGATTCAGTGGATCTATAATAAAATATAAATATTTAAGAGCGTGATTCGGACAGGTTTTATCTGGTAAAGAAGACATCTCACATGGTCGACCATTGGTTCTCCCATCACGGGGAGAAAGGAATATATATATATATATATATATATATATATTTATTGAGAGTTGATTTGGAAATTAAAAGGTTAATTATTTCATTGAGGAAAAATTAAAAGCTTATAGAGTCATAACTCATAGAGGTTGGTAAATGGTAAGACACTCAATATTTAGAGAGTTATCATATAAAATAAAATATAATTAATTAAATTAGATAATAATATTGGGTGAAATTAATAATTTTGAACTTCTGGCTACAATTGAAAATGATTGTAATATGTGATGTAATTAGTGGTTCTACACTTTAAAATACATCCTAAAAATCAATTTTATTTAATAATATTATATAATTTTATTCTCCATAAATATATTTATTTATTTTTATTTACTATAATATTATATTTGAATATCCAAATGAAAATGAAAAGTCGTAGTTTTATTTAT
Source organism: Clarkia xantiana subsp. parviflora (assembly GCA_036873135.1). NCBI lineage: Eukaryota > Viridiplantae > Streptophyta > Magnoliopsida > Myrtales > Onagraceae > Clarkia > Clarkia xantiana. The sequence continues at coordinate 364,819 of JAPTYO010000031.1, forward strand.
ACTACTGAAATCTGATTTATATTTTTTTTTCACGTTAAAATAGAAATAAATACATTTAGAATGACATGATATCACACTTCTACATAACGTACACTACTTAAATAAATTAACTAACACACATAATACATCTTTAATATAATAATTTTTTGGCCAATTTTAACATAATAAATGTGAAAGCTTTTTTCTGCACAAAACTTGGATTATAATACAGTTTTTAATAAAATAGAATTAGACGTATTATTATTTTTGAAAAAAAAAAATGAAATTTTGAAATTTGAACATTTTTCAGCACTGGCATTAAATACCGCGTTGCTTTTTATGCAAATGTAAGGTCTTTCGATGAAAATGTTGTATTTTATTTATTACGAAATAACAAGGAATTAAGGTTGTTTTTTTTTCAACCCTGAATTTTGTGTATTATTTTTGTATCGTTTATTTAAAACTTTAAGTCAAGTAAAGGTAAAATTAGTGTGTTATAGCTAATTAAATCCCGTGTAGTCATTGCTTTTGAAATACAGTAAGTATATACTAGCTAGCTTGATATTGAAGCGATGGTTATCAAAATATAATATATTTTTTTTGGCATGATCAAAATATAATATTTAATATATATTTAAAATGAAAGAGAAAAAAGTCAACAAATTTGGTTGATTGGAAATGAATCGAATGATCGAGTACAGTAGCTGGCTGATATCATGGTTTGACTAAACTATTGCAGCCATTAAATATGGCCAATAATGTAGGTGTATGTAATAAATAAAACGAGTCACCTAATAAATTTTATATAAAAAATTCAAAATGTGTTCACAGCTCAAGTTAGATGATAATTTAATGCATCTATTTGCCAAATTCTTTTTTTTTTTTTTTTGAACAAATTCAAAATCAGTTATAGAATAGTGTGTTTAATAACAAATCCCTTCATATAGTATTTGAAATTTTTATTCAAATAAATATATTTCTTAAAAAAAATATCTAAAGATATTATTAATTATTATTATTATTATACTTTTTTTTTAATTTTGGAAAAATAGTATTTTTTTTTAAATCTCGATTTTTTTTTATTTCAAAAAGTAATAATGTGCTCGTACCATGTGTTTTATTTAAAAGTTCACACCTAACCGCTCCGCCATTTAAAGTTTTATTTTATATTTAATAAAAAATCATTTATTTTTCAAAAAGTATGTATGTAATATGTGTTGAGTTTCGACTTACCGTACACTGAATATTAATAGTTTTGTATTATTTTTAATTTTGATTAAAAATAACTAAATATACATGTATATTTAAAAAAAAAAAAAAAAAAAAAAAAAAAACTTAACCTTTGGAGGAGTGCATCGGTGGAGGCACTCTTTCAAATAGAGTATTTATATAACTTGCACATATGAATATATGATTATTTTTTGAAATATAAAGAGTATTTAAAACAAAAAGTTATGTAAAAAAATTACTCAATTATAAAACATAGCCCCAATGTGATATATCTGATATAATATTTGCGTACGCTAGTGATAGTGAAAGATTAGTTTACTAATCTTTCACTAGCGTACGCAAATATTATATATTTGACGGTCCCTTTCAGCGATTAATTGTTTTCACGTGTTTGGTTAGATTATAACATTATAACATTATTAATATATAAATTTTATGATTTACTATAATAAGTGTTATGAAATGGACTGGGTAGATATGGTGACAATGTAAATGAAGCAAAACCAGTCATTTAACTCGTGAAGTGCGGTTCATGCGTATAATATAATGATGACGAGCCGTGTGTAACTTTGACTGCCAATTGCCAATCTGGCTATACAATAAAACAAAATTAATTAACCGAAAGAGACAGCCACTAGACTCATCGAATGAAAGTGAAGCGTGTCAATGCATAAAAGGTTATAAAGAGATAATTAAGGTTAATTAAATAGATTTTGTTAAATGGCAATCTACTGCAGAGGCATTTGAAATTGCAGTTGATTGTAAATGCATTTAAAATTAGTCGACTACAAATGCATTTGAATTTGCAGTCATTAAACTAGACACATTAAGATATGTATAATAACTGAAATCTATTGCATTCGAAATTGCAGTTGACTGCAATGCATTCAAATTTAGTCAACTGCAAATGCATTTGAATTTGTAGCAGTGTTATCAGAACCGGACCGGACGTCGAACCGGCAAGGGTGCCAGTTCCCGATTCACCGGTCAGACCGCCGGTCCGACCCGGTTCGGTTGCTGGTCCATATAATATAATATCTAATCCAGACCGCCGGTTCGACCTGGTTTTTTTTTGTTTTTTAATGAAAGGAAAGTCCGAACCGGTGAACCGGCGAACCGCCCGGTTCGCCCAAAACCGGCCGGTTCGGTGAAAACCGGACTTCAGAACCGGGTTCGCTAACATCCTCTGGAAATGAGCAAATCGGACCGTGGAGGGGTCCGGTTCCAGTCCGACCGCCGGTCCGGTCCGGTTCTGATAACACTGATTTGTAGTCATAAAATTAGACACATCAAGATATATATAATAATTGAAATCTTATCAAACATCTCTCGAAATATGATAATCATTTTAGCGGAGTCTTATAATTAAATAATGGGCATCTTCTTTCTATCTCATCTCTTCAATGTTGTACCAATCCGAATGTGGTCATGATAATGACCTAACCCTAATAATTAATTTATCTCTGGTTAGTCCATTGTTAGGCCATTAAATTACCATTATCATATACAATGATGCCAAGCCATATTAAATCCATAATCATTACTTTGGTTTAATATGGATCACTTATAATAACATTATCTCCATTTACTTGGCCAAGGTGTATGACAAAGGTGACCGACGTACCTTAATATACATAGCTCCAATATTGCGTACAGTGTGATTTGATTTTTTTATACCATCAACTATATGTAAACACTATATATATAATATATATAGTGTTTACATTATTACAGATACACATTGTATATACAATATACTAAACATGTGATTTAACTCAAACCTCAATCGTAATCAATAGTGGTTTAACAGTTCATTTTTTAACTATATATCTCAGCTTTGAACTCTACGAATGAAAAAATATCTATGAGCAGCATATACTCCATTCTATGAGCTAATCTGGTGCAAACATAAATTATTAACAAATGTGATTAGCGTTGGATATTAAAATTGGTACGAAATTCGACTGTTTGGAACCGGTATAGTCCAGACTGATGCCAAAACTATGAAGTTAAAAACTTGTTTTTAGGATGTAGAAACACATATTTTTACGTCTTTACTATAAAACGACTTAAAATGGAACCAAAGCCGTTTTCTGAGTAGAAATGCATATAGAGTTGTATAAACAGGTAGAAACTTAAGTTTCTACCGTTTCTATATTAATTTTTACCTATTCGCTAAAAAATTTCCAAATCTAATAAATTATGCCAAACCCACTTGATTTTTTTTTTCATAGATAGTAATTTGTGGGTCAAATCATATTTTAATGATTCAAAAACTATTCTTATTCTATTCAAATTCAATATCCATAAATCATTTAATAGTATATTCAAAGACCAACATTTCTCTCGAATTGGGAGAAGCTGTAGGTATTATTGCGGGTCAATCTATTGGAGAACCGGGTACTCAACTAACATTAAGAACTTTTCATACTGGCGGAGTATTCACAGGCGGTACTGCAGAACATGTACGGCCCCCCTCGAATGGAAAAATAAAATTCAATGAGGCTTTGGTTCATCCCACACGTACGCTTCATGGGCATCCTGCCCTTCTCTGTTCTATGGACTTGGATGTCACTATTGAGAGTAAAGATATTCTACATAACGTGACTATTCCCCCAAAAAGATTTCTTTTGGTTCAAAATAATCAATATGTAGAATCAGAACAAGTCATTGCCGATATTCGCGCGGGAACATCCACTTTCCATTTTAAAGAAAGGGTTCGAAAACATATTTATTCGGACTCGGAGGGAGAAATGCACTGGAGTACCGATCTTTTAAGTTTCTCAAATCCCAAAATATCAATTGAGATTTGGGTTCACATTTCAATTGACCCGTCAATTCTTCTCACGGTTCCATAACAATTGCTCACCGCGACATTTGAGATGACTACTGGTGGACCCATATATTTTATTGAAAAAATGTTATATGTTATTAATGATTGTATTTACTATTTTCGTATTTCTTTTGCATAATTACATATAAGTATATTTGTAAATTTAATTACTAATGTAATTTTAGCATGTAGGTAGAAATTTAAGTTTTTACATTCCATCTTTACGACTTGACTTTATCACAATTTTCCGTATCTACGTAGAAACTCGCTTTTGACTGCACAGCGCCAAATAGACTAAGTCCACAAATAATGAATTAGTATCAAGAACCATAAGTATACTTATATGAAACTGGTTATCGAAACCGGTTTGAGACAGATTTGTATATTTAAATTTTAGTGTCAATATTAAATAAAAAACTAAAAAAATGTTCAACTAGTAACGTACTTTCCCGTGATGACGAATAGGCAGGCAAAGGCCATGGCTATTGGTGGAAGAGAAAGGTAAAGAGGAGGAGACTGGCTGTGGAAAGTTCTAGATTCAGTAGTGAAACTAACCATGGTTAGGTTTTGATGACCTTAATGGTGATGCTACAGTGACGCAATAGTTAGTTGGAGATTAACTAAACTGCACAAACACCGGCGTGTACAAGTTGAGTTGAGTGGAGTGGAGAATAAGACACGTGTAGGTCCCACCTGACAGCGTCAATTTATTGCAGCGCCTGTTTTTTCTTCTTTCTCCATTGTCTGTCACTCAGTTTTCGCTGGCTGATTCACGCGCGGAAAAAGCACCGAAAGAATCAATCTTCTATTTAGATTTTGTCGGCTAATATTAAACTTCGTCCCAACGTTCACCTCTATTAAAATGTTGTCCTTAAACTTTATTCTCAAATCACTACGTCTATCCAGTTTCATCCTTAATTTGGTTCGCTTTTATAAATCACATCGCTATATAAACTTTAATGATTTAAAATTTATTAATTAACTTTCAATTTACGAACAACTTGTTATAACTTCCGTCAAGTGAGATAGAAAATAAACATGTAACGACTACATAATATATTTTAATATATACTCAAGATAGATTTGATAATAAATTAAAAAAATTATAATAAAATATATACAATTATTAGACACGTAGTTGGACTTACATACAATTCTAAATTTTCTTTTCAATTGTGAACTTCCGATTTTTCACTACAATTATTTTAATTTGTTGTCAAATATTAAAATAGCTCACACGATCTGTATATTTAAAGTCAAATGTTGGTGGAACTGAGATTTTGTAACTATTTAATTACTTTTGATGAAATATCAACGAGTTTAATCTAATAAATCACAATCTAATAATAAACCATTATATTTATATGTCTTTAGCCCATTGTTATTTGGAGCTTAACATTAACAAGTCGACCTCACGGGTATTTTTGTAATAACGCTTCCAAGAAGTTCCGAGTCTACTGATGGGCTGGGCTTACTACAAGAAAAGAAGAGACTATTGAGTATTGATGAGCCACATAAGGTTGGGCTTACCACGAAAGGTGATAGCGATATTTATACGCTATTTATTATTATTATAAATATAACATATTTTCCGGCCCATGCGACTCTAGTTAAACATGGTCTCCCATACTAGATAATTAGCTAAATGATTAGGTTTAATATGATGGACTTGGATAATACGAGCCCTAATTAAGTAAACACTTAAAAGAGTCATCTTCTCTATTGCTAAATTTGAATTTAAATATACGATCTTACATGGTCGGCACGCTACTTCAGGCTATAGAACTGCAAGTCATTTTCTGTGCTGCACCAAACATCATTATCATCTCCTATGGTTGATAAATAAATATACTTACAGAAACCAATACACATAAGATCTTATAAATAGAAATTAATTATTCATATATTTACAGAAGCACACCATGAACTCAGAAACCAAAATCAACACAAAACCCCAAAATTCTTCTTTTCCTATATATTTCAGCTGATCATTACTCTTATTGCTTTGCATTTCGGAGGGCAGTACTAAAATGCCATTATCCTCCAGAAAACAAAAACCAGCTGTATTAGATTTAGATACATACAACACATCTAAAACACCGACTCCAAGTAGCGATTACGGTGCTTCCTTGTGAACTCCAGTAAGCTGCCGTAAGTCCGATCGGCAATCCCGACAAACAAGGCTTCCGTGTCGGGGCTGAAAGACACTCCCGCAATTTCACCAAACAAGTCTATTTCCTGTCCTTTGGCGTACTCCGATTTAGTATCAAAGACATGGACAAAGTCTGCAGGTTCAGCCATGACCAGGAATCGACCATCTGAGGAGAACTTTATGGCTCGAATCGCCCCCATTCGCCCCTTGAGAACACCAAAGGATTCCGACATGTTCCTTATGTCCCATAATCTGCAGGTTGTGTCTTGGTTCCCTGTGGCCAAGATTCGGCCGTCTGGGTGCCAGGCTGAGGCAAAGGAGTAGTCCAAGTGCCCTTTCAGGTTTCCAATTGTCTTTTCACAATGGAGATCACAGTAAGTAAATGAATTTTCCCTTGAGAACGAACTGAAGAATTTGATAGAATGGCTATGTTATTACCTTTCCAGAATTAGTATCAGCCACCAGGCAATCTACATTGTCGCCAAGAACAGCAAACAGCTTCCCATCTGGACTCACACAGGTATTCTGCAGTGGCAGTAAGTTGATAAGTTCTGGTTAATGTTCATCTTTAAGAAATAACAAGATTTTTATTGCCACTGTAGTAGTAACTTACATTGACAGACCAATCGAAGATGTATCGGTTCAGGCAGGTAAAATCATCAGCATTGAAGATTCTTACTTGGGCATCATTGTTTGCTGCCATCACCCTCAATGCCCCACTGGACCATTAGGAGTAAAGAGAGTTAGCCAATTGGGTTTCTTGAATGATTTAACATTATAAAGAGTTTTATTCTCTACCAAAATATACTCACTTTGGGTTGTGGTAAATATCCACGGCATTGGTGATTGCATTATCATCAGCACTAACTTTAGTGCAGAACTGGACTCCAGGACGGTTAAGATACTGTCAAGACATCATGAATAAGATGTTAGATGACTCCTCCATTTGTTTTAATACTTAATCAACCGCACAAATAAAAAAACTTACCTTGCAAATGAGTTCCCCTTGAAAACCACCAGCTACCAGTAAATTGTGTTTTACAGCCATGGTGCTAATCTGCACCCTAGAGAGCTGCTGGTTCATCAAACCAGGGCGGCTCTGCATAACATCAATCAAACAACCAACAGTATTAGGCATCACAGTCTATTTGTTTACATATCTACCTAAGAATTTCATTTTTTTCAAATTATAATTAAAGAGCAATGGCATACCAAAGTAGGAACAATAGGCTTAGCCACATTGATGATCTCTTTTCCCTTTCTCAGAATTGAGGACCAATGCATGACTGAGTAGTTCTGCATGAGGTACACATCGTGCTTCGAAGTCGCCCATAAGAGATTCCTTAGCTGCACACACATTTGAACCGGATGAAGGTCAAATCGAAAACAATTACAATGTTAAGGTGTCAGCAGCAGAAGGGCAAACATCAGCAGTATTCACTCGGGCCTTTAATGGTAGAATCATTGTACTATGAAATAGTGTAAAAGAACAACTTTGAACTAGCGACTGTCAACTCCACTTGCTAACCAGTACTCCTCTGCGCAGTCACAAGAAGATTGAAACAATGTCCTCAACTTTATAGCTACTTTTAATGTTTATACTATATGCAACCAGAAAAGTAAATGAAAACGAAGGCCTGAACAAGAGCTGCTGCAAGACATCATGATAAATTTAAGCATGCACAATGAATGTTGGTGAAAATAATGAATGTTGGTGAAAATCTGATTAATATTGAAATCCGACCTAACTGAACCAAGGCAAAAAAAAAAAAAATTGATCAGATTTTCATAATTAACAATAGGCAATGAAGTTGTCAAGAAACATGAGAATCCACATATATCTCTAAGACACTAACTACCCTAGTAGATCTAGAAGAAAATGCATGCACATAAACAGCTAGTCCATTCTAAGGTGAATCTGAGTTTCCTGTACAATTCTTAGAACTTTCCTATCATACCATATAAAAACAGATTCCCCTGCGTGCTGCTCATGTATAACTCCCACCGGCTTTACAAGCTGAAATAAACAGATATATTCCTATATGGAAGAGAGTTAAGGCGACAATAGTATTAACATTTAATTTAATGGAAGCATATGCATCTTTCAGTAATAAAAAATCTAAACTTGCAACTTAGATGCTAGCTTCAAAACCATCAGTCTGTTACACTTCCATGGAAAAATTTACTCCAGTATCAGTCCAAGAGACTCCTTAATCCAATTAGAACTTCTTTACCCTAGATGTTTCCACTAAAACACGAGCAGAATTCAGTGAGCCATGACAGTTAAGGATTCACTTTGTCCAGGTTAAGTGGAACAGAGAAATGGAGTAATCAATTTGCATTCCATCGGCAGATCAATTTGTAAGGAAAAGAAAACATATGATTTGTTGATGACATCTAATGGGTCAACATCTAATTCTTCTTGGAAAATCTTTCTGGAATTTGTAATTATAAGCCTGGACGCACTTATTCTGGCATAAAATGTTACTCCTGGTTACAGTCTGAATAGCAATAGAGGAAAAAACCTAAGGCAGACTCCATACCTCTTCCAATTAATGATCGAAGAGTTGAGCAATAATCAAATATAATACATCCAATTAGGGATATTCATATTCACTGGACCTGCAAAACTACAAAAATAGATATTTGCACACAATAGACGACAACCATCGTCATATTAAGCTACAAATGCAGTATAGTGAATGCAGACAAAAGACAGTGTCTACACAAGTGAATGAAGAAGGAACTTAAAATCAAGGAACAGTAAATAATGCAGTAAGGTTACTCTCGGCTTGTTCCTGCCTTGAAAGTGACTAACAGAAATGCTATTCCGAGTGCCATGAAATCCTTGCTTACTCTGAGAACTACTAGCTAAACGAAAATGCTAAGTCTGCCTATATGACCATGGTGGTACGTGGGAGAAATAACCGTACAATCAATCAAGCATTTAATCACAGTACAGTAATCAAGTTACTGGTGAATCAGTTAGGAAATCTACCTGGAAATGCACAATAGTTGACTTGACAAGCCTAGTGTTGAACTGGAAGTCGTAGAAGTTCTTCCCTTTCTCTACTGGTAAGCTTATCTGTCAATTCAGTACATCTGGTCATCATATGTAAAATGGAAATAGCCAGCCAAGTTTATGACTCTACCGACATCATCAATAAGTGACAAAAAACATAGTTCCATATGAAATATCTCAAAATAATAACACAAACTATTCAGTTTCAAAGACTTGTAGCTTAGTTCTTTCACCCTAAAAAAAGGTAAGAAAAATTTGCAACTTCTATTTTGAAGATCTCTAGTTTAGGTAAAATTTGATAAACACTTGAGCAAAATTAATGTCAAACCCAAACAATTCATATTCAACTGAAACTTCATATATATAATTATTATGCAATTGAATAACGAATATAATAGTAACTAGCTAAATAAACAATCTATAAACATAGTGGCCAAAAAAATATCTATAAACATAAGGTCCCTCCAGGAACTTAGAGAAAAATGGTAAAACTAATGCATAAAATATCAACAGAGTACGTCAGTGGTAGGAATCGAGTATTCCAAAATCCAAATAATCACCGCATATACTAGATATATTAATTTATAATAATAATGATAACCATGAACTATTAAACTAAAGAAACAAAAGTAGAGCTACCCGGATCATACCAGAAAAGAACATCTGAGCAAACAATTAATTACCTTCTCAAGCTCTTCACGGGAGGTCGAAACGTTCTCGTAGTTCCTGTATTGCTTCAACCTCGCCTCACGGTACTTGTCTCTTGTAAACTGAAGCCTCTCCCAAGGAATCCCCTGTATATCTTTTCCATTTCTGGCTTCAACAGCTGAGGTATCAGTCTTCGGCTTGTTCTGTAATGGAAAATATGACGTAAGATGTCACTAATCCGAAAAGCGATAATCCATTACAAGCGCAGAAACATTACGAGCTACAGAAGCATACCGATTCAAAGTTGTCTTCGAAGTCAGAGTCAATGGAATCGAAGTCAGCACTGCGAGGCGATCCATTTTCACTAGAATGATCTTCGTCAAATTCATCGTAGTAGTCGTCAACGAAGTGGTACTCAAGCTCACTATTGTTGAACTGCTCCATTAACCTACAAACATCACAATCTAACACGGTAATTCCACCAGTATTCCAGCCAAAGGAGACCACGCACAGAACACACACAAAACATGGAGAAATCAATGGTTTCTGCGAGAGAATAAGCGATTACCTGCGAATTTTGAACAAGTAAAAGCGACGGTACGGCGAAAGTCTTTGATCGCAACGGATCGACGACGTTCCGGAGCCAAAACAACGGAAGGCCGATGGGATTTTACGGCAAAACAAGCAGAAATGAGGGGCGGAGAGTGATTAGGAAGCGATGGAAGTATCTAGAGAAGGTGAGCTTCTGTTTGATTTCCAAATAGCTCAAGAGAGACGATGGTTATGGTCCGGTACTTAAAGAGCGGGAGGGGGGAGAAATATTAGAGTTGGAATACTTGTGTACTCCAGGAGTATGTGAGCCAAAGAGAAATACTATTGGACCCACATATATGCTTTAGTTTGGGTGAAAGAAGGTCGGCGTACACAGCTGAGATAAAGAAACTGTGCGGGGCCCGACGTTTGAAGAGGAAGGATCCCGTGGTTTGTACTGTGGGCTCCGCTTCATTGGCTATTTCACCGGCTATTCTTTACTCTATATTTTATTTTTCACATACTTATTTTATAACTAAAATACAATAATAAACTCATCTTCATTCGCAACCATAAGAGAAAAATAAATAAATAATTATAGATATTTTTTTATTTTCAAAACTTCGAGAAGATTTAACACTAAACTTACAATTATTAATGAATGAAACGTTACATTATACTACAAATGATTATTTACTCTGTCGTAGTTATAGTTATTATTATTATAGTATTTTAGTATTGGATCGATAACTAGTAAGTAAGTAATTCAGCATTGGAGGTTAAATTTGGTAATTTTGCCGAAGTTAGTGCAATTATTTGTCAAGCTGTTATTCTGAAATGGTATGTGGCATCAATTGGCAATTTGGATGTCAAATTTTGTTTTTGCTGGAAACTCAGATTCCAAACTTTGCTTTAAAGAAGAAAATGTTGCTAATGCCTTATAAATAAGTCTTATTCTATATAAAAAAAAAATTAAATCGTCGATACCAATACTCATCACACTAGAAGGTCCACCTGGAAGCCAGTCATCGGCCAACACAACAAGTTGGAAAAAGAAGTGTGTTGTTAAAATTCTTAAATATTACGAAAAACTAACATTCTTAATTTTCGGTTTAAGAAATGGTTTTTTTTTTTGTGGTTCCGATATTAGAACGGTACCGGGTAAGCAATTAAGAGGTAAATTGCTGATAATGAATATTTTCCATTTTTATAATTATTAGTAGGAATTGAACATCTAATTTAATTTCTGTTTAATAGATTAAACGGTAAATTCATACACTCTATTAGTTAATGATTATTGCGACAAAATGGAGAGAGGTTCTCGCGTTTTCTAGGCTCCGAAACTGTTATAATACAAATGACCGACAGTCGTCGGTAACAGCATGGCTCCCTAGTAATAAAGAAAATAATAATAATAATTGATTAAGTAAAAAGTATATTATATATATGCTGGCCCAAAAAAGTAAAACGTATATATATAACATAATAAATTAATGCTGGTAGCATGGCCAAAAATAATTAATGCTGGTAGGGCCTACCATACAATCCCCGTACCGATATCTCTTTTCCACGTGGCTATTTCTGAGTGCAGAGCGTTGAAGTTTAGCGCTCTCTGGTGCTACCACGTGGCTTAAGTTAGCTGACATGTCTGATGGCGATTAGGACTCTTAACCGGGGTTAGTGTGCACGGTTTGGTTTATTAGAGCATCAGAATTAGGGATGGCACGGGGCGGGTCAAGTGGGTATATATATATTCATCAATTTCAATTGGGTTGATCCAAAAATTGGGTTGATTTTGGATGGAAAAATTCCATTACTCTATAAATTATGTTTTGATTCCCAAATGTAGAAAATCAGAACTAGTTATACTATCAATGACTTATAATATTTTATTTTATATGACATTTATTATATATTGTTTATTAGTGTTAATCACGAGCAATACTCTGGTCATGTAATTGTAGCCTTTCCATTAAAATAAATACACAACATTGAAATTTTGGGCTTATATAAGATAAAGACTAAAACCGAACTTGTATGCCCGTTTAAACATGCTTTTTTTCTTTTACATTTATAAATGACTATTTTTTTGCCATAATATATGGGTGTTGCTACAAACTGTGAAAATTCATGTGAAATTTCTATAGAAAGTGATATTGGGTCCCACCAAGCACCAATACATTTGTTCATTTACTTTCTCTTTCTTACTTTCTATTGAAATTTCACAAGAAATTTCACATTTTAAAGATTTACTCATAATATATATATGACTTAATAAATTCGCTCTAATTTAAATAAATGTACATATATTCTTATTTTTGACTTTTTGTGCTGAATGAATTGTATTTTCTTTACACTTTTGAGAAGAAGTGTACATATGGTTGGTGATCGAATTCGAAGAGTTCCATTTCCCGCCGCAATTACCTCTCCTGATTCGGTTTGTTTGTTCCTCAACTTTAAATGCTTTTACTTTTTTAGATAGCTTTATTATGAATCGTATACAAAAAGGTCTGCATTATTTTTCAAATTATAAAGTACCTATAATAAGTCATCCCTAATGAATTTTCGAATAATTAGAGATTTTTCTTCTTTTTCATTCATGTGATATATTCATCGCCTTAAATTCATGTTCACCCTAAGATTTGCTCATATCACTAAGTTCAACTGCAAATGTTTTAACCATCATCGATGAATCATCATAAAAGGCATATGTGCTACTAGTTCGTCTTAACCATTATCGATATAACAAATGTTAAATTGTGTTGTGATTCAACATTTTATCAATTAATCAAATGTCTAGATTTCGAGCTCAAAGAATTGATTAAATTTTACAGCTAACATTTTATTTTAGGATTTAAATATATATATATAATATTTTTCCGAAAGTAAATGAATGGCAATTCCAACTTGTTGGAGTGGAGGGGGCCATATATAAAATCTCTATAGGCATCTTATCTAATGTTACTTTTGCAAGATAAGTTTTCAATAGTAATATTCTTTATTTACTGAATTCTTCCATAAATTCTATTTCCACCCTACCGCATGCATAATAAATTATTACATGGAATCAGTCCGCTAACAGTGTATGGACCAACCAATAAAAAAGAGACGTCATAAATATATTATAAATGAATATTTGGTTAACACAAGATTACAACTTAATATTTCTCATAATTAATTTATACCACTTTTTTAGTTTAGTAAAACGAATTTCTCCTACAAAATAAAATATTTTTTTATATATATAATAATTATAATATGATTTTTTTTCTTCTAAAAACCTATTAAACATAGTGAACCCTAGAGGGCAAGTGGTCATTTTTTCTAGGGTTCACCTTGCCCTCTAAGGTTCAACATGTCTAATAGGTTTTTAGAAAAATATCAAAAAACTAGTGACACTCATATTATATTTATATATGAAAACAATTATTATATTAAAAAAAAATATTTTATTAGGCCAAAAAGAGGTAGGGGTTAATTAAAAGAAATTATTGGGTTGTAATCCAGTGTTAACCAAAACTATTCATTTATAATGCATTTATGACATGTTTATTTCTTATTGACGGGTTCATACGCTGATGTGTCGGACTAGGTCTATGAATAATTTCTCCGCATGCATGGACGTGTGGTAGCTAGGTTTAGAAAAAGGTTATTACTAATTTTTATGGGCCAAGAATATATGGACTCAAATGTATAGTATGTTAATTTATGTGTAAGAGTATACAACCTTCACCCATAAGTTTGTTAGGACACATCTTATTTTTAAAAAAACTATAGAATTTAAGGATTCTCTAGGTACGATAACTAAAAGCATTTCTTTTTTATCAGAATATTATTATCTAATAGTCATATATACATATTCTCTTGACTTCTAAAACAAAAGCGAATTATTTCTTTTTAATTCCTATCTATAGTTGATTCCATCCCAAGTTTTTCTTTTTTAATATTATAAATAATAATGATGAGGTCAACTGTTCTACTTTGAGCGATATGTTCTATTTGGTTAGTCACATACTTGATACTTGCTAGATGAATTTTGGAGTTAGAAGACAATTTATTAGCTCAATCTTTTTATTTTGGATAAATTTCTAGCTAGATGCATGTAAAATAGCAAATTGCTAGACCCATCTAACGTGCAGTTAAATGGTGATGATGCCACGTGGATATTAAGTTGTCATCAAAATATAGCTAGCAAAATATAAAGTTACCAAAAATAAAGATAGCAAGTAGCATATATTATATTTAAAAGATTCTAACTACCAACTTGCAAAATTTTAAAAATTTCAGCTAGTAATTTACATAAAAAAAAAAAAACATAACAATACGGTTGGTACAAAAAATATACAAAAAAAATGAAGTGGTACCAAAAGCCAATTCCTGTCAAAGAAGTGGTACCAAAAATACCTTTAACCCAAGAAGAAATTGAGCGCTTTGTTACAGAAGAAGGGATGGTGGAAGTCCGAACCGGTGAACTGCGGACCGCTCGATCCGCTCAGAACTAGACGATTCGTCAAAAACCGGACTATCGAACCGGGTTCACTTACATTCTTCGCTTTTACTCGAACCAGACCGTTAGAGTCACCGGTTACGATTCGAACCGGTCAGACCGCCAGTCCGGTCCGGTTCTGATAGCACTGGTTTAAACACGATACATGTACAATTAAAACAATATGAATTACCAACCTCAGTTGGCCCAGAAATTTCCTATTTTCTATTATACGAAAATGAATTGGTAAGACTTATTGGGACAAGTGGGCAAATGCTTATCGGGGAGGTATAAATGCTAAGTGCAGCAAAGTATCCGAGATATAAATAAGAAGAGTAAGTACATTTCAACTTCATCTGTCACCTACCTAAGTATGCTACTCATCAATCAAAGGTCCACATTAATTTCCACAAACCAAAAAAGGAATAGCTACAAAATTGAAGGCCATTCATCATTATGTTATGATAATAAACTTCTTAACAATGATGAATTTGCAAAAAACACTGGCAACATCAGTAGAAGAAGAACAATAATGTATATTATCACATGATATTCCTTGGCAAGGGAACAGTGGCTAACCATTGGCGCCGAGGCCTTTCTGAAGGTCGCAATTATGAACCCGGGACCGGATCCGGTACTCCACGACATGCTGGGAATAGTTATCTCACGAGTACCATCTTTGTGTGTGTAGTCGCAGAATTCATGACTATGTGCGCTGAAAATCATCCTGAAGATAGAAGTGGTAGTATCACTAATATGCCAAAAACAGAGTTTATAGGTTTGCATAATTCGTAGCTGTTTAAGTAATAATCAAAGGTTTAATTTGCAGCAAATCACTAAATAAACTGAGATTTCTGGACAATTCGTTAGTTTTTTTTTTTTAGTTTGCTAGCTTGAACTTATATAAAGTTGGAATACTATAATTCCGTCTATTTTACTGTTAAATGGTAAAGAAAGCTTGCATATTGCTTATTATCTTTTGAACTAAGTTTTGTGATTTTTTTTTTTTTCAAATTGCTAGCTGAACTTTGTGAAAATTTGTAATTTGCTAACTGAAGATTGATGGCAAGTGATGGGCATGTGCGCATCTCCGCTGCAATTTAACAGCAAATTAGACAGATAAGCCCAGCAACAACCCTCAAAGTTGAGCTAGCAAGTTGCTAATTAACCCAAGTAATGAATGCTAAACCACAATTCACATATCAGCTCGACCTTTAAGAACAATTGGTCAAGTCTCCCATATAAATTTCACAGTAACTATGGGCGAATAAGCAAAACTCACTTGGGTCTAAGAGCTTGAAAGATATACTCAGTAGCATTTGGGGGGATGGTCTGTAGAAAGTCATATGCTCCAGCACCAATAAATCTTCTTAAATATCTGTTAAACAAAAATTAAACGCTTTAAATTCCGCAACATGTCATAAATGCTGCAACCTAACTAGATAAGAAGATCACAGGCATGATTCATGAAATTTAGGAGGTGATAGTAAAATTAAGCAATCAAACAGATTTATTATTATAGAGCAAGCAATCAAAGCAATTCAATATTAAGTAATCACTTCAAACCTAATTTATTGAATGTGATTACCTGGTTATGGATTTGTCTGAGCTCTTGACTGATGAGTTATAAATCTTCTTAGAACAACCACACTGATTAGAGCCGTCACTCATGGTACGGTGCAGTGGGAAGTGAAGCAATAGAATGGGACCAGTTCCTGACGCCATAGAATTTTCTCTCCATGAAAACTCAGAGGTTATCTCCCTCAACTGATCAACGACTTCAATCTGATCTTCAAGTTCCATTTGAAAATCTAGACTTTCCCTTTCTATAACCTTTTCCACACTGAACCGTAAATCATTGTTACCACAGAGCAGTGCCACAGCATTAAGTGTGACAAAAGTAACATTACTAATCTCAAAGGCACCACAACCATCAGAATCGAGTCCTGGAAAATTACCAGCAATCCAATTAACAGATTGTTTATTCAGCCCATGGCAATCTCCAATATCTCTATCGCCAAGAAGTACGTGGAAGGGGAGGTTGAGAAATGGACCTACCATCCTCTCAAACTGATCGATCACAGAGACCCATTTAGCCTTCGTCAACTCAGAACCATTTGCTGAGACATCTCCTAAAACAATCAGCATATCGGGCTTCAATGTTTCAAAAGATTTCTGCTTAAGAAATAAACAAATTTGGGGTTCAACAATCTAATCTGTGCATTGGATCAACATATTATGCATAGAAAATTGTACAAAAGTTAGAGTAAAGGTGAAAAATGTTAATTTTTCAGGAAAGAAGTGATCGAGTTTGACTATAGCCAATACCTAACTACATTGGAAAAGATCCAATTTCTACTATAAATTTCAGAATTTCACTCACAGTGGTAGCATTGTCCTGCAGATCAACCATTTCAGAAATGCCCAATTCATGTAAATGCTTCCTAAGAATTGAATACTCCTACGAAAATCATTATCCAATTTCTTGATCTTAATCAGAGGAAATGATAAAACAATCCGAAATTACTCTAATTGGAGAGATGATATAGTATTTCGTTCTTTATTGGTATAGCTGAACAGTAACCTATTAACCATAATCCAGAAATGATAAAGATGAGAGTGTTGCAGAAATTTACTCGGAAGAACTTGGTCATGTAGTAGTCTCTGAAGTAAGAGTCAAATAAGGTGGACTCAGATCCCAACAGGAGCATATCGGCGACCATCATCACCTTCAACTCATCTGCAGATTCCCCGCCCATATCTCGGCCATTTTCGTTAGGGGTGGCGGTCGGCGTGAGTCTGCAAGTCGGAGAAGTTAGCCACTCGTCGAAGAAGAGAAGTGACGTGACCAGGATTAGATGTAGAGTTGACTTCCATGGAACTGCCATGGTTGTAATAATCGGATTCAAAGGAGCTCGAATCTAGGGTTTTCAGAATAGAATGGCGGGTTTGACATTGTGATGACGTCATACATATCACATTTTGCACGATCGGCGCCCCTGTTGCCCCCCTTTTTATTTTGGGCTTGTTAAAACTTAAAATAAAGTTTACTGTAGATTTTTTAGCTGTTAAACCATGAGAACGAATAGAAACGAAGTCAGAAATTATTTTGTTTAAGAGTAAGAACTGAATTAAAGGTATGTGTGTATTTAAAAATACAACAAATTTAGCTAACTGCATGGTCAGTAAAGTTAACTTTTTATATGTATATTTTTTATTAAAAAAATATCAGATATGTGTGTATTTAAAAATAAACAGATAGTAATTTATGCGACTGGTCAAATTTCAACTAAACAATTTTTTATCTTTAGGAAAGAGTGCCAATTCCATTTGCATTACAACATAGAAATTACCATAATCTTGCATATTCTTTCATACTCTGACAGCAACACATATATAAAGGCCTTACAGCACAACTATAGAACATGTTCCACTCCAATCCAAACCAACAAAAAGAAGCAGCAGCACAGTTAAACAAAATATCTACGCCCCAGAAACCCAGAAACCGCAAAGGAGAATCCAAATTGACAAGTACCCAATAAATCAATGCAGCATATCATCTAATTTCTGCCTGTACTGAGCCAACCTCTGCATTAAACCATAAAATCTGTTAGTAATGTCAAGAACCTTAATTAATTACCTCTATAAGTTTGATTTTTAAAAAAAGTTTGAAACTTTCACATGTTAAAGGAGGCGTACCCGAGTATAAGCGTAAACTCCAGCCTCGCCTGGGCTCACAGGACTTCCCCTTCTAATGAATCTGCCCTCTTTGAATATGTAAAGAAGAGGCACCCCAGTTGATAGTTCCAAACTGATGACCTCTTGAGATGTCAATTTGTCAAGATACATTATGATCGACCGCAATGAGTTCCCGTGAGCTGCAATCATCACGTTCTTTCCAGAAAATAGTTGAGGTTCAATCTAAGATACCAAAATGTAAATTAAAAAAGAAGTCAGGATCACAAGTAAAAATGTGTTAGCTCAGTGAAAAACAACTTCCACTGGGTACCAAATAACCATAATCACATATTGGCAACATGATAAAGCTCCTCTCTTCTAACAAAAAGTGTTTTTTTTAAACAACAAACAAATATATTCAGAACTGCAAAGTCGAAAGACTGTTAGCTCAGTGAAAAGCAGCCTCCACTGGGTAACAAACAAGCCAGAATCACATAAAGGCAACACTATTAGGCTCCTTCTGTCTATCTATGCTCGGTTCTATCATATTGTGTAAATAGTGAAGGAAAAGTTAGAAATTTAGTACATGATCTGTGAAATATGCAACGGCTCTTTGGGCGCACATTTCCAAGCTCTCTCCGTTGGGTGGAGGGATGTCATAGCTACGTCGCCACTCGTGAACTTTTTCTTTCCCGTATCTCTCTGCTGTCTCCTGCTTATTAAGACCTTGCAATTCACCATACCTGCAGCAAAAACTCAATTTTCACCAACCAGGACAGAGATATATACATGATGATGAAGAATTTACGATGGTAAAAAAGAACTTTACATTCTTTCATTCAATTGCCAAGCTTTTACAACTGGAATGGATTGCCTTTTTGTGTCTTCACTAAAGACTTCACTCCATTTCCTCGCTCTCTCGCTCTCATCGTGCAGAATAATTGGCACCTTCATACAAATTGTAAACCAAGATGAATTTTCTTTTACTAAATTAATTTAACAAAAAAAGATTATTATTTTTTACCTTTTTGCGGCGATGTTGAGTCATGGCAAGCATTGCTGTCATCTGTGCACGGATTAATGCAGATGTATAAATCATATCCACAGGTATGTTACTAATTCTTCTACCAGCCTCAATTGCCTCTTCCACACCTTTCTTGGTAAGCGGCACATCGACACAACCAGTGAATAGATTCTTTTCATTCCACAGAGATTCCCCGTGGCGGATCAGTATCAGAGCCGCTTCGTCTGACATAAATGAAGCCTTAAATCATAACAAAATTGATATCCTCTATATTTCATGGGAAATAAGTACATATAACTTATAAGGTATTTGATAACCAAAAAGAAAAGGAAGCATACTTGATTTCTTTGGCAATTCAACAAAGGTGCTCTTTGAAGGCGATAAGACCGGATCATATACAGATGTTTGAGAAGCTGAAGCTCTAATAGTACTAAAACTTCTGTAGGTAGAGCTGTTTTTTCTTGTCAAATCTTTTGGCTCGACATTGATACCACAGAAAAATCTCGATGAGGAACTTTTCGATACTTGTCGATAGCCAAAGTTCTTGAGACAGTCATGAGACATGACAGTTCCAGTGGCTTGGTTTAATACATATGAAGCCATTCTGGAAAATTCATAGATCAACTCAGTACTCGGTAGTAATACTTAACCATAAACCTCAAAAGTAACAATTTTAATACAGCATGCCTCCATCAGCAACCTTTAACATTACAGGAAGAAAATTAATCTTTGATCCGGAGATTAAGATTACATTCCAGACTAGTATCAGTATTATCATGCAACAAGGCCTAGTAATTAGAGAGAGCTACAGAATCGTGAATTATCTTACAGATTAATCAAAACCAGGAAAAGGATTGATTCTAGAACGATCTTACATAAATGCGGCAGAAATGAAGAAATTTATACTGAGTCGACAAGGTGAAAATGGTACCTTGATTGATTTATAGGCCCCGAACGATGAAACCGAGGCCGATTCGGAAGAAGGTTGAGAGTATTACGAGAGGGGTTGACGGAGATGAAGAACCATTTACTCCAAAGGATTAGCAGCTCTTCAACAACTCCAATTACATTACCAATATAAAATTAGTGAAAGGGCATATATATATTAGAATGTTCTTGGCGCGTGTCCAATACTATAATTAATACACTTAAAATCGATCTTATATATGCATGGACCTTTCTATACTCTCTCCGAGATTTTTCATCTCATTATCAGAAATAAAATAGTTAAAATTACAAGGACTGAACAATAAATTTAGCTCTCTATTCAAACTAGGCTACGACGCTATCATAGTATCTTACTTTCTATAATATATTATTGTTTTAAACTTTTTGTTCATCCACTCCATGTACGTAACTTCTTTAATAAAGCTTTCCAAATACCATTCATCGTCTTCAATCACCACCAATATTAAAATTAATAATTTCAACTTTCTAGTTTTATTTATTATAAATATAAAGAACCTATACTAATTAATTTTTCCACTATCCTATAATAATCTATGTTATTGTAAAATTAAATTAAAAGTTATATACCATAAATTTATATATTCTTTATCATTAAGAAAATAATTCATTTTATCATAATAAAATAAACTCAGTTAAAAATTACTTTTAATTTTGATTAATTTTTTTATCATATATAATAATTTTTAATAATTTATTTGTTATATTTCTTTCTGGTTGTATTTTATTTTATATCTTAAATATTTTGGTAATTATTCCTACAAATTTTAAATTTTGAGATAATGCTCAGAAGATTTGCACATCGCAAAATACACTGCACAATTAATATATATGTTAAACGTTAAATATATGTTTATTAATATTTCTCCAGACTATTAATTATAGAATATTTATTAATTTTTGCTTTATCAAAATAATATTTTGATCATATGTTTCATTTGTCTATTAAATCTATACATATCAATTAGAGTCTTTCAATCATGCATGGCTAGTAACTTCCTTATCGGTGGCTTAAGTCATAGAGCTTGTCCTACTACACCTTCACATTTTTTTAGTTTATTATTTAAATATAATTTATTATATAATTCGCATTATTTTCTAGGACAATATCACAAAAAGGCATAGTGAATAATGTTTTATAACTAATAATTGATAGTAGAACGAAATCCATTGAAACTAATGAGTTGAAGTCTGAGCTGTAACATTACAATAATATATTATAGTTGTTACTATAAAATTTTATGTTTTACTATTGTTTATATCGATATCATCAAGACCGAACTGGACACCGAAACGACTAGGGTGGGGGTTTCCGGTTCGGTTGAACCAGCAGTCCACCTATTACATTACAAAATAACATTTTCTAACCCATCCTAATATTTGCAAAAGAAGACCATATGTTGATCAACATAATTCTACTCTAACTTTCTTTTAAGATTTTATTTTTAGCCGCTTTTTTCAGAGTAAACCGGACCGATTATGAATCATTTTCCTAGCCAGACTTGATCAGACCGTCGGCTTGGTTCGATTATGATAACATTGATTTATATCATTTTCCTATAGTGCGGTTTTTTTTTTTTCTCTAAATCAATTTGGACCACTCTCATGTGTAAGGGCAAATTAGTAGAATTGGAACAATCAATAGAAAGTTTGAGAATAAAGTTAGTAAATGAAGAAATAAGACACCTAAACACTTGCTAAAAATATATTGAGAAAATTGAATTTTTATTATATATAAACTACCTTATCAACTTTGGATTTTAATTAGTCTTTTTAGATTTTTTTTTTTATTATTTTGCATATTTATAACATTTTAATGTCATATAAATTTTAGACATTTATTTCTATTTTTAAAAATATAATACAAAGTATTTCAAATTTAAATTTTTTTAATTTTTTTTATTACATAACAGAGATACTTTATTTAAAAATAAATATTATTTCTAAAACCGTGTTGACATGGACTCAGGTCAAGGCGAGCTGAGCTACCTAACTAGTTGAATCGAGCCATAACTAACTGATAAGTCACAATTCAGATATTTGATGTTCTAAATAAGAAAAAAATTGAGTTTCCTATAAATCAAAAACTGATAATTGAGAGTTGAGACTCCTCAATGTCATTTTCCATTTATTTTATTATGATAAAATAAATTATTGTGTATGGTAAATAATAAATAAATCAACACTTTCCATAATTTTTAGTTTTAATTATGTAATATTATTAATATATATTATAAGTTATATATAATAATAACTAGAAAGAAAAAAAGAAAGAAATATTACTATAACAATATTATATTTTATTATAGTTCTAAAGGGGAGGTGAATTTAAGATTAAAAAAAAGTGGGTGGTGAATATATTAAGAAAATTGGTGGTGAATGGTAATGGAAGAGGACGAGTTGATAATAAGTAAACCTTGGAGGACTCGTGTGGCTTGGGATGAGTGTATGAATAAAAGATTTAAAATATTATATCTAATCGAAAGTATGATACTATGATAGTATCGTAGAACATTCTGAAACGAATAGCCAAATACATTAATTATACTGTTTAATCCTTATGCTTTTAATTTTTTATATTTGATCCCTGAGATGGAAAATCTCAAAGACACAATAGAAAAGTCCTATATGCATAGTAATGGTAAAGGGTTATTAACGAAATCTTTATCCGGATTTTATTTTATTTTGTAAATTAGCTAAATGAACTTCTATTTTTCGAGCAAGTTGTCACCTTCATTATAATTTTCGTCAAATAGGATATAAAATGAGCATGATTCGGTCACGTTGGGTCTTTTAATGTGTATCTAAAATGAATTCATAAATAAATTAAAAGGATTGCAGCGATATAACTTCAATTAGACGCTTAATTGGACTTCTGTATTCCTCATTCTCTATTAACTATTTCTTATTTCTCTCATGTGAACCAAATGTGCGATAAAATACTCGAGTTGAAACAAGAAGAAGCGCAGATCTTCTTCGAGTAACAAGCTTGAATGTCTCATTCCCGTTCGACCTGAAAACTTCAGTCATCGTCAAATCAAGATGGTACTATTACAATGAAGGATTTAAAATATTTGTTACAATTGATTTTCCTGTTGCGATGATTTGATAACTCGCGATAATACACTTAAAATTATTATCTCAATAAGTTCACAATGTGAGGATTTAGCATTCTATCGCGTTGAAAAATTAAGATTATCGTCGCAATTGGTCTCCACATTGCCAAGATTTAATAACCAGCGACGAAACTTCTAAAAGATATTATCGCAATAGGTACCTATAAGTGTACCTATTACAATTTTGAACACTTCGTCACAACAAATAAAGATAAAAATTTATTGTAACGATATGTCATTGCAATATAAGTTTTTAACGTTTTGTATTGTTGAAACTATTGCAATGAAGTTGTCATCACAATAAAAATATTAATTATTTAGCATAGATAATATTAAATAAATAGAAATATAATTACCTGATTAAAATAATTATTATCATTAAAAAATTCATAATTAAATATTATAAGATCTAGAATGCCATATAAACTACTAACTCGACATTGTGAAAGTGTAATAATATGCCTATAAATAAATAAATAAGAGAAGTAAAGTTGGACAAAATCGAAAGTGCAAATAAAAGATTCTTTTGTATAGGGATTAAGTAAATCATCACATTTGTAGCTCAATATCCATTTTGTTAACAAATCCCAACTAAACAGTATTGAACACCTATAATATCTAACATAGTTGAGTTATCATCTCTAACAAGTGGACTTTTTCAATGAATATATATATATAGTCAGATTATCTATATATACATGTATTATTGAGAGAAGAGGCAAAGAAGAAGCAACAGAGCATTTGCAGCAATGAATGGAGGAAATGGTCCCAGCAGCTATAGCCAAAATTCAAAATACCAGGTACAGTTAATTAGTTGATGCAGGCGAAACCGAATAGATTTCGAAGATTTTTTGTCGTGAATAGTGTTTTCGGGCGGATGTTCGGATTTTGGCGCGTGAAATACGCTGCTTTTTGGCCAAATTCCATCATTTATGGCTTCAAAATCGCGTTTTAATATTATGTCGGGTCTTTTTTTGCAATTTTTAGTTTATTCGGGACTTGTTCATTATTTTTTGTTATTTCGCAGTTTAGGGTTTTCTATTTAAGTCATTGTTGGACGAATTTGCATTCAGTTTATTGATAAATCAGAAAATCGAGGTTTTTTTCCTCAAATCGGCGTCAATTTTCGGTATTCTTAGAATCAACGAATTTGCGCTTCCTATCACGCTACATCATTAGTCATCTCTATCAAATGCTCTTATTTAGGTAAGACTAGTTTTAACCCATGGAGACCATTAACTACATTACAGGCACTAGGACTGGATCAAGCAAAACTCCTACTAATCAACAGCATCCACCAAAATCTCGATATTCCGGCCACCCCAACATCCCGAACCGCCTTTTACGTCGCAGATCTTGGATGCTCAGTCGGCCCGAACACGTTCACAAGTATCGAAACCATCACTGAAACAGTTTCCCTCAAATACAAAGAAAAATTCGGCATCGAAAAGGAATTCTTAGTGTTTTTCAACGATCAAGTCACGAACGACTTCAACACGCTTTTCCAGTCATTGCCTGCAGATAGGCGATACATTGCAGCAGCAGTCCCGGGTTCTTTCTACGGTTCACTGTTTCCGAGGCGCTCGATCGATATATTCCATTCGGCTTTCACACTGCATTGGCTGACGCAGGTGTGAAATTCTAGACTATATATAAGGTGACAGGTGAACGCATAGTTTAACATTTTGAAATCCCATTGCGTGTAAATTTTTTAATAAGAGGTTTTAACTCGGTACTGTAGAGACTCTAACCTGCGCGTTCTGATATCATTTTAAATTAATCATTAACAGTCATAAAACCTTAAAATGATAGGTGTAGACAACTAGACATAGTTTAATGCAGTGTTATCAGAACCGGACCGGGGCCTGAACCGGCATGGCCACCGGTTCCCGGTTTGGCCGGTCGGACCCGGTCTGAACCGGGTCCGACCGGTTTTAGTAAAAAAATGCATATTTGCAGAGCCTCTCTGTAAGTTAACCCTTCTGTAGGTTTTAGTCCGGACCGGGCCTGTCTCTCTGTAAGTTAACCCAAAATTTTATTTTTTATAAAAGGACTCCGAACCGGCGAACCGCCCGGTTCGCCCAAAACCGGCCGGTTCGGTGAAAACCGAACTTCATAACCAGGTTCGCTTACATCCTCCGGAAATAAGCAAACCGGACCGACCGCGGTCGGACCGCCGGTCCGGTCCGGTTCTGATAACACTGGTTTAATGTTTATATTTCAAAAACAGGTTCCTGATGAGGTGAAGAGGCCGGAGTCTCCGGCGTGGAACCGGGGGAAGATAACGTATGCGGAAAGTTGTGGAGAAGTGGTAAAGGCTTATAGTGATCAATTCCAAAGAGATATTAGGGTTTTCTTAGGTGCGAGGTCGTTGGAGATGGCGGATAATGGACTTCTTGTGATTCTGATGCCATGCCGCCTTGAAGGGACCGAGCCTACGGAGATGATAACCATGCATATTTTCGAGTGCATTGGACATGCACTTGTAGATATGTGTAATGAGGTAACCACATTGACAAATTAATAAAATTTCAAAATGTAGGTGCGTTTTTAAAAAAATAAAATTTGATACTATACATATATATTATATTATTATAGGAAAACATGCACTAAACTAAACTAAAAATCATCGTTCGATAGTAATTAAAAAAAAAAACTACCATTTATTTATTTATAATAATAATAATAATTAAAAAAAGTGTTACAAACCAAATTACTACTTAGAACTTTACACAATTACAAATTGCTACTCTATTTTTTTTTTTTTAAATCAACTACCTAAATTTCCAACTTTCAAGCAAATTGTTACATCTGCTTCAATTTACATCAAACTAGACATAAAATGAGCATATTCCAGCCACGTGAAGTTGTTTTTACGGGTATCCAGATGAATTTGTGTTAGGAAATTGAAAAGATTGCGGAGGAATATGTTCAATTGAATGCTCAATTTAAAGACACTATTTGAATTAGGGAGGTCAAATTGAACGTTCAGTTGAAATTTTTTCCCAATCATTTTAGTTGAATGTCTAATTCAACTTAGGCATACGTCAAAAGAGCTCACGTAGCTGAAACATGCTCATTTTCTCTCCAATTTGATATAAATTAGACAGATGTAGCAGTTTGCTCGAAAACTGCTAGTTCATGTAGCTAATTTAAAAAAAAAAAATCGGATAGCGATTTGTAACTAAAACAACGTTCGTGTAAGAATTTAGTTATTAACCCTTAAAAACGAAAATTATAAAAGTTTCCACTAAGAAACAGTGATTTGCAGGGATTGGTAGAGGAAGCGCTGTTGGACTCATTTAATCTGCCCATCTTCATTCCAACAGCATCTGAAGTGATTGAAGCGGCATCGGCGATGAAAGAGTTGAGCGTTGAAGTGGTCAAAGAAATTCACTTTCCTCCACGACTTGCAGCCCAAGATATTGGGACCTGCTGTGCTCACGTGAGAGCAGTGTCGGAAGGCATTTTGAAAAAGCAGTTTGGGAGTGATACATGTGATACCATCTTCGAGAAATTGCCCAGAAAGCTTGAGCATTTCTCAAACTCAACTCTCTTTACAAGCACTAACAAGATGGCCAACTTGTTTCTGCTCATTAAGAAGAAGACTTTTCTTCACGTTTCTATCTAATAGTTCATTATTTATTAGATTTTTCTATCAATTTGAGAGTTATCAGTATTTATCAAATTTATTCATATCTGAGAGAAGGCTATTGACAAATGTTATTTAGAAAGAAAAAAAAAAGATTTTTTTTTTCGGGATGAAAGGAAAACTGAATTTATGTAACAATAGATGAGTTGCACCCTATTTAGCCGGAAAAAAATGATCATGAAATATGGATTATGTGGAAGAGAGTTGAATGAGTGGCAGAATCGTGAAAACGTGTAATTCTTCCATATTTTGGACATTGGTTCCACTGAATAATATGTTACTGCTGAAATACAAAAGAATTGAGATCACTTTTAAACCATTACAGCAGTAACATATACATGTGATTGTAAAATCAAATTATCAGCACACATTTCTTTTTTAAACTATTTAGCAAGTCATCCAATTTATTTTTTTTATATCTGAATAATTCAAAATACAAATTTGGAATTGGGATTGGGAAAGTTCAATTATTTATTACCAATAATTTATAACGCTATAAAGTGTAAAATTTATACTAAAAAATCATTTAAAAAACGATTAGCTTTTTTACTCTGCCATTAATTTCTAAATAAAGTATGATTTTTAATTTTCACTATAAATTTAGCATAATTCTACACTTTGTAGCATATTTAGCCATAATAAAAACGAAAATATTAAGTCATAATCTAATCTATCTAAATAATAGATAAATAAATAAATAAAGATTGAGAATAATTTTTTTTGCCGTAATATTGATAATAATTAGCTGTTTGGTAAGCTGATTGGAGAAAAAGGCCCCTGTAGAAAATCCTAATTAACTAAGGCCCCTGTCAGTGTCACAGTTACCCTAATAAAGTATCATTACAACATCAAATCAAGTACTAGTTAATTAATTACGAATTTTTACCAATAATTAATAACCAATTTTTATTAAATATATATTTTTTTCAAAGAAATTTTAGAGAGTTTGACAACGACTCATTGCCCATTGCATCATATAGTTGACAAAAAAGAAAAAAAAAATACTATAGAAAATGAACGGTCCAGATTCGCTCCTTGATCCCATGCCCTCCCTTTATCTACCCGCCCTTCCCATCATTTTGCCTTCCTCCTTCCTCTTCTCTCTCTCGCTCCTCTCGTCCATGGAGTTTCAGAGCTTAAGCAACTAGAGATTCTAGGCTTCTCAAACAAGGCCTCTACTGCGAATATTATGCTGCTGGGAAAGCGTCAGAATCCGGCGATACAGAAAACAGCGAGCATGACGACGTCAGGAGTGACGTTCGATCTGAGCGCCGGCGACGGCCAACCTCCGCCGCCGGTCGATTTCCTGAACCTACCGTACCACTACCCGACAACCAACTTCTCACCGAGAAACATCAACCGTAGACGGTCGGCTGATTTTCTCGAGACCCCGCCGTTCCTGGAGTCGTGTCGTCTCTGCACGCGCCGCCTTGTCCCCGGCCGTGACGTCTACATGTACAGGTAAGAAGAAGAATAATATACATCGTAGATTTTATTCAGCCGTTGAAGTAGTGGATTATATTCTGATCTGAGTGTGTCGTTTTGCAGAGGAGACAGCGCGTTTTGCAGCCAAGAGTGCAGGCAGCAGCAGATGATCCAAGACGAGAGGAAAGAGAAGAAGTGCTCGATGACGACCAAGAAGGCGGCAGTAGCCGCGTCAGCCGCGGTTTCGAAACCGGCCACCACAGGAGAGACTGTCGCCGCCGTGTAGAATAGCCGTCAATCTGTGGCAGCTCTCATAGCCCGGTGAAGGAATGAATTGTTCTCTGAGGTTTGAATGAATATAATTGCTGGGTCAAAGTTTTGAGAAATTGTACTGTGTTTCATATATGTATATGTGTATGGATCGATCCATTTATGAACAAAATCATTCAGATCTCCAATCCATATATTATAACCCTATCATATATATATATATTAAGCATATATTTGTGGCCCGTTAATATGTATAAACTAAACTAAGATATTAATAATGAATTACTAAAATGATTTTGTACATTCTTTTCATGATTTTTATATAAAGCAGATGACCGAATTTTTAAATGTTTATTATTTTAGCTTAGACTCTAGAATTGCTATAATTATTTCCGATACAGTGTGAAAAATAATAATTAAATGAATATATAATATAGATCTCGTCCTTATGTATCGCACGAAATTTGATAATATGTCATAAAGATTCAATAATAATAATAAAAAATAAAGAACAAATATTATAATAAATTAAAAATTAGTAACTATTACACAAACTCTATATTTTTTAAGATTTTTTTAGAATGAAATATATATATATATATATATATATATATATATATATAATTATTAAGATATATTTATCTCAAAATTATGTTGCTCCAACCGTTGACCCATAAATACCCTCCCCAAATCTGGTTCGACCTTCAACCCGTCTTTACAGATTTCTGACAGACTCGATTGGTATTCCCACATCGTCACCTTATCCGCATTCGAATGTATCTGAAAACATTTGTGATAAAGAGTTTGTTTGACATGATGTTTCTAGCAAAGAGTTTTTTTTTTTTTTTTTGTAGCTACTTGCAAATTGTTATGTTTTGAATAAATGTCTTTTAAGTAGACTTTATATAGTGTATATAATTTATTTATGTGACAAAATATGAACGGTTTATATGTTATAGGATATCAATGAGTATGTTTCAAAATTTAAGCGAATTTTCATTTTGTTGTAATTGTTTTAGAATGCAAATGTGCTGTTTACGAATAATTTTTGTGTAGCACGGAGATTTTGGTCGATAAAGATAACATGTTAATTTGAAGCATTTGTATTCTATTTCTCTCACAATCCGAATTAATATTAGTATAGACGAATAATATGAGACTTGTAATAGAAATGAGACTTGTAATAGAAGTTTTATTTTTTTTTCCAACACTTGTAATAGAAGTTGAAGCTTCATTTTATAGAGATTTTAATGATGATTATTTTTGCGATAGGTAGCAAACTTATAGTTTTTGTTATATATGCAAAATTGCAAATAATTATATTAGTTTTAAAAATAAATTCACAATAAATGGCAATTATTATTTATTTGGGATAAAGAAACCAACTTCAGTGAAAAAATGAATGAGAGGAAAGAAAAGGTTAACATGTCGACAAAAACAATTATTGCTGTAGCCAATAATAGATGCTCAAATTCTTGCCCACTCAAATTATTTTTATTTTGTTTCACCAAAAAAAAATTATTTTTATTTTAGACTAAAAAATAAGATTCTTGCAGTGTCACGATTATGATCAATGCTTCAGAAAATGAACTAAGGAATCTGTAGCCTAGTCAGCTCGCCGTGGAGTGGACCTGCTCTGTAGTCATGTTATTTTGTCCACAATAGTGACAATACCACTATTTTTATCATTATTATTATAAAAACAAGTTATGAAAATAGTTAAATATTAATAATAAAGAAAGAAAGAAAGAAAAAGTGATAGTATTAGCTACAATAATACTAATTAATTATTTCTCTAAACCATGTGATTCTACATCTTTAAATTATTATTTTGCGATTATTCTTAAAAAATTTAATTAGTTAATAACTAATTTTCACACATAAAATTGCGATTTTCCTTTTCAAGTACCACAAATAATAATTTTGTTATGACTTCGATATTATGTTTTATACATGCTAAATTGTTTATGTATGATCATATGTTTTAACCTCTCAAAACACCCTTATTAATTCTAACGTTCAGTTCTATTTACTCGAATGGTAAACCATGATTTACTCATTTTTTACATTTTATTTTAATAATTTATTACACTTTAGTATTTATATATAATAATAGAATAATAGATTTAAATGATAGCCTGAATATTCAAATATCTCAACAACAAAATAATAATAATAATAATAATAATAATAATAATAAAAAGTTAGATCAAGCTTTTCCAACTAATTCATTATCTTTTGTAGCATGTTCATGTTGCATTAGGGGATACAATACACAACGAAGCTTTCATTTGTCTAGTTCACAAGAGATTTGAAACCTAAGCTAGAGCTAGGTGATTAATTTATGCGTTTATATATTAATTAATTATTACCTAAGGACCCATCATCTGCTTAATCAATTAACGCAGGCATACAATTAACGAACAAAATAAACTAAATAAATAAAATGTCAATTTCTAAGCAGGATTTTTAGGAACGCATATAAATGGGACTTTATTTCTTAAATATATATGGACATATCATGTATTATGACAATATATAACTACTTTGAATAATAATCAAAGAAATGTAATAAGGCAGGTATTACATTATACCATTTTATGTTGTGAATTTTCAGACGGTGTATACGTATGAATATATGTTATTGAAGAGAGAATGTATATTAATATGTTAAATTGGTTATATTTGCAAGTTAAGATTTACAAAATGTTTATTAATATACCACTTCGGCTATGTTTGCAAGTTAGCACTTGGCACGTGTGTGGATAAAATCTGAATCGGTTTTTTACTTATATATTGTTATTAAATTTTTTAAAAGACAAAAGGGAAAACCTTCTTGTTTTAGGAAAGGAACATGTAACCAATTAAAGATTAATATGGAAGTTCGGAAAAAATGTGACAATATTGAAGTTGCTTTAAAGGGTTAGTATACTCTCAAGTTGGCAAGTTGCAAATATATGTAATCATTATTTTTGAAGATATTTTGCCTTTTGCACTAACTTTATTGTCACTGTGGTAATATATATATATATAACTATAAATGCCTACCATATAACATTTTTTCAACGCCTCATCCATTAACTAGAGGTTAGGGGTTCAATCCCTGCTAGTGACTATGGGAATGGAAAATTGTTCATGGCCAGCACTTTACCCCTTACGGCCTGACCCAGTGCGAGTGGGGATTAGTTTAGGTGTGGAGCAAGCATACTACGGGTGCTGCCCTCCTGATGAGGGTCCCCTAGAAACACCCCGCGGGAAACCAATATATATATATATATATATATATATATATATATATATATATATATATAACATTTTTTATATTACTTTTGCATATTTGTTTCGTCCGAACCCGCTTAACGTACGGAAGGGGGTGGTTTCGGTTGAGCCCTCTCTGATGCTTAAATGAGAATTCTAAAGAGAGAAAGCCAGAGAGAAGTCAGAGCTCCTAAGTCAATCTCAAGTGAATGTAAAGTATCAAATGGATAGCCTAGGTCCCTATTTATAGGCAATCTTAGAACCGATCCCGGTTTTTGTGCGGTTCGACGCCAGTTTAAAGGAAAGCGTGAACCGTCGTCTGGTTTGATCAAGATTAGCTATTAGAAAACTCTAACTTGGTGTGAGGACACAAATGGAACACGCGCGCTGCAGACGACGACTCGGATCACGTCGGGTTCGGACGATCCCGGCGCGATCCGGGTTGTCTAGGGCAATCCGGAGGTCCGGTCCGGAAGCGTGTGTCGCGCACCCGGACCGCTTTAAACTCGGGAGCGTGTTTTTGTCTATTTATGTGATTTTGAAGTGTTTACGAAGTCCGAAACGTAAATATGAATCCGAATTGGGCATATATCCATCAATATGTATTTGACTCCAAAGTATAATACAATTGCAATTCCGTCATATAGTATAGCTCATTTATCGGTCATCCACTTAGATAAATTATGTGTGTGATTAATTAATTAGTCAGTTTATGAAGAGTTAAAATAAAATTATAGATAAGTGACCGAGATCGATCAACCGATCTTATAGTTCTGATACTATATATTGTGAAAGTTCATTTTTCTTTTATCAAGCTTAAAATATAGGCATATATATTGATATATTTTGCATCAATTCATCTTCAAATTATATATAAACAAGATCAAGTTGTGCCGTGGCAAAAAAAAAAATTAATAATTAAGAAGATCAAGTTGTGCAACTTGTTGGCATGTCTTTCGCTTTTATAATTAACAATCACACTGATATTTATATACAGATACAAATATATATATATATATATATATATATATATGCTCATCAACTGATGTATTTTTAACCTAATAATCTACCCATTGGATTGTCTTTCTATCAATCTTCCTTAAGAATTAATCAAACCCTAGCTGTCTTTTTCAGTAGTACGTACGGAAAGAATGGATCGTATATATTGCGATATGTCTAACGTAAAAATGTTGATTAAGAAGCCACCAAGTCATACTATACATAACTAATTAACTAGTTAGTTACTATGGTCGAATTTATGTTGTAATAATTATTAATATGTACATTCTAGGCAACAATTTTATTTTAAGTTAATATATTAAAAAAAAATAGAAATGTTTTTTCTTGATTAATTTGTTACGGTAAAATACTTAAATTAAAAATATATAATATCATATGTCATTATAAAATTCTTCACTTCTTTAATTTTCTTTGATCTAAAAAGTTCTTAAACTAAAGTATCGCAAATTTTTTTTTTATTATAATTCATTGATTATGATTTAAAATTTTATAATAAATTACAGTAAACGAAGTTATCTATAAATAATAAAACAAATTAAAATGAAACGAATTAGATGCACGACTTAATTTGAAAAACCGGTTGGTTATAATATCATGTAAAAAATAAATAGCGTATTTAACCAACTTTTATATATACTTTTAAGATGCTATACTTTAACAATCGTGAATTGAAAGTAGAATATATAGATATATCGTTCCTTTTGTTTTTCCAGCTAGCTGTTATAATGATGGACTATATATATATATATATATATCGTGTATGATGATAAAAGTGTTGGCACTAGTGCAACACTTCGGCCCCGATGACAAAGCCCTAAACAACAAACAAGTATATACCCACTCCCATAAAGTTAGTTGATCACTAAGATCTCATGAGGTTACCTCTTTACATTGCACTGTTTTATTAGATTTTATATATCGACTCAATATAATATATATATATGGCAAATCTCCAACTTTTAACACTAGCTAGCTAGCTATAGGCCGAGAATATCATTTCTTTGCCGCAAAAAAATAAATATATTTGTCAATTTCACCCTAAAGTTGAAAGAATTATATTCACAATCAAATGTGACCTATAAATTTTAAATAGTTATTAGAGTTTCGATTAAATTAAATAATAACACGTATTATTAAATTATGACCAGTATGGTACACCAAAGGTGAACTCACATATACATCCATATTGATTCGTCATATCGCAAGATCAACAATTTTATACCTTTAAAATGCATTTAAAAAGTTCATATAATTAAGTAATATTACATTATTTTAATGTATATATATAATTATCTTATTATAACATAATATTATTCTAATACCTATATATATGTTTTATTACTATAATATCTTGTCAGTTTGAGTACTAGAGAAATTATACATGTGCGTTTCAAATTTTTTTTGGCCATAGTATTACCTACGTAATTAAGGGAAGGCATTTTTATATTTGTTAGGTTAGGAGAATATTTTTGGGTGCAAACTGAAACTTCTATTAACAGTTAAACCAACTAAGTGGCTACATATCTAAATACTGATACATAATTTGTGTTGGGTTCTTACCTCAACAGACACATTTTGCACTTTTTTATAAGTTTTATTCTCTATACTGTTTTCTGTCGCTTTTCTTACAAAAAATTTTCTTTTAATATTGCTTCATTAGCTGATGGAGAAAATTGAAAGACAAGAAAATGGCATGGTGTAAAAATAGTTTGAGTCTGATGGGGTAGTAGAAGAACAGTTAACAAAAGGAAGAGGTAGACGACGGTTCAAAATGAACATGAAAGATGGTTTGGGTGGAGGGCAAAAATGGAAGTTCACATGTTGGAACCACCTCAAGAGTACTCTGCTTTTTAAATAGAGGATAGATTATAATAAAAATTAATAAATTTTGTTAAGGTATTATGTAGAAATTATTTCTTTATGTCAAAATAAATATACATTTTTTCAATAATATTATATATTACTGTTTTTAATTAATCTATAGTTTAAAATGCAGATATTCTTTTTTAAAAAAAACATATTAAAAATAGACGTGAATATTTTCTAATGATATAAGATATTATATATTTCTAATTTATATATAATTGTAATAAATTAATTAAGAATGATATGCATATATTTAAAACAAAATTTTTTGTGTAAAAGCACAAGTTAATGATTATTACGGCATAAAATTCCATTTAAGTAAAATTTACACTAACACATCATGAATAAATGACTCAACTGATCGATGGTAGGTCTGAATGGAGTCCAAGTGGCTATCGCTTTATAAACTAACTTTACAACCAAGCATTTCCTATCATTTATTCGACAACAAAAAAAGCACTTACCCATCTTTCTTCCAAAAAAAAAAACAAAAATCCGCCAATGATAGTGTGGATCAATTATTAGTGGTCAATATCAAGATTTATTAGAGTTGGATGGTATCGTATCGATGAGCTACAAAATTGTTAGGTGTGGCCTACATTTTAGGAAAATAAGCTGTATAACGTTAATGTATCACCTTTCTCACTTCAATCAATGTTTACAACAACCATTTTTAAGTATTTGTAACAAAAACCAACACAATTGTTAATCAACTTTTTCTTCCCAAAATTAAAAAAAACAATTAGCTGGACTTTACATTTTATAAGTTTACTCAAGCCGGTACAAGTGAGAATTAGGGTTAAAGGTACTTTTGGTGCTACATGTTTGACCAGTGTAGGCTTTTGGTGTTATATGTTTAGTTTTGCAGGTTTTTGGTGTCATATGTTTGAAATGTTGTATGTTTTTTGTTCTTCCGTTAGTCAACAGTTAGTTTGACTGTTAAGTACTTTTATTTTGTTCAATTTAATTCTCAAATTTATATTTTTAAAATTTAATATTTACAATTTAGTCCATATTGTTTGCTCAAGTCACCGTCCAATACCGACGGCCGCCACCTCAAAAAGCCACTGAACACCACGAAAAGGGCAGGCCACCACCACTTAGGGCCGGAAACCACCCCAATTGGTGGTGGCCAACCCAATCGGGGCCGGCCACCACCAATTGGGGTGGTGGCTACAACCCTAATCGGTCGGGCCGGATTGTCAGTTTTTTTTTTTAAAAAAAATGACAAAATTGTCTTTTCATGTAAGTCTGTTAAATTTTACCCCAAAAGCTAACGGAAAACCAAATAGGCACAAAACTGAAAATTGGGACACCAAATATCAACAGTTTAAAATTGAGACACCAAACTGTAATACTGTATCTTACCAGGAAAGAAAATATAACTGAACTAAACTTTGTAGTGCAATTGAAAATAGACAAAGACAACATTTGCATGGAGATTAATCTCATAATACCAATCCCTCAGATTCCTAATCACCCTCTTACAAGTTACAATACATGCCACCAAGTCATGATCATACAAAATTGACTTCCTCCCTAACCTAAGCTTTCAAATGTTTAAGAAGCTATATTGCTTAGTGGTTACCTTTCAAGGAGTCAAATTATTTACCAATACAAAACTTGCCAAAGATGTTGGAGAGGACTTCCTCAGATATGTCTTCCCCACTAATCTGCCCCAAAGCTATGGCAGCATCTCTTAGGTCAATTGTCCAAAAGTCGAGCGGCAGCTCTTCCTTTATCGATGTCTCCAATCTCTCCAGGGATTCCTTTGTCCTTACTAATTGCTCACATTGTCTCTGTAATATAACAACAGGATCGAAAATTACATATTTTCAACATCAGGGACCTTATTGGATTAAATGAGACCGGTACCTGGTTTACTGTCCATCTCCTGCCACCTTCTGGGATGTTGTTGAGACCCACAATCTGAGAAACAGCCTTCTCCAGTTCATGGATTCCTTGACCAGTCACTGCAGAGGTGAAAACTTGCTTGGTGAAGTAATCATCGTCCCATCCCGAGGGGGTGGATGAAACACAATCAATCTTGTTGATTACAAGAATGATGGGTGTTTGTTTCTGCAGTTTCAAAGCATGTTTACCATAAGAACTGACAAACTCATGCATGCAAAACTGCAAGGGTTAATTAGCAACCTGTTAGTTGAACTATAAGGGTTCTGACAATTTGTTAATTAACATTTTTTTCTAGAAAATTTGCTAGTTGAACCTATTCAATGTTGCAATATGCTAACTCCGTCTAATTTGATGATAAAAGCTTACTGAACTTGCATGTTGTTTATTTCCTTGTTTTGTTCTTTGTGCAAATTACTAGCTGAACTTTTGAGAAGTTCACATTTTTTTTTGTTGCTAAAATTTGCAGTTTGCTAGCTAAACTTTGAGAAAATTTGCAGTTTGTATGATGACACGTGCATGTCTCCGTTACCATTTAATAATAAAGTAGAGAGAGCTAACAAATTGTAACTTTATATAAAATCATTTTGCAATTTGTCCAAAAATAAAGTTCTGCTAGAAAACTGTCCATACCCCCAAAGTTTAGCTAGCAAGTATGTAATTAACCTCAATTGTTAGGAAAGGTTAATTT
The DNA here is from genome assembly GCA_036873135.1 of Clarkia xantiana subsp. parviflora. NCBI lineage: Eukaryota > Viridiplantae > Streptophyta > Magnoliopsida > Myrtales > Onagraceae > Clarkia > Clarkia xantiana. Next base: position 402,577 of record JAPTYO010000031.1, read on the forward strand.
CCAGACCTTATTGTTAGATTGGACCCTTTTTAGAAGTTTGCTGTCTTCAGAAGTCCAACCATCAACTGCACTCACAGTCATGATAATGAGATCGGCACCCATTGCAACAGCTTCAGACCTCTCAACTCCTGTTAAAGAACAGAACATAACATAACCAGTGTTTTTAGAATCAACAAGGCATTGAAAGATATTGCAGAAACTGAAGATGGATTAGTACTAAAAGAAGAGGGTTGTGATGTCACCAATTTTCTCGACGATGTCATCAGTGTCCCTGATTCCAGCAGTATCGAGCAAAGTGACAGGGATGCCGCAAACTGTAATTCCAGCTTCAACGACATCTCTTGTGGTTCCAGCGATATTGGTAACTATCGCTCTCTCACTCTGCACGCTAGATATTAACATACGGAGTTCAACAAGGGCATGCAACAATCCCGACCATAACATCTTTATGCATTGATCCAAATAAAAAATCCTTGTATTATCATCATGAAATAAAAGGATAAGCATGTATGCAAGAAGAAATAATGAACATACTTTGCTCCAAGCATTAAGAAGGCTGGACTTGCCAACATTTGGGCGGCCAATAATTGCCAACTGCAAAAGTATGAACAAATCAGTCTTCAGGGAATGAAAAATGACCATACAAAATGCATCGACATAGTTTGTTTATTTAATTGAACTAAAAGTGAAGCTTCAAAATAAGCAGCGGCTGAGATTAGATCCTCATTAAATTAAGAATCCGCAGTAATTCTTGCCACTTACCTGTAACCCAGATTGCAAGAACTTGTCGTAATTAGCAGTCTCAAGGGCATCCCCAATATCTCGTGCCATAACATTTATTTTATCCATTATCAGATTCAAATCTATGGGTGGCATCTCATCCTCAAAGTCTAAACGAGCTTCAATCTCAGTAAGTAATTCAATGCAGCTTGCTCTCAGCGATCTGACCAAAGATGAGAATCCTCCCTGTCAAAGGATTCAATAAGTTCCTCATTTTTCCATCATAGAATATACAAACTCATATGCTCCAAACAGGAACAATATTAATATCACTAAATTTAAGGAAAAATAGAGAATAAGAATAATAACATGCCTGAAGACCCGCTAATGCAGCATCTGCTGCAGCCACAGACTTGGCTGAAATCAGCTTTCCAACATTTTCAGCCTGGGACAGATCTAACCGTCCATTTAGGAAGGCCCGAAGAGTGAACTCACCTGAAAAATGAAAGGAGGCATAATGCATCCAGAGAGCTCCCAATTTTTTTTAAATGTTAAATGAAATAGTAGGAACAGTAAAGTAAAACAAAATCGTTGGACCTCGGAATGCATAATGTATTAGGAAAGCCAGAGAAGGACAACAGACTTGACACATTCATAATAGGCATCAAGTCGAAGCAACTAAGTAGTAACCGTATTGAACATGGTATCTAGCAAGTCCCATTACTTCATAGGGAAAAGGAAAAAGTTGTCAAGGTATTATGCTAATCCATATAAATTATAGAGACGTCTTTTCATTAAGAGGCGGATTCTTAGATGCTTAAAACAACAACATGCTATAGCAATGTGCAAAAGTAGAAAAGCAATACACCCTTCACCATGCAGACTCATATACGATTCTAGACATTCATGAATTTTCTTTCTACTTGTATCTACCAGTTGTTTTCCAGACATAAAAAATAGAGGTATCACACTAATACAAACCAAACAAGCTAGAGATGCGCGGTGGTCCTGTATAAAATTCTTATGTAGTAATTAGGTGAACTGCTGTAATCATTATTCTACTAAGTGGTGAAGTACTTGATTTTCCAAACAACCCCTCCATTCGAAGTAAATTATAAGTATGAAAATGCAATATACAATAACAGTGGGAACAAGCCAATATTAAAGCTTCAACAAGACCGGCTTAATTTCAGAGGAAGAACCTCCCTCTAAGCTGTAATCTTATGATTACGCAGTGAAATACTAGTTTTCTTACACCACTATACTGATTTGATACTTAATACTGCATCAGTTCAAGAGCAAAAAAGAATCATATGCAAATGAAATATAACTAACCAGGTTCAGCAAGCTGAGCCCCTGCTTCGAGACAGGCTCTCAAGACCCGATGAAGACAAACATCGCTGCCATGGCACTGAAGCTCCACAACATCCTCCCGAGTATACGATCTCGGAGCCAACATCGGCACTGCTATAACCTAACAAACAGCAACAATTTCACTGAAATGCAATAAATTTTAGCAACAGAGCAGTTGTTTGAACGATAATCAGAGCCGAACCTCATCGACCACGTTGCCACGGGAATCAAAGACGGAGCCGTACTCCACTACATGGCTCGCCGGCCGCCACGACCGGATATTCTCCTTCTTCTTCTTCTTTGCTTTCTTTCCGGCCGGCTTAAATACGCGGCCAGCAATTTCCACAGCAGTAGGGCCCGACAACCGCACAATTCCAACTGCGCCGCCAATCGAGGTAACGATTGCGGCGATGGTACTGGAGTTGAGCTGCTCGCTCTGCTCCAAGCCAGAAAGACCGGGCCCGAGTACCCGCTCGTCCCTGTTGAGTACCAGGGAGTGCTCGATTCCTCTGGAGACGACAAGAGGTTTTGAGGTTGTTGAGAAGGGTTTGTGAGATTGAAGGAATGGTAGAGAAGAGAGCAATTTCGGATGTGGATTTGAAAAGAAGTGGGCAACAATGGAAGATGAACGGGGTTGCCTGGTGAAGAAGTGGGTGGTGACGAATCGGAGAGATGGAGGGAGAGCCATTTGGCTAAGCTGAAAGAGTAGTAGTGAGGTTAGATAAAAGAAATGCAAGTGAAATAGTATGCGCCGTGTTCGCGTTTGTGTTCGTGTTTCGTAAGTTCAACACAATAATTTATTAAAACACACTTACATACGATTCGCCACCACTAGAAAAAGCATTCACAATTATTTTACTTAATTTTGAATTCTTTAAAATTATCACATTTTTGAACACTTAAAATAGCAGATAAAGTTAAGGTTCATTTAACTAATACTATCTCTCTAATAGTTCTTTTTTTTTTTGTGCCAATTCTTTAGTTGTTTTACTTAATCATATCGCTTGAGCATAATTTATTATTAAACCTGGTTAAATTCCACATCGGGTCGAGTCAAACCTATCGGACCAGTATAGAGCAACAATTTTTACAAGTGGAGGCTTCATCCTAAAACCAATTGATGATAGAAGGAGGTAGTCAACTTGCTTATATACTGCTCTAACTAAACCACACCACCGGTATGGGACAACTCTCAATGCGAGAGTCTTCAATACTCCCCCACACCGTGATGACTCTTTTAACTAGGCACCGGCTTTTTCAAATCCGAACGGGTTTTGGATTTAATTTCAACAAATCATACTCTCACGCCAGGCCCGACCCGGTAAGCTTGTACTTGGAGCCAACAAAGGGGACCAACCGAACACTGAATATCGGAACCGGGCTCTGATACCATATTAAATTCCACATTGGGCTGAGTTAAACCCAGCGGGCTAGCATAAAGCAACCATTTTTACAAGTGGGGGTTCCATTCTAACACTAATTGGTGATAGGAGGAGGTAGCCCGCTTATATGGTGCTCTAACTAAACTACACCACCAGTGTGGGACAACTCTCACAGCGAGAGTCTTCAACACTCCCCCGCACCGTGATGACTCTTTTAACTAGGCACCGGCCTTTTCAAATACGGACGAGTTGGGACTTAATTTCAACAAACCCTACTCTCACGCCAGGCCCGACCCGACAACCTTGTACGTGGAGCTAACAAAGAGAACAAACCCAACACCGCCTATCGAAAATGGGCTCTGATACCATGTTAAATTCCACATTCCCACCGATGTGGGACAAGCACATGGTGTATATACTTCAACACACCCCCGCGCCATGATGACTCTAATTAAGACACTTTTTTTTTAATCCGAACGGGTTTAGACTAATTTTAACAAACCCACTCTCACGCCCATGCCCAATTCAGACCCAAATATGGTATGTGGAGCTAACAAGGTGATACAAACCCAACACCATTAATAATCGGAACCGAACTTTGGCTCTGATACCATGTTAAATTCCACATTAGGCCGAGTCAAATCTAACGGGCCAACCTAGAGCAACCATTTTTTACAAGTGGGGATTTCATCCTAAAACCAATTGGTGATAGGAGGAGGTAGCCCACTTGCTTATACGGTGCTCAAATTCAAACACACCACCGGTGTGGTATTATCTCAAACTCACGGTGGAGTTATATTCAACAAACCTCCAAAAACCATTTATATTAGTTAATAGTGAATATGTGTCATTTAGTGTTTTTTTTTTAATTTGAAAGAATATATTATGTTAAAAAAAGTGGGTCATAATACTTGTGAATGTATAATAATTTATTGCCAAGCCAATAAAATCGACATCGATATCATCCCACAACTATAGCAATATGCCGAGCCACAATCTGAGGCAGCTCCTGAGTCGTCCACTCATTTGACCCTATCTCCTGTAGCCCTTTTTAACAGTATAACTATTTTTCCACTTAAATAAACAATTATACTTAGTATTATTACCTAATTAAAGTTTCAATCATCAATTAAAAGTCCAAATAAATAATAATTAACGAATATATAAAAACAAATATATAAGATACTTCAATTAAAAGTTATAAATAACAGTAAAACTTAATAAGTAGTTTTTAAGAAAATGGTTTATAATGACAGATGTACCCGAAAAACCATAATATCATATGCATAATTTTTTTCTTAAAAAATAAAACCACAATTCACACGTTATATTATGTTCGATCTGTTCGATTAAGATAAAACTATACATATACAATTAAAAATGCCTTAAATATAGTGTTTCACTAAACCAAATATATGAGATTAGGCACTCTCAACAGCTAGAATATTGCTAACATTATCTCTTCACTTATAAGGAATATATATATATATGTTAAATGAAATCAAAGCCCTAGTAAGTAGCTTAGCTAGTGGAGATACGACCATATATTATTGACAAACACATCTTGACATTATTTTCATTACTTTTCCTTCTCGCCGAAGCCACTCATAGTGGGTGGACTCATCTATCATTAACAAATATGTTAAGATTCGACGTGATCCAACTCCAAATAATTATTATAAATAACATACATATATAGGGTTTTACGATGACAAAAATTGAGTTATTTAACAAATTGTTAGCAGGCGTTTAAATATTTTAGATAAATTGTTAGCTTAATTTTTTTGGGCAATTTGTTAGTTTAATTCTCACTTGTAAAGAAATTGATAACTTTGTCAAATATCCGTTATAATTAATTTGAACGTTACGCGTGTGTAAGTAAAGAAAAACCGAAAATTTGATAAGATTACAAATTGTCATCATCCACATAGTTATTATAAATATCAATATAAGGAAAATTACAATGTTCCATCATTATATGAAATATTTTCATAGAAGCCCCTTTTATGTGAGAACAATTTCGTCAATTTATGTCATTTTTCTAATTTCTCTTTAAATACACGTTAGACACGTGAGCAATTAAGTAAAATTAGCACCTTATCTACGACTAAAATCTGAATTAGCCAATTATGAAAAAATAATTAAAATGGCAATTTTTTTGAATACCTAATATAAGCTAGCAATTTAATAATTAATAACTCAAGAATATATATATATATATATATATATATATATATATATATATATAGCATTTTTCGCTTGAATGAACTCAGTGTTATCAGAACCGGACCGGACGTCGAACCGGCAAGGGTGTCGGTTCCCGGTTCACCGGTCAGACCGCCGGTTCGGTTGCTGGTCCATATAATATAATATATATGATATAATAATCCAGACCGCCGGTCCGACCTGGTTTTTTTTGTTTTTTTTAAATGAAAGGAAAGTCCAAACCGGTGAACCGGCGAACCGCCCGGTTCGCCCAAAACCGACCGGTTCGGTGAAAATCGGACTTCAGAACCGGATTCGCTTACATCCTCCGGAAATGAGCAAACCGGACCATGTAGGGGTCCGGTTCCGGTCCGAATACGATCGGACCGCCGGTCCGGTTCGAATGCGATCGGACCGCCGGTCCGGTCCAGTCCGAATGCGATCGGACCGCCGGTCCAGTCCGGTCCGAATGCGATCGGACCGCCGGTCCGGTCCGGTTCTGATAACACTGAATGAACTAGCTTCCAAAAGTACCGTACATGTGGAATATACTTTATTTTCTAATCATTATCATTAAAAATGTTCATATATTTATTTGATAAATCATTAATATCCACGATGTGGCTAGAAAAATCCATGTTGATGATCACTCTCAACTCAACTCGAATATGAGGACCCCCACAATTGCACTTTTTCTTTTTCCGCCATGCCCACCACTATTGCATTTGAAGTTATTATCCTTAAATCTTAAAATGAAATAATAAATGCACGTATTCCCTCAAAAGTCCAACGTGGTACTGAGTTGAGATATCTTTTCGAGTTGTGACATTAACATTTGTGATTACTTAAGCAATCTTAGCTTATTAAAATTAAAAGAAAGGAAAAAGATAGAAAGTCCGACTTCAGAGTCCGTGAAATTTCGAATCGTGTCTGTGTGATATGTTTACCCATAAAGTGGATGGGGAAGCTCGCCATGTTTTATCAATTAACCAGAGATTAGAGGTTCAAACTCAGTGAGACCATGCAAATGTTAAAATATTCATTACGAGCATTTTATTCCTTATGGGCTAACTCGATGCGAATGAGTATTTAATTTAAGTGTGGAACAAATATGTTACGGGTGCTGCCTTTTAATGGATGCCCTCCCTTCTAAACCACCACGCGGGAAAAAAATAAAACTAAATTATTTTTATTTCGGCAAAAAAATAAAAATAAATTAAATTGTTCTAATCGTGAATTAATTTGTTTCTAGCATAAGATTGATAGTTTATTTCAATATATATTGGTTAGATAATTACCACTAAAATCTTATTATTGTTTTAAAATTAATTTTAAGATATATAGATTAGATTGAATACGACTAAAATCAATGAAATTTCAGATATTTAAAAAAAAAATTCTTATTCCATCTTTCTCACTATATAGAGTAGGCACGAAACACATCATTCGTTTGGTGTTGTATTATTATTCGTATGTTGACTTCTACGCAATTTACCTACTGTTTCAGGTCTCGACTCTATATTGACAGATATATAATGCTTGATATGGTTTTTGCTATTTCCTTTCTTAAAAAAAACACAATATTAATTGTTTGTTCTTTCCGTGAAAGATCATCATGTCTTTTATATGTTAATTAATGTTGAAGCCCCATATGCGGCATCTTCAATAATATTTGAATTTGGTTCGTTGTTAGAAATGTAACTCACTTTACTTGGTAAATCATGTCTTATATATATCATGGCAGATTTTTTTTTATGTATATAATAAGGGTTAACATGTCTTTTGATCCATGATGTTTGACTATTTTCGGGTTTTGGTCCATGATGTTTTTTTTCCTAGTTTTGGTACCATATGTTTGCAGATTTTTTCTAGTTTTGGTCCGACCGTTACATTCCGTCCATTTTTTGACATGTACAAGTCACGTGATCCACCATAAACTTTCAATTTTGTTCAATTTAGTCCCTCTTATACTTTCCTAACCTTTTTTTTGTTCAATTTAGTCCCGAAGTTTCAAAAATTCAATTGGACCTATTGTCCAATTGGGGTCAATTTTGAAACTTCGGGACTAAATTGAACAAAAAAAAGGTTAACAAAGTATTAGAGGGACTAAATTTAAAGTTTAGAGCGGATCACGTGACTTGAACATGTCAACAAATGGACGGAATGTAACGGTTAGACCAAAACTAGAAAAAATCTGCAAACATATGATATCAAAACTAGGTAAAAAAACACATCATTGACTAAAACCCAAAAGTTGTCAAATATCATGGACCAAAAAACATGTTAACCCATATAATAATTATTGACATTTGATCTTCTTATAACCACACAAGACGCATATATACATGCTTTTTGGACCACCCGAATAAAAGCTAGCTACTAGGACACAACTAGACTTGGTATATATATGGTAGTGCTCACATCCACCATGTGAATAGGACATACTCCGAACTCTTAATCAGGTTTAATTAGCCTTTGTTTATTAACCGAATTTGAATTTGTTTCAATAAATGAACCTACTTTTTAAGTAATTTACTTTTCAAATAATATATAAATATAAAATATACTAATATTACATAAATATAATAAAAAAAACTACGACCATGCATGCAGCTTATGCGTTTTCACAAGAAAATAAATTAACTTCCACTGGCCTTCTTTAAATTGCCAAATGCGCCAAAATTTGCTAGCTAAACTGTGGGCACAAAAACAAATGGCTAGCTATAATAGTCGGTTTTTAGTATTTGAATAAATTATTAGTTATTTTCTTTTATCATATGCTTAATATAAAAGTGTTTCTTCTAAAAAAAATGAAAATTGTGATAGAATTAGCGAACATTTTTTTTAATTGTCCAAACATCATCTTACAATTTGCTAATTGATGTTTTGGAAATCAAACAAATTGCTAGCTGATGTTTAGGCAGTCGAACAAATTATTAATGTTCAGGAAGTCTAATAAATTGCTAACTGTTTTTTTCATCATGTGCCAAACACGTGAGTGATTCCGTTAAAAAAATATAAAAATTATGACAAAGCTAGTAATTTGTACATATATAAAACTTAAGTTAGAAAAATATATATATTTTTTTTAAAAAAGTCAGTTAATAACTTGTTCGACTGCGTAAACATCAACTAGTAGTTTAATTATTAACCAACCTTTATTTCTTTTAAATAGTGTTGGTGTTAAAAAAAAAAAATTGAATCCAACTATATATCAAGTTGGAACTAATTAATGCTCTGCAATATTTTCCAAACCACACCAATTTATAATCATGAGCTCAATTCCTCTGCAAACCTTCACCGGAGAGTCGGAGCTGCTACCACCGGCAGTGGCGGCCGTAAGGGCGGAGAGAGCACAGTGGATGCTCAACTCTCCAGACCCACCAAGTTTCTTTCAAGAACTTGTCGGTACTATCCGACAATCCGTACGGCCAACAAAAAACAACAGCAGCAAGATATGTAACGGCGGCGGTAATGGAAGTGGTTGGTGGTCGAGCCGGCCGGGTTCTTGCCTGAAGGGCCTGTTTCCGATCCTTTCATGGGGCAGAAACTACAAGGCCGCCATGTTTAAGAACGATGTCATGGCCGGTCTTACACTTGCTAGCCTCTGTATTCCTCAGGTATGAATGAATTATGATCCATATATACTGCTGTTATTAGATAATACTAAAACAATTTACTTAAGGTTAACAACTTAAAAATAGTATCTATGTTGCTAAACGTTGTCATATATTTAAAATGTTGATATTCGGTATTTAAATAATCATATTTATTACTTTTTCATTTTTTTCACTGATTTTGACATTAAAATTGAGATTTTAAACAACAATAACATGTTATTTCCACTTTTTTTCCTTTGAAATATTAAGATTTGTTGCTCATAGTGTAGAATTATTTGATCTTAAAAACAACACTTTTCCTAAATATTACATTTGTTGTTCATGGTTTGACTTATTTGATGTTTAAAAAACATGTTTTTGTTCAGTTAATTTTAAGAGTAAAAAATTCTACTATAACAATCTGATAGTTGAAATATTGAATATCAACATTTTAAACATGAGACATCAATTGCCAACATGACTTATATTGACTGCTTTTAGGTTTTTAACCTTTTACTTTGTAACATTTAAAAGTGGTCGATTTTTATATACAACTAGATAATTGATATGCGCTTTGCGCAAGAAATTAACAGTTTAGTTTATTAGTTCTGCACTAACTATAAATAGAATATTTATTATTTTAAAATTTTTTATTTGAAATTAACTTAGTATGATTAAAAGGGTTTATTTTTTTCATTAATAAATAGAATCCAGCCATAAATGTACACAAGTTACAATCCCGCAACTCTCTGATTCGCTCCCAGTTTTAACGAATATTTGAAAAGTATAGTCAACTAACACCCTAAAATTTGATGAGACAGTTGATACTATTTTTGTTTTTGTTCTTCTCATACGAATCTGATAGAGAATGTGAATTTGCAGAGTATTGGGTATGCTAACTTGGCGAAGCTTGATCCTCAGTATGGACTTTGTAAGTGAGACTCCATTTCATATCATCTTACTTTAATATTAATTAGTTGAATTAGCTAACTAATGTTTACATTTCTGTCTAAAAATAATGTTTACATGATTAACTAAAGAGCAAATTATATGTTTAGTGGGTTAATTCAAGAATTTAGGTGAGCAAATTTACAAATATTCATGTTCAATGGAAACTAAAACCACTTATTAATTACTCAACACATGACGAATAAAAACACAACAAATTATTTGTTGATTGTTTGGGCAACCGAACAAAATACCGTTGATCGATGTTTGGGTAAATGAACAAATTATTAACCGATGTTCAACTAATAAATTATTGGGTTAACATGTCTTTTGGTCCATGATGTTTGACAACTTTTAAGTTTTGGTCCATGATGTTTTTTTTTTTTTTTGCCTAGTTTTGGTACCATATGTTTGCAAATTTTTTAGTTTTAGTCTGATCGTTACGTTTCGTCTATATTTTTCTTTAAGTGATATGTGCAAGTCTCGGATTCACCCTAATCTTTTGATTTTGTTCAATTTCCTTAACTTTTTTTTTGTTCAATTTAGTCCCGAAGTTTCAAATTTAACCACAATTGAACGACTATGTCCAATTAACCTAGCTCTAGCCCAGGGCTAGGTCGCCAGGGTACGGCGACCTCGATCGGGGTCGGACCCTGACCTAAAATCTTAAAGTTGTCAAATATCATTTACAAAAATACTTGTTTATCCTAAATTATTTATTTGCTATTTTATTAACGAAACTAGCGATTTTTATTAACCTAAACTGACAAAAATGTTCAGAAAAATCAATTTTTATTTGATTCCCTGAAATATAACCTTTGTAACAGTTCTAAGTTCTAACTGAGGTTAATTATGTCCGGCGAACACAGATACAAGCGTGGTGCCGCCATTAATATACGCAGTGATGGGAAGCTCAAGAGAAATCGCGATTGGCCCCGTCGCCGTCGTGTCGCTTTTGCTCTCCTCCATGATATCGACGCTTCACGACCCCACGGCGGACCCTATTGCGTACAGAGACTTCGTCTTCACGGTGACTTTCTTCGCCGGAGCTTTCCAAGCTGTTTTTGGGTTATTCAGGTTAGGCTTCCTCGTCGACTTTCTATCGCATGCTGCCATCGTCGGGTTCATGGCGGGAGCCGCCATTATTATCGGCCTTCAGCAGCTCAAGGGCCTCCTCGGAATCCCCCATTTCACCACCAAAACGGACGTTGTCTCGGTTCTCGGATCCGTCTTCAAATCGCTCCACCACACTGTAATTATTAATATTTTCTTCAGTTTATTATTTATTATCTCTATTGAATGTTATTACGTAATAATGACTATATATATATATATATATATATATATATATATATATATATATATATATATATATATATATATATATATATATATATATATATGCAGTGGTATCCTCTCAACTTGGTGCTGGGTTCTTCATTTCTCGTCTTCCTTCTCGGTGCTCGGTTCATCGTGAGTCTACGTTCTCTCCTTAAGAATAGATACATACTAAGTTAAAATTCAATATATATATATATATATTACTAAAAGCAATGCAAACTGTCCAATTATTTATTGATTTATGACTCGATTCATCTAGTTAGTGGCTCTCTTCAGCCGAACATATGCCTAATCACATAGTCTGAGAGATCATATCTAGCACGAGCATGGGTAGGTCGAGCCTCCTAGCTCACTTTAACCGATCAAAACTTTAAAGCGTTCATGACTCAATTGGTCGAGCTTGAAAGCTCACATTGACTTGAGCTTGTGCTAATCACTGTCTCCTAGACTAGGTATCGAGTTTAGCATGGGCTTTGGTTAAGTTATGCCCCTTAACTAGGTGAACTGAATCGTGCATCATTGGACAATCACATTTCAGATATTTAAAATGTCTAAAAGTTAAAAAAAAAACAAAAACGAAAAAAAGACTAAAGTACTAAAAACTCAATAGCTAATAGCTGATATACAAAACATGTAATATTTACTTCTTTTATTTGACAGACAAATACCAATCTCATGTCCCACTCTTCATACCATAAATCGTATCTCGTTGTTAAGATCGTGACACGTGTTTTGGATGTAATTAATTTTGTGGTTTTTTTTTTTTAAAAAAAAAACGTTATTGAGATTGGTGAACCCTAATATGAAAATACTAAATCTAAGGACACATGTCAAAATCTTAACGGTGAGCCACAATCTGTGATAAAATTAATGGGTAGGAGATCTGAATCCTAGGAAACTGCCTTTAAACTGTCCTAAAATTATAAACACTGCAAAATTTAAACGGTTTCTTAAAAAATGATGGTTTCTCTTTCTCTTATATAGTTAAAGATAATAAGATTCGAGGCCGCGATATATATATAACGATATGCAGGGCAGGAGGAACAAGAAATTGTTCTGGCTACCGGCAATTGCACCTCTAGTATCCGTAATACTATCAACTTTCATAGTCTACATGGTTAAAGGCGACAAGCACGGAATCAACATCGTTAAACACATCAAAAGCGGCATCAACCCCACCTCGGCTAACCGTCTTCAACTCACCGGACCACAAGTCGGCCAAGCCGCCAAAATTGGGCTCATTTCGGCTATCGTAGCTCTAACGGTATGTACAAATCTCGTTTTTCCTACGTTGTAGTACGTCGAATGATCTTGCTTCCCGCGTCACTAACGCGGAAATGTGCCGACAATAGGAAGCCATTGCCGTAGGAAGATCTTTCGCTACAATCAACGGATACCATATCGACGGTAACAAAGAAATGGTCGCCATAGGGTTTATGAACATTGCCGGCTCCTTAACCTCCTGTTATGTAGCCACAGGTCATTGCCTCTCTCAACTTTTTAAACGATCATTTTTTTTTTCGTTTGAAATAACTTTCTTAAAATTATATTTTATTTTGATTAAAGTTGTTTTTTCACGTTTTTTTTTTTATATATACGTTGATTGTTAAGTACTCTTATGCAAATAGGAGTGTCAACGGGGCGGGTATCGCTTGCACCGTACCCGCCCCATACATCTCGCGGGGCGGGGCTGGTCGACCAGCGGGTCGCCTAAATTCTATTAGCAAAAAATTTAAACCCTAAATTATATATTTACATATTCAAATTTTAAAATTCGAAACATAAATTACAAATTTAGATCCAAATTCAAATGCAAGTTACCAAACTCATTAGAACTCTTATTATTTTGACAATGTAGTACATTATATATATAGTTTTATATGATATACATACAAATGTTACATGTGCGGGGCGGATCGACCCCAAAACCGTACCCGCCCCATGAGTCACAGATCGCGGATGGACGGGGCAAAATCGGGGCGGGGCCCCGCAGGTCGGCGGGTACCCGTGAGTCGTGACCCGTTGCCACCCCTATAATGCAAATTCTGCATAAGTCTTCTGACCGCCGCACAAAGTTTGATGGCCACCATCCAAGCCCACCAATAACCACCAATCGGGCCATACGGCTCCAATTGAAACCGTTCGGCCCGATTGGATCACCGATGGCCCAGATAGGAGCCACAGACCTCCAGATTAGGGGCATATTGACCGGAGGCACAAAGATCCGACAAAAAGTGATACAGTTAGGATTCATATTAGACACTATACTGATCTGCATCTTAGATTATCAGTATTTAGGGTTTATGGTTTCGGGTTTTATGACTGCTCGAAGTTGAGGTGCAGCTAATTAAGGGTTCTTTTACCCTAATTCGGAACCCTCGAATTTTCAGGTTCATTTTCGAGAACGGCAGTTAACTACAGCGCGGGATGCAAAACCGTAGTATCGAACATCGTGATGGCGGTAACGGTGATGTTGTCGCTGGTCCTCTTCACGAAGTTGCTATACTACACTCCCATGGCCATTCTAGCTTCCATCATCCTCTCTGCCCTGCCTGGACTCATTGACATTGCAGCAGCACTCCATATTTGGAGAGTTGACAAGCTTGATTTCCTTGCTTGCATTGGAGCTTTCTTCGGTGTCCTCTTCGGCTCTGTCGAAATCGGCCTCCTCGCCGCGGTACATTTTTTTATTTGGTGGCATATCATGCAATTTTTGTCACATTGTCCAAAAAAAAAAACAATTTGAAAATGTTTACCGCATTTTTTTAATGAAACTGCAATTTCCGACCAATTCTGCCGGTAGAATTGGCAGCTTTTTAAAACAACAGTGGATTTGATGAACGGTTTGGTCAGTTTAACTCTAAATGATAAAACTATTAAAAGTTTTAAAATTTAGAGTAAATCCGACTAAAATGTTCACCTATTACAAATTTTATAATTTGGTGGCATATAATGTGGGTCAATTAATACAAGTTTCCAAATAGGAAAGGACAGTTTGTCCTACCACTACTACACTTGCACTAGCAAAATTGGAAGATATTGCTTGGTTTTATCTTACAAGAACAAATTCCATTACAATGTTGTGGGTTCCATTTCATTATTGAGCTTATTATATGATAATGTTGTGTTCTCTCAATAATTTTTTTTTATAACTTTTTTTATAATTTTTTTTTATAGGTCGCGATATCGTTTGGAAAGGTAATATTGTTATCGATAAGGCCTGCAACGGAGCTTCTAGGGAGGCTTCCGAGGTCGGACACATTTTGTGATGTTAGTCAATATCCGATGGCTGTTCAGACTCCGGGAATGGTGTCGATTCGGATTAACTCGGGTTTGATGTGCTTTGCTAATGCTAATTTCATCAGAGAAAGGTGGTGATATAAGATTGGTTTTATATATAAAGCTACGGCCATAATTACAAAATGAAGACAACTTAATGTTGGTGTTTGTTTTAGGATACTGCGACAGGTGAGTGAAGAGGAAGATGAGAAAGGTAATGGAAGATGCAAGATTCAAGTGGTCATTCTTGATTTGTCCAGTTAAGTTCCCCCATCTATTATATTATATGCTTTTTTAATTATAACAGTGGCCAAATTTAATATATTATCCTGAAAATTTCACAGTTTTTAAATTTAATCCTTAAATTCCACGTTTTGTAACATTACACTAACTTGTTGATAATAACAGATGTGATGAACATAGACACTTCTGGGATCGTGGCGCTTGAGGAGCTGCACAAGAATCTTGCCACATCAGGAATAGAGGTAATTAAAGTTTAATAAACATGCATGGTTTTAATTAATTAAATGATAAATTAACTAATTTTATTATAGGGTTAAGAATCTATAAACTGTCTGAGGGTTTTGGTGTCTGAAGTTTAAATTGTTGATATTGACTGTCTGAAGTTTTAACTTTGTTGAAATTTGGTTTTCCGTTCATTTTTTCTATCAAATTTGACAAAATGGTGTGAAAAGTCGAAATTACACATGATACTTTTATGTTTACTCTGGTCACACCCAACTCCAGCCGACACCACCCTACTCCGGCCGGCCACTACCCAACTCCGGCCACCACCCTACTCCGGTGGCCACCACCCTACTCAAGCCGACCACCACCGTACTCCTGTCGGACACCACCCAATTAGGGGCAATTTTGAGATTTATTTTTTTATTGGGTCATGTGACGAGCACATGAACAAGTTCTTTCAATTTTAACAGCAAATTTTAACGGAGACAACAAATTTCAACAAAGTTAAAACTTCAAACAGTCAATATTAACAATTTAACTTAATACACTAAAATCTCACATAAGGCAAATTTCAGACCGTTTATAGATTCGTAACCCTTTATTATAAATTAAAGATAAGATGGATAAAAATAAATAAAATGCAGATGGGGATAGCAAACATAAAGTGGCACGTGATGGAGAAGATGAAGGTAGCGAAGCTGATAGACAAGGTGGGTAAAGAGAGGTTCTTCGTTACCATTGGAGAAGCCATTGACGCTTTTCTCGACATCAAACTCTCACCTCATAACACGTGCTGATTTTGGAACACAAACACCATACAACAAGACATTGAGATCCTTAAATACTAATTAATGTAATGCCCCTTCAAAATTCCTTTATTACAAGGTCGACGGATGCACTTAATTTCACGCAACCTCTAGCGGTATATGAGAAACTATTAAAAGTGGACACTTCATTCTTTAACCAAAATGTCAAAGGTTCAACCTTGCTGAAACTTTAAGAATGAATAAATGTTCATGCCAGCATTTATTTTTGGGTTAACAGGTCTTTTGGTCCATGATGTTAACAACTTTTGGGTTTTGGTCAATGATGTTTTTTTTACCTAGTTTTGGTACCGTATGTTTGCAAATTTTTTCTAGTTTTGGTCTAACCGTTACATTCCGTCCATTTTTTGACATGTTCAGGTCATGTGATCCACTCTAAACTTTAAATTTAGTCCCTCTAATACTTTCTTAACCTTTTTTTTTTGTTCAATTTAGTCCCAAAGTTTCAAAATTGACCCCAATTGGACAATAGGTCCAATTGAATTTTTGAAACTTCGGGACTAAATTGAACCAAAAAAAGGTTAGGAAAGTAATAGAAGGACTAAATTGAACAAAATTGAAAGTTTAAGGTGGATCACGTGATTTGTACATGTCAAAAAATGGACGGAATGTAACGGTTAGACCAAAACTAGAAAAAATCTGCAAACATATGGTACCAAAACTAGGTAAAAAAAAACATCATTGACCAAAACCCAAAAGTTGTCAAACATCATGGACCAAAAGACATGTTAACCCTTTATTTTTTACAGACTGACCCGAGAAAAATATTCATAGT
Source organism: Clarkia xantiana subsp. parviflora (assembly GCA_036873135.1). NCBI lineage: Eukaryota > Viridiplantae > Streptophyta > Magnoliopsida > Myrtales > Onagraceae > Clarkia > Clarkia xantiana. The sequence continues at coordinate 419,471 of JAPTYO010000031.1, forward strand.
CAGTATTTTAACTTTTATAAACTGACCCTGTGTAGGTTAAAATTAGCTTATATGCGAAGAAAGCATATAGACAGGACTTTCCGTTAAGGGTTAATAGGTCTGTTGGTCCAACATGTTTGACAACTTTTGGATTTTGGTTATATATATATATATATATTTTTTTTTTTTTGCCTAGTTTTGGTACCATATGTTTAAAAACTTTTAGTTTTTAGTTAATCCGTTAGTTGACCGTCAATTTGACCGTTAAATAGTCATACAAGCATACGCCACTAGCACATCAGCAGCCACGTTGCAATATTGCAATAGTTGTTCTGCTGATGTGGGGTCACATTGCCATTAGCTTCAAATGGGTGTCACTTCAAAGACAGTAGTGTAACTCTACCCATAATTACCATACATTCATTCATTCCACAAACATAGCATGTCACCTCATTAGTTTGTTCATTCATCAAAATCTGATCCACTTTTGTCCACATAGAGAGGCTGAGAATCCATTCAAAAAAAGCCCTAATAAAACCCAAACAAGAAACAAAACCACCAAGGGGACCAGAAGAGCACCAACAAAACCATTTTCTTGTCATCTCATGATATCAAGAAGGAAAGAAAATCACCCCCTATCTACTACTCCTCTTGACTTTCATCCTTCACAAGCTTGATCATGTCGTCAATACGAAGAATCGTGATAGCAGCTTCTGTCGCAAACTGCAAAATCCAATATAACAAACCACCACTCACTTTCTTCTTCAATAATAGAAACAATCTGCGCAAAAAAAGGGGGAATGAATGGGTTCCATTTATACCTGTATTATCTTTACTTTGCTCATTGCAGGCTCGATGACACCAGCCTCTAGGTTGTTCCGGACAGTTCCCTTTGTTAGATCCAATCCCATGCTGCAACCCCACAAAAAAAGTGAAGTTCCAACATTTTCACCCATATAAAACAAATATCCATAATGTTGATGCAGTGAATTTACAAGACGCGTCAATAAAGAAATCAGAATATATTAAAGTATACCTGGATAGATGCTTCTTTTCAGCCTTTGTTTGGGCAGTGTGATGGTAGGCACGAAGCTTCGCAACCAATTCTGTGGCGTCCTTGGCAGCATTCACTGCAAGCACCTGGTTTCAGTAAGAAAAAATGTCAAAAACCACATAAACCAATAATGCAGGTTATTACCTACAATACATTCACACTACATTATCCAACATGCTCCAGAATCAACCTACCTTGGGAATAATCAACAAGGATTCGGCAAATTCTGCAATTGCCAACTGCTCACGGGATCCTAATGTTGTAGCCAAATACTCCAAGTAAACTGACAGTGCAGATTCAACTGCACCTCCACCGGCAACAACCTGCATTGCAGCAAAAACCATGAAGTTTACACATTCATAAGGAGTGTCCAGTCCAGATAATCTCAACAAACTACTTCTACACTTGCACACAACTTGGAATACAGTTTCATTCAATATCCAAAATGGTTAACCCTCAACGAGTCTTTCTTTTTGTGAGCTCAAGAAGCATTACTTTCAGTGGCCAGAGTACAATGAAAAGAGGAGTTACCGTATTGGACTCAAGAGTCCTCTTAACAATTGACAAAGCGTCATGTAGAGCTCTCTCCATTTCGTCAAGCATAAAATCATTTGCACCTCTTAAGATCAGAGAGACCTACAAAAACAAGTCAGGAAATACATAAAGTTTTAGAACGTCATGATGGTAAAATTCAACTATAAAACCCTTCTACAACTTCCAGAGCAAAAATCTAATGTTGCCGACCCCCTGTCCATGCTATATATAAATATAAAACTAAAGAAATATTTGATACACCAAAGTGAAGCCTGTCTAAATTTTATTGAATTAAACTACAAATCACTGTCAACATAACCTAACGAATCTATTTACGCTAAATGTGGGAACGTCCTTTACTTGCACGTGGAAGTTTTCTATGTCGTCTTTACTTCCATGTTGGTCATAACACAGCCTCCTACCTTAATCAAGTAGTCCCTATCGATCCCCCTCACTTACACTTTAAGTTAGCACAAAATGAAGGATCCAAGTGGATGAACTTCATGCCACATTATTGGCTATCATATTATATTAAGATAGTGGATTTAAAGAGAGAGAGAGAGATAGAGAGGAGGGGGGCTTACTTCTATTTTACAGATTGATACTAATGTAGCTTGATGACATGGCACGGAATTCGTCCAGTCAATTCATTCGTGTTTAATCAAATGGAAAATTTACAGTAGGGTGACTATGAAGGGCTATTTTCAAGGTAGAGGACTTTAGGACTTAAAAAGCTCCTACATGCAAATTAGGGGACCAAGGGACTTTCCCCACTAAAAATGACGACAAAACTCACCGCGCTAGTTGTCTTGGTTCCTTTTATCAGAATCACATCATCGTCAGAAACACGCTCCTCCACAACTTCTTCCGCATATCCAAGGAGTGATGAATCGAATGTTTCATCCCCTTCCATATCTGCAAATGTTGATACCTGCATGTCAATCCATAGATCAGAAACAATCGCTCTCCCAAGTCTCTGCATGGTCTACCAAAGAAAGATTTCGGATGACTTAACAAGACCATGGGCAAAACTTGTCCAAAAAAAATGACAAGGATAGACAAAAGGGAAGTTGATACAGAGAAGAATCAAGATTATTGTTTCACCATAAAGCAGATAAAAATAAAGTATTCAAGAGATTTAAAAGTGCCGCAAACAACACTACAAACAAATTATGGGTTCATCCTTCATGTGGTCGTTCATTGGCGATACTACCATGGATCCCTTGAGGATATATCCTCTACAATCCCCAACATAAACATTTTGATTTAGGCTTACATAGGACCTCAACTCAACATTCTAATTTGGTGTACGCTCAGTTTCCTTAATAAGCAAATTCAGTGGGAACACTAAATTCCAATTGAGTAAACCTGGTGAAACATAATAATATACAGCAGGGAAAGACACAAGTTGCATACAAATATATCAGACAGGGATCCCGCAGACGTAAAAAGATATAAAAATAGCAAAAACATTTAGAAAGTAGATGGTGTTACCATTGTTGCACCAGTTGCCTTAGCAATATGACGCATGTCGTCTTTCCGCACACGTCTCACTGCAATTGCACCAGCCTCCACAAAGTACTGAAATTTCACCAAAACAAATTACAGTTACACATTGAAGCAAAGTATGAAAGAACCTGAGAAACATTCCCACTACATGTAAAAGATTGAACACACTAAAGTACTGTGAGAATCACACGAAGCTAGTCTACTTTTGTTTCACACTTTCACTAGCAGGCATTGCAGTATCATGAATTCTTTTGAGATTTTCATTTGTGAGCCTCATGATAGTAACATCTTTTCAAATAGAAATTGGACATACTATAAAACCAGCATCAAGGACATGATAAATAATCTACCACAATATACATCTCATATGTACTAATTTACTAATTTCACAGAAGTCACGACAGCCATTCCCAGGAAATAAAAAACAGAAAAGGATGCGGCGTCATAACTGCTAAACCTGAAAGTCGTTATAAAATAACACAAGTTGAGTAATGCACAAAATATGCTTCCACTTCCACCCATGCAATATTGAATATTCAGCACGAAACTTAGTTAAAACCAACTAACGGAATCGTGATCAAAATGATGCACCAACTAACGCTGTCTTTCAACAATGTATAAGGGTAAAAGAGAAATTTTGGGAGAACTTGCCTTTAGTGCCATGTCATCAATCCCTTTCGTGGTTAGGACAACATTAGCTCCAGCTTTCAATAGTTTCTCAATCCGCTCTTTTGTCATGTCCGATTCCCTGACAATACACACATGAGATACGAGTCAGCACTAGAATGTACCACAGTTATAAAACTATACGACCATTAATGCACCTGATGCATTGATAATATTCCAATCACTCGAATTCACTTATTAAGTATTCTCTACTTGCTGACCTTTATATATAATATATATATACTCTTTAGAAGTATTCTCTCTGTGAGATTTTAATAAAATTCCTGTGATGAACTTTGTATGTATGCTATGTAACAAGGAAGAGGGTCTTAACTCCAATCTCCTGTGGATAAGCAAGTAACAATGATGGATGGGCACATAATGACCAGCGGAAATATCCATTTCATGCAAATTACCTTTGACGAATTTTCTCAAGCTCCCTTGGATCAGAAACCAGAACTTGGACTCCAAGTTGCATTTTAGTCTTCTGGAGGTTGAAGTCAAGACACGCTATCTTGGCTGGGGAAACTCTGACAGGCATTCCTTGGGCAGCTCGTCCAGTGTTTAGAGCATAGCCATTCAAAAGATAGCTCTCTTTGGCACTTTTTCCATGAGCTTTAAGTATATTTATTCCCTGAATGAACGCAAAGGAAAGGGATTGATAAGAACTTGGCTTGCATTAGAGTATTATATTATTGCCGCGTGCTATTACAGCTAGATGATTAAAATAAATCAAAGCAGGATTTGGAAACAAAATGAACCACTATAACCTGAAAAAATAAGCTAAAAATAAAAAGTGCAAAAGTCAGTTGATGAAGCAACAAAAATTTACCTTGATTGGGTATTTAACTTCCCCGCGAACATTTGTCATCTTCACTGATCGCACTGCATCAACTACCTGGAAGGTAGGCCATGAGATACATATTACATACCCGTGAGAATGTGAAAGAGAGAGGAGGAGATACACTATCTTACAAAGGAAGATACACTCATGCACGGACAAAGGATTGGTTGGGAAATGTTAGCTAGTATAATTAATCAAAATCATATTCTCTAGATCCTGAAGATCCTCAGAGAAAATAACTAAATAGACAACACAATATAGGCAGTGTTTAATGTGATAGACAATGTAGTGTGTGCACCAATTTGAAGGAAAATGCTAGATTGAAAAATCAAATCCTAGACTCAGATGTATGTGAAGCGAAATTATAAACCAATCATCAATGTGCAGTGATAGTCTACTTAGAGCATATACTGTATATATTATACAAACATAAAACTGAAAACAGATCAGCTTACCAAATTAGCAAAGAAATCACTATCACCAGCAATCAACTTTGATGACATGCTAGTCTTAGCCGCGTTCACAAGAGAATCTTTTCCCAGCTTATCAACCTAGAGCAGTAAGATGAAAGCAAGAGGAAATAGTAAAAGTATATCCAGCTACATAAACAGAACATATGAGACCAAAATCCTAGATATTTCCATGAGTTTACGCTATTTAATCAAGAAGTTTTTTCCTCAATGAGCTTTTCCAGTTCATGCAGATGCACTAGACACTTTTCGAACTATAAGGGAAAAAAATTGAAGGAAAGTGCCAAATGCATAAAGCTGATACGTGCCCGGATTTCGACAGAAATAAGAACACGATAATATATGGAAAAAGGAAAGCTTACTTCCTAATCAACCCTAATCTCTATTTGAGACTAAGATTAATTGTTGGAAGCTTTATTAATTCAGTGATAATAATAACCTATATATAGGGATTACAAGAATCCTAAAAGATATACTAAGATATAAGATATATATATGTAAGGATTACAAGATCCCTAAGGCCACTATACGTTACTAAGACTCATAAAGTTATAATAAGATAAATTATTAAGACTAGATATAGATATAGTTGTATCTTTAGCCACTATTATCGGTTGTAACAAAATCTAATACAATTATTATGCTATTTCTATGATGCATTGGGGGTTAAGATGTTGAAATCAAAATAATCATGGTAGCTCGTACTCACATAATAAATGCTTAGTAAGGTTCCTCATTAACCACCCAAACAGTATATAACTAAAGCCTCACCTTAACTGCCAATTTTTCATCTATATACTTGCAGGATTCCCTCATAGCAAGCTGTAAAAAGCATAGAATCCAATAAGGGTAATGTTAACACGAAATCTGCCCAAAATTGTGCCACAGCACATTGATGTGACACATAACATCTAGATTGTAGAGACATACAAAACGCAAAGGAAATGAAGATAAGAAAGGAGAAAGGCTTACTCTGTAGCCACTAATTATGGATGTTGGATGAATCTTGTTTTTCACAAGGTCATTCGCTCTCTGTTTCACAAATAAACCATGAGTTAAATAACAGTAGCAAACATCAATTATTTGTTGAGACACTAATAGTTTCCTCAACCATGGTAAAATCACCTTCAGCAACTCTGCAGCTACAATGACTACTGAAGTTGTGCCATCACCAACCTCTCTATCTTGAAGCTCAGCCAATTCTACAAGAACCTGAATGAATAGAAGGAAAATATATAAAAAGAAAAAGAAAAAAAAGGATCCACTTACTAAATATTGCATGCTTTATCTGCTAGAGAACACAAGGAAAAACTGCCCACCTTAGCAGCTGGATGCTCCACTTCTAACATCTTCAGAATTGTAGCCCCATCGTTAGTGATAGTCACATCACCAATGTCATCAACAAGCATCTGATAAAACGGCCAATAATCAATAACTATAGAAGTAGCAATAAAAGATCTCTTGCATTTTACTAGTTATATAGTGGAAAATCAAAATAATTCCATTGTTACTACTTTCAAAGAAACCCAAATTCTCCTTCATTTAGAGCAAGTATATAGTAGCTTATAAAAGCAACAATAGGAAACCCATCTCCACTTTGTTCAGATCGGCTATACTCATCACACAGGACAAAAGTTAATAAGCTCAAAACAGATCGATAAACCAACCTTGTCCAGTCCGACAGGACCGAGCGAGGACTTTACAATGTTAGCAACAGCTTGACACGCCACCACTGTTCATCGCCACACAAAACCCACAATGAGAAAGATCAAGCCACGCCATACGCAGCTTGAAAAATAATTTGAGCTGACCATGCCAGAGAGATCGAGAGTGAGCTAGTACCATTTTGAGTTCGGACGTCCTGGCCCGAGTGGCGTTCACCAAGGATATCAAGGGCTGAAGACATTTCACCACCTCAGGTCGGAGACGGATCACAACCGGAGCTACAGAGATCCGCAAAAATCCTAAAACTGAACACGAAGGATCAGATCAGTGAACGCTCTGACAGAAATGAGTGGAAGCAAAAGTTAAAGGTCGAGATCGTAAGCCCCGGATATGGACCTACCAACTGAGAGTCTGCCAATGGCTTCACCTTCCAGCTATGGTTTCCGATTCAGCAGGGAGCCTAGGGTTTTGGGCACTGCAGTTGGAGAGAAGACTGTAGAGAAAATAAAATCGCGGCTGCGTGGAGGGAAAATGGACAAGAAATTCCAGAAAGATGAAGATGAACCGGTAAACTGATTTCCTGGAAATCGGTTTCGTGGTCCGTTTAGCCGGTTCGTTTACGGCCCAATTGGTTGGTTCAAACGAAACAAACCCTAGGTCCCGAGCTCTATGTAAAAAGCCCATTGTTTATATTCTAAATTTAGTAGGCCTGTAGATACGGTTCATTTGTAGGCCCAACCTACAGTTTTTTTAATATAGGAGATATGTCCTTTTAAAAATAATTTTTTACCTATGATGATATGATGTATATTAAGGCTGGCAATTCGTGCGGGTCGTGCGTGTCCGTGTCGTGCTAGTTTCGTGTCGTGTTCTGGGGGTCAGCCCAAACTCAGCCCAATATGAAAAATCAGCATGCAAAACCTAGAATAAATTGAACAAAAAATCAAATATAAAAATTTTTAAAACTAAAATTTTAAAATTATCGTGCTATCTTGTTGTGCCGTGTCATCAATATTAAACTCAAACCCGTAATTTTTCGTGTCGAGCCCAAATTGCCAGCCCTAATGTATATATATATATATATCTTAAAAAATTGTTTGCACTTAATTTTTCAAATTTTCAACCTAATAAAAACGATTGGACCAAATAAGAAAATATCATATTTCTAAATTTATTTAACAAAATATTCAAATATGTGACTGTCATTCAAATATGTGACTCTTATTCGTGCATATGGTTTAACGTGACTCCTATTTGTATCTAGTATTTGATTTATAAGTAATTGAAATAATTAACTTAATTAAATAATATTTTTATTATTAAATGAGATTTTGGTAACAAATTTTTTTAGAATTTTTCGATTTATGAGTAATTGAAGTAATTAACTTAATTAAATAATATTTTTATTATTAAATGAGATTTTGGTACCAATTTTTATAGGATTTTTCAATTGATTTTATGTAGTTTTAAGAATTTATAAAAAAAAACGTGGTCACTGGGCATTTTTTGTTTAGCACTGCGTTCGTACGCCGGGAAGCGAACATTGAGCTTGACCTTAAATATGAGTTCTGAGTCCGTAAGAATACTTCATATGCTTCTTCATAAAGCATCAATGATCAGTCACATGCTCAAGGTGAAGAAGTTTGTGCCCATCCGAATCTCGTGGATTCTACCTAGCACAACCGAGTCTGACCTCGTGGTCGAACATGACACGCGCAGTATGAAGCGCGCGTCGATAGCATAACCTGAGCTTATTATGTTGTCATGAATGAGAAGTGTCATATGATATCGCATACTTGTCATCTGGCCCAGAACGTGGCTGTTGACGAACAAAGTTCGTCATGGCGATACGCAAAACTTAGATCATGCCGTGATACCCCGAAACCAAATAATCGTTTTGCTTAACCAGAGTTATCTTTTGAAATCACCATAATTCTTAACCGATTTTGACATGGTAGAGGTCCCTCTCTCCGCATGCGCGTAATTGATAATTAATTGAGCAAATCTTCTAACAATTACATCGAAAAATGGAAACCACTACGATATTAATACTTTTATTATGAGTCTCTCAAGTCCCAACTATTATACAAATCTTCCTATATATTATATATATATATATATTATATATTATATATATATATAAGAAAATATCTCTTCATTTCGCCCAAAGCAGATACTCATCAACTTCCAAAAAGATCTTATTTGATAATCAAATGAAACAACAATATCGGAGCTTAGAGATCACCATATGAGTTGAAGGTATTGAACAGAATGAAGGAATAAAGAAGAATACTTCATTCATCATCAACTCAACTATTACAATGTATAAAGAGTTCTATTCACACTAGTAATGTATACTAGTTACTACTAATGTAAAGAAAGGGAAATAGAGTTAGTTACAAACTAATAACTAACTTATACATATATTAATAGGCGCACGTCTTAACATTATATCAGAGCGCACATGTTCTATTTTCGGTGACAATATTTTAAATGAAAAAAAAAATGTTACTTCATATTAATTAGAGTTTGAAGCCCATTATATTTTTAGACCCATTGAGGTCAATCGGGGTGACCCATTATGTTTAGACCCAATTGAGGTCTGCCGATGTGGCCAAGCTGAAAACTCGACCCAAGTGAGATCAAGACCGAGGTGACCGGAGGCTGTTGATATAGTATATAAGAATGTGTCGGTAGCTTCACCCACACGTTCAGACTTATAAAACAGTTCGTAAAAGCGCACGTCTTATTCTTAATAATTTGGATTACAATCAACTTTATTATTTATTTATGTTATAATGATATCATCATGGGAGCAAAGATAAATGAAGTAGTTCCATACATGATACATTTATTTACTTTTGAAGATGTATAGATACATATAATTAGGAACATACTAATTATTATTCCCTAGATTCTATTGATGTCACCTACTCGCCGGTCCAGCTCCGACGGGTTTCTTGTCGGAGAAGCAACCGTCATGCTTGACGACCACTCCATGGCCGGCAGCAGGGTGGACCTTGCCGACAATTCCCAAGAACCAGTTACTCTTCTTGCTCGAGCTCCGATCATCAGTCGTCTCTTGATCATCACGTGCTTTCTTCTTCATCTTGTCCTTGTAAAGCTGCTTCTGCAGGTATATTAAAACAAGATCACTATTGGTTGCCATGGAATGGAGCTAGCTTGATCAACCTTGAAAAGAGAATTAAAATTCTTTTCTGACTATGTGAGATGAGTGGTATTTATAGCTAGCTAGCTTTAGAGTCTACATGATGAATTGGAGTGTAAGCAAGCAATAATTAATGAACATCCCTATAAAATAGGGCTGAGCAGAAAAACCCGAAAGTCCGAAAGCCCGAAAAACCCGTTCCGAGCCCGTCCCGAAAACCCGGTCCCGAATAGACCCGAGCCCGAGCGGGCGGGACTTTTATTTTCAATTCGGGCTCGGACTTTTGTGCCAAAATCCGAAGAGCCCGTCCCGATTTTTTTTTAATACTATATAAATATATATAATTATATATATTCCCCACTAACTATAGTTACTATCTAACCATCTTCCTCCATATTCGAATTTTTATTTTTTTTTTTTCAGATTTTTTGTTAAAATTCGGGCTAGCCCGAGCCCGAGTCCCGAAGTCCCGGCTCGGGCGGACCATTTTCCTCATTTTCGGGCTCGGGCTAAAAATTAGTGTCCCGAAAATTTCGGGCTCGGGCTCGGGCTCAGGTAAAAACCCGTCCGTCCCGGCCCGAGCTCACCCCTACTATAAAATATTAGATATGCGATTTAACTAACTATTTTATATACTCGAACTCGGTCACTTCAATCTTTTTAATATGAGATTTTTTATTTAGCATATTTTTCTTTTTTAAATGGTGTTACCAAGAATAGATCATATTTACTATAATATCATGTAAATAATAAAATGTGCATTTAAACCTAACTAGGGTTTGGACTTCTGAAACGTGTGGGGATTGCTGACAAGGCGATCCACCGGAAAATACTCAGCCAACGTGAACGTGTTTACACGCACAGTGAATGTGCATGTTTTAAGTAAGTTAAACCATACACTTTCGATGACGTGCTTGTCTAAATATATATCGCATTTTTTATAAGAGAAAAATGATGGATTATCGCCTTATGTTTGCATCAAAATTAGAATGGACACATTTAACTTCTTTTTATGTTTTAACTATCTTTATGTTTAAAAACTTGGTTGTTGTTGTTGTTATAGCCCCATCTCCAAATTTCCATCTTTGTCTTTACCGTTGTGACCCCCTAGCTAAATCACTTCTCAAGATTGCATAGCCATTTGCCTGCCAACTCATATCAATATTGTAAGGAGAGTGCTTTATTTTAATTAGGGTTAATATACTAGGAAATGTCTGAATTTTAGGTCATGTTAACCGGAGAGGTCTGAATTTTTAAATGTTGATTTGAGAGGTCTGAGGTTTCAACTTTGTGGATATAAGAGGTCTTCGTTAATTTTTTCCCGTTAAAACTAACGGAAGTTGGTCACATGTTTGACATGTGACCGAAAATAAAATTAAATTCCCAAAATGCCCTTCTATCAAGTGTGCCCCTCACATGCTTGAAGTGAAAATACAAAAATGTCCTTAAAGCCACCACGGCTCCGGCCACCGCCACCCCGGCTCCGGCAACCACCACCCTGGCGACCACCACCCCAGCTCCGGCGACCACCACCCAACTCCGACGACCGCCACCACGGCTCCGATTGGGCCCAAATCAGAGCTTTTGTGGCTCCGACCAGAGCTCCGATCGGAGCTTTTTGGCTCCGATTTGGGCCCAATCGGGGCTGGTGGCTGCGATTTGGGCCTAATCGGAGTCGTGGTGGTGGTCGCCGGAGTCGGGGTGGTGGTGGTCGGAGCCGGGTGGCGGTGGGCGGAGCCGGGGTGGTTTTAATTTGACTTCATGGGTAATTTTGTCATTTCACATTTCCTCAAATAAGAAATTAAATAAAACAAAATATTAAAAGGGACAAAAATGTCATTTCACACAATTCTGTTAAATTTAACCCTAAAAATGGACGGAAAATCTTAAATCAACAAAGTTTAAATTTCAGACATTTCAAATTAACTTTTGAAAATTCAGACATCTTCGAATAACATTGGTCAAAATTCAGACATTTCCTAAGTTATTAACCATTTTAATTCTTTGCCGAAAATAGATCCCTACAACATATAATAATAAAAGTTCAAACGTGAGTGTGGTTTGTTTTTGTTTCATGTCCCATTCAAGGGATGCTGAGGAAGAAATTCAATGCAGTGATTGATTTCGTTATGATTGCAGACACTTCTATAGTCTTAAACAACACGAACACAAACATTTCGATTTTGAGCATGATTCGGGTTTTCAGTTTTCTAGCTTCGTGAAAGGTGTCCAGAATCTTTCCTTAAACAGCTACAATCATGTTTTTGGTTGTAGTTCAGATAACACGGTTTAACACTAGTCTTTGAGGTGAATGGACCAAGTCCTTCATATATGACCTTAATTTATTTATTGGGTTAATAATCGATCAGGCACCATATGTTTGAATGACCTTATCAATTGATACAATAAGTTTTCTTTTCTTTTATAATAATTTTGGTGTATTCCATGTTTGAAAATGTTGTTAAAATTACAAATCGACCTTGGGTCAATTGATTCATCTAGGGCTCGATTCATGAGAGTCGGATATAACCTGGGAATCGAGCCTAGAATGCTCAATTTGACCATTGGTGTCAAATTGACCATTTAGACGACCTGGTTTGGGTCAGACATAGCCCGTATGTAGAGCTCTAAATGTCCATTGAGTTAAGGCCGACCTGAAAATTTGACAAATGACGGATATATCTTATAACAACATTTTCAAAACATGTATTACTAAACAGTTTTTAAAAATAAAAGTGACGCTAGTTGATCACATGACTCAAACATTTGGTGTCATCAGACTTATTGACCCCACTTTATTTCATCGACTTTTTTGACATTTAGTTCCAACTTTACTGTAGATTTTAGTATAGAAGTCCGATTGTTATTTTTATGTTTTCTAAAGTAGCAATTAGATAGCTTTGTTATTTTTTTTTGTTAAAAACTACTGGAATTCCTTACGTGAAGAGCTGATGACAGACTGAAATTGGTGCCTAACATATTTCCGTAACAAAAATAAACCCTCCCTCGTTCTTTTGGCTGAATGTCACTTTTTTTTTTATCGAAGCACTTCAACATTATTTTCTCTGAATCAATTCGCTTCCTAATGGCGGATTCATCTTACGAAATTCTCGAAAGCAGTTCTCTACCGGCCTCCGACAATTAAGGTGTACGAAGTATGATTTTTTTTTTTTTTTTTTTTATCGTCATGTGTTCCTCATGTTAGAAATTCTATGAGTTTTTAAACAAAAAAAAAAATTAATACAGCTAACTAATTGCACTTCCGACTAACTATTTAGTATTTAACCCTATATTTATATTTTTCATACTTTTCAATTTTTTTTTTAAATATTTGTAAATTTTCTCTCTTTTGCCTGGGTTTACTTCACCGTCGTCTATCAGTACCTTCGCGAAGCATTGGCCAGAGGCGGAATTCGTCCATAATTATCAGTCCAGAGAGACTCTATCCATGGATTTAGCTTAGACAGTCTGTCGAGCAACTCTATCCATGGATTTAGCTTCTACAGTTCTAAGCGGCACGAACTCTTTCGTTAATAAGCTGCCTATTTCAGTATCGACTCCGCATGTCACTTCTCTCCCTCTCAGCAAAAACCCAGCTCCCAATCCTTGTTTCAAGCTCAGAGGTCAGAGCCCGTTAACCTTCTAAAACATTTCGTTTGCCGTCTTTAGGACAAAAGAGCTGCCTCCTGTTACTTATCTTTTTTTTTCTTCAGGATTTTAGAATATTTCTGTATGGAGTTATGATTTTTACATGTTATATATATGGTTAAGAACCTAATAGCATAGTCTCAGGCCATGTTGCTAGTTGCTAATCATTGTGTCAGATTTAAAATGTTAATATTCGCTGATCCAACTAATAGATTTGTTAGTTTTCCACTTTTTTTTACTGACTTTGGCGTTCAAATTAGAGTTTTAAAAACAAAAACATATTTTCCACTTTTCCGTTCCGAAATATCAGATCTATTGCTCATGAATTAGGCTTATTCGATGCTTAAAAACACGTTTTTGTTTAGTCAATTTAAAGAGAAAAAAGTAGAAATTAACCAATCTGATAGTTGTAACACTGAATATCATGACCTATAATTGAGACGGTTGAATATAATTCTTTAGTTATCAGAAGAAAGGAATGGTCCTTGTATCTATCTGATTAGGATGATCCATTTTCCCAATGGCCAATTCTAGACAGGAAATTTGAAGTTGCTCCTGAAAATGGTGCAGATTAAAAGGTTTACTTCATCTGTGACTGCTAGCTATAGCAATTTTCTCATCTCATTGATTTAGGTTATCCAATTTCCTTAGTTCCTGTGCATAATTTGAAGCTACAGCTTGTAACTAAAACCAGGGTTGAAAAGTTCTCAGGTGGTCAGTTTTCAGTTTATAAACCGAGTCTCCAGCATTTACCTCGTGCTACTGCTGATAATACAGCGTCCTTACCACATAAACAAGAGGACTTGTCAGGTTCTGATGAACCCGGATCTTTTGTTCATATCGACAGTATCACCAAAACAGTTGATGAAACAAAAGGTGAAGCAAGTGGAAGTAGAAGCTGGTCTGAAGCGGAGATGGTCCGAGTCTGTGACAAGCTGATAGGCACTTTCATGGTTGACAACCCCACACCCAATGACTGGAGAAAGATGTTGGCTTTTAGCAGGACATGGGACGTTATTCGACCTCACTTCTTTAGGCGCTGTCAGGAGCGAGCAGATAGTGTGGACGATCCTGGGATGAAGCATCAGCTACTCCGCTTCAGTAGAGTACTAAAAGAGGTACCTCTTGGATAGCTTACATATTAGGGTTAAGAATCTAAGAACAGACTCAAACGTACGCTATGTTGCTAATTGCTGTCCCAGATTTTAAATGTTGATATTCGGTGTCCCAACTATCAGATTGGCTAATTTCCACTTTTTTCAACCGATTTTGGCGTTAAAGTTGGCATTTTAACTTTTAAGTAACAAAAACATGTTGTTTTCCACTTTTCCGAAGTATCATATTTGTTACTCTTGGTTTAGGCTTATTTGATACTTACAAAATATGTTTTCGTTTCATCAATTTTAAGTGAAAAAAAGTGGAAATCAACCAATTTGATAGTTAGGACACTGAATATCAACATTTTAAATCTAAGACAGCGATTAGCAACATAACCTGTTGGTTCTGAGACCGTTTTTAGGTTCTTAACCCTACATATTATTGAACATCACGGGACAAATAATGATGTCTTCCTTGATTCTTCTTATGCGAAAAAAGAATCTGAAAATGCTGTTGGTCTACTGGGGACTTCTGTTTGCAGGTTGATGATGATGTGCAGAGACATACTGAACTTCTCGAGGTTGTGAAGCAGGCCCCATCTGAGATACATGAAGTGGTTGCTATGCGTCGTAAAGACTTCACTCAGAAATTCTTTGTGCATGTTCACAATGTTGCAGAATCCTACTTTGACCAACCATCCGAACAAGATGGTGAGATGAAATGCTAATTAAAGAGTTCATTAGAAACTACTTTTGGAACATGTTTCATATTCATTTATTTTTGTGTTAAATAGATATTGCAAAGCTTAGGGACATGTATTGGGACTCGGTGCGAGCTTATGATACAGCAAACAGTTCTCAAACAGTCAATGATGTTTGCATGAAGATTGATGACTTGGCTGCCAAGAATCAGGTCGATTCAGCTCTGGCGCTGATGATCACTAAAGCTCGGTCTGATGGAAAGGAACCAACCATTATGAAAGATGAAGTAAGTCCATTATTTTTATCTATTCATTATAATCTTGTCTGATTTTATAATTTTGATGATAAAGTTGGGTGGGATTTGGTAAAGCATAAAGTTTTGAAATTTGGGAGATGGGTTTATTTTTTCACCAAATATGAACAACTTTATAAAACGACCTCTGTTATATGAGATAGTTAAATAAAAAATAATTCCGAACAAGAAAAAGAATAGGAAATAACAAAACCTAGTTTTGTCTTCTTGGTCTATTTGAGGTTTTGGACAATTCGTTAGTTGTTTTTTTTTTTTCTTG
Organism: Clarkia xantiana subsp. parviflora; assembly: GCA_036873135.1. Lineage (NCBI taxonomy): Eukaryota > Viridiplantae > Streptophyta > Magnoliopsida > Myrtales > Onagraceae > Clarkia > Clarkia xantiana. The sequence goes on from JAPTYO010000031.1 coordinate 435,380, forward strand.
TTGAACTTGTATAAAGTTGCAGTACGCTAGCTCTGTTTAATTTGTTGTTAAGTGGTTACGAAAACTTCCACCTACCAATCACGTGTCATTATAAGTTATAACTTAGTAACTGCTTGTTCCCCTAAAGTTAAGCGATCCAGTTGCAAATATTTCTAAAGTCCATGTGACAACAACCAAAATTCAAGTTTAGTTCAACGGAGTAGCGTATTGTAACTTTGTAGAGCTCTGTTAGCAAGTTATCCAAAAAAGATCAGCCGGTAAATTATACAAACCTTAAAGTTCAACTAGTAAGTTGCAGTTAACCTTAAATATTTTGAACTGAGATGTTACTTTGTATTCCAGGCAAAGGACATTATGTATGATTTATACAAGACAACAGTAGCCGATTTGCAAAGGCAAGTGCCAAAAGATGTTCAGATTCTGGAGTACCTCCTGATGATCGAGGACCCTTTGGAACGTGTTTCTGTCCTTGAAGACGCATTTACCCCTGGAGAAGAACTCGAAGGGAATGAAGCAGATGCTCTCTACACGTATGTTACCGACCCTTATTGTTTTCTTTCGGCTAACAACTATGCAGTCAAATATCTCTTTAGTTCCATGAATCTGCTGCATAAATTCCTGTATCGCTTTTTTATTTTGTGTTGATAAATATATCGACTGTAATGTATATGCAGGACACCTCAGGAGCTTCATGAATGGATAGAAACCGTGTTAGCTGCTTACTATCAAAGCAGTGAAGAGACTCTGATAAAAGAAGCTAGAGACTTGATGAACCCGAAGATCATAGCGAAGATTGAAGATATAAAGCAGGTAGTGGAAGACCAGTATCTGTGAACAAGATCCTAACACACCTGTTTTGACACACTATTCAAGCAGAGGAATTTCCATCACTTTTGTCTACTTTTTTGTTATGGTCTTTTGTAGATTATATAGATTTCTGCACCCATTTGTGGAGTATTAAGTATGAACACATCACATGTATAATTCAGCTTATTGATGAATTGAACACAGCTGATGTAGTACCAGAGTCTGATATGTTCTCCTGGTGTATATATCTTATGGATGTGAAAAAAGTTACCTTTACCTTATTTGGTAAAAGAAATGACCATGTGGTATAATCAACAGCTTTCATATATGAAAAAGAACATTTTTATTCACTTTTGCAGGGAACCGTGTTACAGGATAGAGATAATACAATTGGCTGAAAAAAGATTTCATTTTTATTCACTTTTGCAGGGAATCATGTTACAAGATATAGATAATACAATTAGAGGAGACAGTTGCATCATCTAACTCCTTTCATACCAAACACAAAAGAGATTGGTGGATTAGAATGCATTTTAAGAAAAGTGATAACCCTCTGTATTACAAAACCCCTTGACTATCATCATGTCTGTGAAACAAAACAATGCAATTAGTGTAACCTATATAACCTGACCTTCTTATGGGTGAGAATTTCCAATGTGTGATGAATGTTTCTGGACAAGCAGCTCGATAAGGGGATCCTCCACATCGATGTTGTTTTCTCTACGGACAGAGACTCTCTCATCGCTTGTGACAACCACAACCACTTCTTTACGCGTTAAAAGCTCATTAGCTACTACTGCATGCATCTTGTATTTGCTGAGGGCCATTCCGGCCTTCTCCAGAAGGATCTCTGAATCGGTCTCTAGCTGTTGAATTGAACCGGGTAGGTGAAAATGAGCTAAAGATTAACAGAGAGTAACATCTAACCAGTCTCAAGTCCAGCAAATATGATTTAGAATTTGGTTTTATCATTTTCTTATTGTAAAATTGAGCAATGATCTAAAGCTTAGGTAGGTGGCTGTGCTTGTTAAAGTTGGTGAGCAAATGCCTAAATGTATAAATGATGATACTGGGGAAGAGGGCATTACCTTTTAAATATGCAATAAGTCATAAAGTTAAGATATCTGAGCAAACTTTTTTAGAAGCAATTTTTTTTTTTGGAGCGACTCCTAACATAAGCTAGACTTTTTAAATTAAAAAAACAAGCAAGACGAGTCAATGAAATGAAAAAAGCTGACCTTGAATGAAATACAGTAAGCTGTGGGAGCCCATTCCTTCCTCAGAGCAGCAAGCATTTTCGGCACTTGAGCCAATCGCATGTCTAGAGGACCCGATCCTGATTGAATCTTGTGCTCTGCCTGCAAAATTGCAGCAGCTTCACATAAGATTCTGCAGATAATTCTTCACAGCCTCTTAACAAAATCTATCAAAATCCCCGAATGACGAACTAATAACCAAAACTAAGAAAGCTTCAGGAATTCACAAAAAAATTACCATGCTCTGCCATGGAACATAGAAATCTGATACTGCTGCAGCAAGATAGAACATTGCACGCGCATCGAGAGTTTTCATTGCTGTTGCAATCATCTGCAGCATCTGCTCACAGTATCCATACCAAAATACTGACTTTAATATAAGCAATAGAAAAACCGATACAGGATTTCGCAAATTCCTTCACAAGCAGAAGTCCATAGGAAAACCTGAAGGTACTCAAAGATGGTAGTGAAAGGAAGCTTGAGCAGAAATCCATTTTCAACTGCCTGAAGTAGACCACACCACAGTGTCGGCACAAATAAGAATGATAAAGAATATACTACAAAAAATAAAATAAAAAATTGATATTACTGGTGCATACAATGCGATGATCCTTGACAGCCATCTTCACAGCTTCAGAATGTGGCTCCCGCACTAGAATATGAGACTAAATTTAGTCATTCCTCTGCAAATTCTCTTATTTGAAGAAATATTTATAGATTCATCTATCCACACTAAACATATCCAGTTCCCGAACAAGATTATGTAGACGACCAATGCTCATTCAAAGTTCGAAGTATGTTGTTTGTCATTTCTTGAATTTCGAAAAATCAGTATTTTAGAGAAAATAATGGGACAAACCTTGAATTTGGGACTCTTTGGTGTATTCGAAACACTCAAGAAAGGGATCGTCTGGAAGAGATCTGCAAAAAGGTTGGTAGGTTCCCCTGTATAGAAGAGCTCCACAATCACATCACAGCAGTTAACAAAAAAAGATACAAAGAGAATGCTTTTTGGTCCCTTTAGACTTGTTGGATTTAGTAGTGTGAATAATCGAACATAGAAAGGCATACCTTCGATATAAAAAGATCACTGCATATCCAGCCTTAATAAAGTACCTGTATAAAAAAATAAAAATAAAAACTGGTTCAACATCTTGATAAGATTAAGTTACCAAGACAATTAAGTCTAAGTGAAAGATCGTATACTCAGTTGATGTCGCTCCTCTGTGCCCCGAGCTGAAATTATCAATGTAACGGACGCAGCGTTGCTCCAAAGGGACTGTGGTCCCACCTGATGTTACACATACAACCCTATTTGCTCTTCCATTTCCTGCATTTCAAACCAACAACTCATGATTGAACAGAGACATTCTAAGAAAAGAGGCAAGGAAATACCAAACATTTAAAGATATGATGCTTCGGGTGCTGCTTAGGACCTTAGGTAAACAACTACAACAGATAGTAAACCCATAATCCAACTAATCTTTAACTATGGCTACTCAAAATGATTCATGAATGGACACTCTACAAGCAGAAATTTAAGATTGAGCGAGTTTGAGGCAACCAAGGACATGTAGATTCAATGCTCTTGAACCATTCAAGAGCAATAACTTTCAACGATTTGCGACCGGAACTTCACCTGACAGTGTTGAATTGCGCTTGATGAAATCATTCAACTTCTCAGTAATTTCAGAACTATTTCTGAGTGGTGGAGCTGAGTCGAAAAATGACTCGATTTCAGAGCTCGGTGCTGTTTCCACCGAAGTTTTCGATCCATTATTTGATGCCATGAGAAAATCCTACAGTCATTCGGTCGAAATTAGAAAAACACAACACAGACAAAAAAACATGCGCCAAGAATGCAGAACCCAGTGTTCAATAACTGATTCATCAAGCGAGAACTAAAAAGAAATCATTTTTCGCATCAAGAGAGTGAAATTCTGAAAGCAAGGACATATACTTAAAATAAGAAGCAGATGATCAAAGCGGTGGAGGAGCTTACAGAAAGGGGCGCTGTTCGTGGTGTCGGACTCGGTGATGAAGCAAAACGATTGGGATCAGATTCGGATATATACGAGAAACGAAAAGAATTGGAATTAATAACAATTAACAAGAAATAAATTTGGGGCTAGCGATCAATTACCAGTAGCCGTCTAAACGGACCATTCCCGCCAGATTTACAGATGGTGGTGGTTGGTTAACCGAAAGAAATCTGCGACTGACAGTGAAAGCACCGTTATTCTGCTCCGGTCAATTCCACCTAGCCAACCTCGGCCGTAGCGCCGCCGTTGAAAACCAAATAATAACTTGACCCGAAAACTATTTACAAAATAACCCATGCCGCTTTTGGCAATAGGGGCGTACAGTAATTACTGCACTTTTACTAACAAACAACGGCATGCAGTAATTATTATCAATAGTAATTAGTAAAGTGTATGCGGCTTTTGAAAATACTAATAGTAACACATTAGGATAAGAATTATCTTATGTGTAACTTTATTGTCTCATGATTAAATTGTTACTATTTAGTGTCTCAGCCTCAAATTTGTTCCGTTCTATTATAGGGTTAACTTTAAGATGAATGACAATTTTATCACTTATACTCTTTTTTTAAAAAACCAGCACTCTGATTCGGAATACCCACCTCCAATTCCAACCATTATCCTATGATTCTGGGTTGACCCGATTCCAATGATTCTGAGCATATTTTGGTAGTTTAGGAATTTTAAAATTTATTCGGTCATGTGACCAGCACATGAGACCAGATTCTAGTATGTAATTGATCACATGGCTACTGGCTAGTACGTAATTTAAAAATTTGAGAAACAAACTTAAAAAGATGGAATCGCCCTAATTGAAAAAAAGCTCTACTTAAGATGCTTCTCATTTAAGATGGAACTTTATAATTTCAATTTTGGTGGTTGTTTAAGAATGACTATTATGTAAATTTAATTCGGTTTTTCTTCTAATACATCACTTGGTTATTTCTTTCAAATGTTACTCAATTGTTACTTTTGTTTTTGACGTTATTTTTTGGTTACATACGTTTCAAAATGTGATTAAATTGTTAAAACTTATTTTGTTTAGTCATGTTTGACCCAATGTGATTGAATGGTTATAAAATGACATTTTTGCCCTTACTCATCAAGATCTTCATTAAAATTTCCAAATTAAAAAAAAGAATCCAAATTGAACCAATAATTGCAGATTTTGGTTTAATTCGAACATAGAAGTGCAATTTTTCAGTTCTAATCGAATGCATAACTGCAATATACGTGTTCGAATTGAACCCAAAGTGTAATTTTGGGTTCGAATTGAACCCCGAAAGAACCCATAAATAATGTTCTGGGTTCAAATTAGGGTTTGATTATTATTATTTTTTAATTTTTAATTTGAAGTCTATTATGAAAGCTTCATGAATTTGACGAAGAACACAATGAATGCGAAAATAATGAAGAAATAATATGAAAGGGTATTTGGACATTTCATTTCAATATAACATTTTAATCACATTGTGAAAATATATATAATTAAAACACACATATTTGAACTAAAAATAGTTATATTAACAAACGTAAGTAACCACTCATATTTGGCAAAGCTAGCAATTAGTCAGAAAAACTTTATCTAACAATTTGTTCGGACGTTCAAATGTCCAAATGCCTGTTAGCAATTTGATAATTCCGTTAAATTTTGACGGAACTCCTATCACGTGCGAGGTGCGTGCCTCAGAGAAAGCGGCAAAAGCACCGGTTCATGAGATAGATCAATGGGCCTTATAAATTCTCAAACTTGAATTCAACGAACTCGAGAAATTTCCCCCCATTTCTAACTGTTTAGTGGAGGAAGACGACGATTGAGCTTCTCTTCTTCACCTCCCATGGCGAAGGAATCCCCAATTGGGGAAGCGCAGAGCAGCAGCAAGGAGGACCAGCCACCGCGAGTCTCCTTTGACTTCGTTGACTTCAAGATCTGCGATGAGAAGCTCTCATTATTCTCACATGGATCCCGCAAGAACCGGGACACTTGGATCGTCTCTCTGTTTGTGATCCTTCACATCGTCCTGTTCGTGGCTACGATGGCCGTTAACAACTGCGCCGAGAACTCGCATGGAGATTGCGCGCTCAAGGCGTTTGGTCGGTTGTCTTGTCAGCCTGTACGGGAGAATCCTCTGCTCGGCCCTTCTGCTTCAACGTTAGGGTTTCTCCTCACTGTTTTTCTCTTTATCAGCTCCATTGATGCTCTAATTTGCTTTTCTATAACTGAAGTCTTCCATCTCGTACTGCGAGCCTCATTTACTGCTGTTTGCGTAGGAAGATTATAAGTTTAAATCGTCGATCCGCTCTCTGCTTCACATATTAGAGTTGAATGTCTGCTGTACTTTGTAGATCACAGCTTTGAGAGCTGAATTTCGCATGTACTTTCGATTAGCTAAAATGAGCGGCCTAATGTGAAAACAACTTGATGTTCATTGTCATAGCGCAGAAACTACTACTTCCAGTTCCAATAGCCTTTGTAGTTCACCACCTAGCCGATTCACCTCTCTTCCATTTCATCACTCTATATTGAATCTTTCTTATTGCAATCCTATCTTATCCAGGCTGGATTCTCTAGGTGCTCTGCGGCGAAGATTTCTTGTCGAGAATAAGATCTGGCGTCTGATTACATCTGCATGTCTGCACGCTGGAGTAATACACCTTGTCATCAACCTGACTAGTCTCCTAGTTGTTGGAATCTATCTCGAACAAGAGTTTGGTGCATGTAAGTGTTCTATCTTCTCCAAAATCACAATTTGTTTCAGCACAAACTCATAGCTGTTCAGAGGCCTAATATAATGCATTCATCCCAACGTTACTTACTTTTGCAGTCCGTATCGGAGCCATATATATACTCTCTGCATTTCTGGGTAGCTTGGTTGCTGCACTTTTTGTGCAGGACAGTCCACAAGTGTGTTCAAACGGTGGTCTTTTTGGACTATTGGGTGCTATTCTTTCTGGTCTGATTCGCAACTGGAAAGTTTACACCAAGAAGGTCTGAATCTTATTCACGAGAATGATCTCTATTGTTTGCTTGGTCTGTAGATTCTTTATGTATTAACAGAACCTCCTCATTCTTTCAGGTGGCAGCTCTGGCATTTATATTCACACTCTTCACAATCAACTTCATTATTGGTCTGCTTCCACTCGTAGACAACTTCTCAAGTATTGGTGGATTTGTAGCAGGAGTTTTACTTGGATTCGTGCTCTTATACACTCCTGAACAGACTGAATTGCCACAGAACAAAGCTGGTCTCTTTGACTTTGAAGTCAACTGTTATTCTGATCTAAAGCAGAAACTGGACAAGCCAGTTTTGAGGATAATAACCCTTCTCATCTACCTTCTCCTGTGAGTGCTTATGTTCTTTCAGTCAAGTTGTCTCTCTAGATTTTTTAAAATGGACCATAAAGCTCATAGATTTGCCTCTTTCTTGAACAGATTGATCGGATGCATCATAGGAATACTTCAAGGCATCGACCTGAATAAGTACTGTGCCTGGTGCAGATCCATTGATTGCATTCCCACGAAGAGATGGAGCTGCCATTTCTTGGAAACCAACTGCGAGGTACTTACTAAGGCTCTAGACCATATTTACCAATATATGCACTAGTATTGCTATAATGTGGTCAATAAGAAGACAGTAACCTCTGAAACTCATCAAGTTGTCATTTTTATCTGCATATATCTGCTATTGATAAGATGATCCACATTGCTATGTACAAAACCTTGCAGGCCATATTGAGCAACTCACAGTTGACTCTGACGTGCAATAACAATGGCAACTTCAAGGTATACCCATTCACTGAAATAACTCAAGCTCGACTTGGAGATTTGTGCAGTCTTATATGCTCTTAAACTGGATAGATAGAGATTCCATCTTACTTCATTCTACTGTCACTTCAGTTACCTTCTCAAGCTTCCAGAGAAAAGCCTTTAGTTTGTGCCTGATAGTTGTTGAAACAAGTGCATGAATGTATTCTAATCAGGTTTGTCTAAAAAAGAAAAGAGTTTTCCATTGTCGAAACATATGTTAATCAATCTTTTATGTCGGAATATATGTATCGTGTATCGGGTTTCTGGTGCATCTTATGATGGACTACGTGACATTTTATGTTGCAAATTTTACTTGCAAACATTACAGCCAAAGAGTTGAGAATTTTGAGATTCTCTTGAGAGTTTTTAATCTCAAAGTAAATATTATTATAAACCAAAGTACAAAATAGTAAACAAGAGCGCCCATGGCCTAATGGATAAGGCGCTTGACTTCTAATCAAGCGATTGTGGGTTCGAGTCCCACTGGGCGTGAATTTTCTCTCAATTTGTTTATTTTATCTAATGCATGCAAATCTTAGTTTCATTCTCAATTTTTTTCCTCTCTATTCGTATATATTATAGATACACGAAAATCTTAGTTTCGTACACTAAATCTACCAAATGTGTAATTTCATCCTCAAATATCCATTTAATTATTGTTTCATCCTTGAACTTACTTTGTTCGGTCTAATTTTCATGTTAAACTATAGCCGAATGTTTCATTTTGGTCTTCAAACTTCAATTTTGTAATTCCTTTATCCTTGAACTCACTTGTTCCAAACTTCATTTTGAGGGTAACCCATTTTGAGGGTGACCCATTGGACCGGATAATTAAGTGGCATTTAATCTTGACATGGTGCACTTATATATTCACAATTTCCATTTTGCTTTAAATCAATAGTTTAATTCTTCTAAGACGATATACTCCAACTTGAGGGGGGACTCGAGCACAAAATAGAACAAATGAAGGAAAAATTTATATATATATATATATATATATATAATGTTGTTGCAAACGGCTAAAAGAACCTTTTTTTTTTTTGCTAATTAGATGGTCCATGCTCAAAGCTGTCTCTGGTACGAATACCTAACACATCAGAGGGATAGGAATAATGACACAACCATTATGAGATGATGATGATCAAATTAAATATCATAAAGTCTCGTATATCATAAAGCTCCGGCCGAAACGCTAGCTGCTGAATTATTAATTTCTTCCTTAATTTTATAATAAATGTAACAATCCGCGTTCAAATTAAAAGTTTAGATACCTGAATTTAAAAAATTAAAATTGAAATAGCAATTTATAATTGAATCGAACTTTATCTAGCGCTTTGTATATTAACCCTACAACTACACTACAGTATGAACTATATGAACAAAAAGACGGGTCATGATAGTGATAGAAAAGCTGAACAATACTTCATGGCAGCTGATGTACGTAATTTCTATTAATTCGTGAGGCATTTATAACGTGTCCCACACTCAAATTTGTAAGACTTTTGTTATCATTTATAAGAATGTGTTGAATATTTCCACTTATAAGTTTAAGCTTATAGAATAGTTGATTGATGCGCATATGTTATTGCTAACAAATTTAACATGTATATTTTATAACTGTCTCATATGTGAAATGGAACTGAAACAATATAAAACCTCATTACCTAAAACTACTAACTAAAAAAGGCTTTAAGTCCAAATAGCGTTATAAATATGAAAATTAAAGAATCTCACACAAATGAGTAATTGGGACAAAATGATATAAGGGAATGAATACATACATATATACCAATAGTCCAATACAATACTTTGGAGTATTTAAGATGATGAAATGCATGGACCAGCTACAGTTGTATCCATTTCATTTAATAATCAGAAAACGGAACTGCCACCTTTTCCTCTAATAACTTGGTCAAGCCAATAGCCTCCTTTCTATCTAACCATAAAATAATTAAGTTAGGGAAAAATAACTATTATAAAATAAATTCATAGGCAAATATAAGATTACAAATTATAAAGGGTTAAAGGTACTTTTCATACCACATGTTTGACCGAATGTGGCTTTTAGTACTGTATGTTTAGTTTTGTATACTTTTGGTACCAAACGTTTGAAAAAATGTGGCTTTTGGTACATCCGTTAGTTGGCCGTTAGTTTTGGCCGTTAAATGACATGTGCAAGTCACGTGATCGACTTTAAACTTTTAATTTTGTTCAATTTAGTCCCTCAAATATATTTATAACTTTAATTTTGTTTAATTTAGTCTTAAAGCTTCAAAATCGAACCCAATTGGGACCTATCTCCAATTGGGTAAATTTGACCCAAATGGGGCTATGTCAATTGAATTTGATTAGTTCAATAATTATAAATTTTATAGTAAAAGTACATATACGAAAAGTTGAGGAAGAGCAGTTACCCTCCGATCCCTCTTTGCATCTGTAATTGTGCACTAGTGTATTCCTATTCGTTTTACGGGTGCGAGTCTCATTCACCTTAGCTTGCCTTTTTTGCGGGTTTATTAAGTATTTGTTGTATAGCATTTTATCACGGATTTGGTTAAAATACAATAACTGTAATTGTACGTAGTTGAATTTTCAGTCATTAGATAATATATTATAGTTCAAGAAAGAGAAGTTTAATCGGATTCCATTTATTGTATATAGATGTTGGTGTACTTAATCTAGTGGCTGATAATTCAATGTATTTATAAATGTATTTATAACCAAGTGCAATTTAGCCGAAGCTAGTGTGGAAAGCGACGCACATCCAAATTAGGTAGTTGGTTAGAGAGGTACCCGTCGTCATGAACCCAACATCCATATATATATATATATATAAAAAGGAAAAGAACCTATTTACTATTTCAGGTTTGCCTCATGTTTCAGTTTGGTGTCTGACGTTTGAACTGAGTGTCTCATGATTCATTTTGGTTGAAATTTGGTGTCTCAGTGTGATTACTTTAGAAAAGCCAATCCCGACGAAACCGACTGTTATATCCGAGCTCCCAAGCATGCTCCCTTCTCGTCACTTTGTCGGGGCCTAAGAAGTTGGCCACATTTGCCCAAGTAAATCATGCTATGTTATCGCTCGAAATTGCTCTGCTGGAAACTTTTTTTTTTTTATGTTCAATTTTTGGGTGAAATTTGACGGTTTTGTGAAAAGTAAAAAGTGATGGATTATAAGTGGGTGAGTCGGTTGATGAAATGGTTGAAATAAGAGTAAAAGACGGGTGAAGAGACCAAATTTTGACAAAAATGAAATCTGGGACAGTCCATATCAACACTTCAATCCTGAAACATGAAGTAAACCTAAGACACTAAATATGTTGTTTTCACTATATATATATATATATATATATATATATATATATATATATATATATAATCCATCATCACATGCAGTTTGATAGCAATTATAGATAAGCAATTCCATAAATATGCCAAGCAATTATAGTGCTCCTCATAGCATGTTGTTGTAAAAGTGGATGGATAGTGGGGGCAATCTGATGGTGAAGCCCAAGGTGTTGCTCCTCTTTTTATGGTACATACATAAAAACACTAATTGCTTTTCTTTTCTTTAAATCAAAGTAATTTAAAAAAAAAAAAATTGAACTCCACTCCATCTATATATTAAACCGTTTATTATATAAAAAATAATTATTATTATAATTAAACAAAATAAATAGCGGAACTGACACAAGTGCAGGAATAGCCTGCTATTTATTTTCTTTAATTATAATAATTATTATTTATTTATTTACATAATAACTGGTTTATTAATGTTAAATAGATATACCGGTTCTATTGAGGGTAAAATCGGCTCTTGCCTTATTAAGTCTTTTACATTAACGCTTGTTTTAACAGAATGAAGAAATTAAATATTGGCAAAAAAAAAATTAAATAATTGGTGTGAGTTTGAGGAACAAATCACGTGAAATTAGAGGTCGAGGACCAAATTGCGAAAACTGTACAAGTTCAAGAATCAAATAAGGAGTTAACCCTAATAATAATTAGTAGATATCTTTTTTATACCGAGTCTATTTATATTTATACTTATATAAAAGTTACTAAATTTTGTTTAATAATAATTCTATAGTTTTATGTATTATTTTAATATTTGTAAAAAACGTAAGTTTTATTGGACAATGTTTAAGGACTTCATTTAAAAACTATTAAATCTATCATTATTTTTCTATTCTATTAGTATTAGTTAGCGATCCCAATTCAATGACTTATTTCTTCTGTGATATCAGTCTTATATTCTTTCTCTGTGATCCGAAAAGAAAGGGGACTCGGCGGAAAAATAATTGTATCATGCGATAAGTAAAAAATCAATCTCTTTCGACTATAATATGACAAGTTGTAGAAATTAACCGATACATGACCACGTGTCACGTATTTATTGGTTGCAGTAGTATAACCACATGTTAGCTCCGTACCGATGAATAATTTATCTCAATCTATATAGATCAAGAAGAGCACTTTAACAAATATGATTCTCATATCCGAATTACAAAAAAGGTAGTGGAAATCCTTTTACTAAAAAAATACCATCCTTTATTTTGCTAACAAACAAAATAGACAAATACTATTAATTAACTAATCAATCATCAAACTTTTTTTTTCTTCTAGACTAGAAAATGAAAGAATTATATCCACTTGCATTCACATTAGTGAAACCTAGGCTTGGGCATAAAAACCGGTCCGGCCGGACTGGTTCGGAACTGGTCTGGAACCGGACCGTTTGGAACCGGTCCGGAGTGAACCGGTCCAAATTGGACTGGTTTATAACCCCTAAATTGGAACCAGTCCAAGGGGTATACCAAACCAGTCCAATAAACCAGTCCGGACCGGTTTTGAACCGCTTTTTAGTAAAAAAAAAAAAAAACGTTTTGACCGAGATTTTTTTATTTTTTTATTTTTTAAAAACCCGATTTTTGACCGGTTTTGACCGGTTTCTGACCGGTTTTGACCGGTTTCTGACTGGTTTTGACTGGTTTTGGACCGATTTTTATTGATAAAACCGGTCCGACATACAAAACCGGTCCAGAACTTGTTTTTTTAAAAACAGTCCAAAACCGGTTCTGGACCGGTTCAAACCAGTCCAGTTTTTTTAGACCAACCTAAGCAAAAAACACCCTAGTTATTATTGGACCGGACCGTTTAAAACAGTTTCGGTCCGGTCCGGAACCGGTTCGGCCTGAACCGGTTCAGTGCCCATCCCTAGTGAAACCCCACGAAAAGTAAGGAATTGGAATGATATTTTGTGGGGAATATAACATATACATACTATTTAAAAAATAAAAACATCACTTATAGAGTGCGCAACTTTGGTATTTTCTAAATTTATTTCTAATTTTAGTACTTCGTTATTCAATAGTGTTGATTTGTAGTGTATATATAGCTCAATTCACCTGAATAGTTGGACAAGTGATTTGAATACAATAAATCTAACCACAAACTATTAATAAACAGTTAGGAGTAAGTTAGCTATCAATTCTTAAAAAAAAAAGTTAGCTATCAAATAATTATTAGTACAAAAATTTATAATATAAAGTACTAAAAACCCTAAAGTGAGGTACTTACTAGATTATATATCATATATATATATATATATATATATATATTAAAAAAAAATCGACCGAATCTTCATTTTGCTAAAATAAAAAAGGGACAAAGCTAAATTTTCTTTCCACACCCTTGTTTTTGGCACAAAAGATGGAAAAATAATGACACAAAATTAATTAATCATCCTTTCTTTCTTTCTTTCCCCTGTGAAGTAACCACCCATCATTGCTCGCTCCCAACTAGGATGTCGATGGGGCGGGTCGGGGCGGGTATCGCCAGACCCGGACCCGTCCCGCGGGTTGATATGGTCGATCCGGATCCGTCCCATGCACTTTCGAGTCGGGTCGGGTCGGGTCGACACGTGTGAGGTATAATTTATCATTTTAAATCTTAAATTCTAAATTCTATGTTACCGTATCCAAATTCAACTCTAAATTTAAATCATAAATTATTAAATTAAATAATCCAAATATAAATCACCCCATTTATTAGAATAATTATTATTTTAACTATGTGTTATATTACCCGTATAGTTTTATATAATATACATATATTAAATATATATGTAAAATAAAAGCTCGGGTTGGGTCGGGTCGGCGGGTCGCCGTGAACCCAAACCCGAACCCGCCCCGCGGGTTGCGAGTCGGCAGGTTATCGGGTCACAATCGGGTTGGGTACCCGCGGGTCGGCGGGTACCCGTGACCCGTTGCCATCCCTACTCCCAACAATCTTTCAAATTAAATTTAAATACCCCCTTCACTTCACTTCACTTCTTATTTCTTCTTCTACTTCTTCTTCTTCTTCTTCTTCCACCTGCAAAAATGGATTCGAATTCCTCAACAAGCTCTGTCAATGGCTTCTACTCCTTCCTCAGCAAAGGCATCGACGATCTGGAGCTCAGTTACCTCTCCAACAACTTCATGTCCATTCACTTCCTCCAGAAAGCTCTCACCCTCCTCAGATCTTTACACTCCCATACAACCGTTATCGTGCAGAAGCTCCATCTCCCGGCGGGTGACACGTGGCTCAACGAGTATATGGACGAAAGCTCCAAGCTTTGGGAGGCTTGCCGTCTCATCAAATCAGGTGTTTCTGGGTTAGAGACTTACTGTGCTGCTGGCTTCACTTTAACTTCTCTTCTCCATCCCCATCTCACTCCTCAGCTCTCCCGACAGGTTCCACTTTCTCTCTCTAACTCTGTCTGTAAAAAAAGTTCATCTTTTTCTTTTCTTTGCCAAACATGGCCTTTCTAATTGGGACTAAACCAGAAACAAAGTTTACAAACACCTAAAACTGTATCAGTTTTTAAATGCTTCCCATTGTTAAAAAATTAAACTAAAAAGTCTTTTTTTTTTTTTAATTATTCCACCTAAACAAATGATATAGTTTTACATCATTCCATTTCTCGTTAGGAACAGAGCTATAAGAGTGTATGGATAATTATATCCTCAATTTTTTATTTAATTTTATATGTACCAGCTTGATATTAAAAGTTGTAATTTTTCTCAATTTTAGATTTTAAAATCTTATATCTACCCTCCACTTAAAGTTTTTTACATGAATTGTTTGCGCTAGTTCAATTCTTAGCTTCGTCCTGCTATTTATTTATTTCCAAACACACTGTAAGAGATAAACTGTAATTCTAATAATGGGAACTCTTTGGCCAGAAAAATTAATGGGGGCAAAAGGGTCATATATCTATAACTTTATGGGTAATTTTGAATATTTTAAAAAGTGCAGGGGCAGTCCGTAACCATTCCTTGTTCTACTGTTTTTTTTGCAGGTGATGAGAGCAATTGCAGGGTGCAGAAGAGAAGCTGTCGGAATAGAAGAAGAGAACAGAGCTCTCATGGAGGTGAGGAGCCAAACGCTGTCTCTTCAGTTCGACGAGGCGGCCGCCACCATAGAATCGAAGCTCAACGGCTTCAACGGCTTCAGGGGAGTCCTATACGCCATGCGAAATGTCAGTTCTCTCCTCCTAATGATTCTGCTATGTGGGTTGGTTTACTTCTGGCCGGAGTCGAGCTTCTCCGGCGGCGGCGGAAATAACCACCACGAAGGGTGTCTTCTCTTCGGCTCCAACTTCATGGTCTCCACGGCCAGGCTGCGGCACAAGTTGGCGGGGGAGATGAACCAGATGGGGGGCAAATCCGGAATTTTGGTGCATGAGTTCAGAAGGACGAGAACCGCCATGGATGAGCTGAGGGGGGAGCTTGAGATGGGGATGGCTAACGGAGGAGGGGTAGAATGGGAAAAGGAGGTGAAGATTAGGGAGTGCATTGAGAGCTTGCAGGGGTATTTTGGGGATTTGAGGTCAGGGGCTGATGATATGATTGGGCAGATTGATGATTTCTTTGATGAAATAGTTGAAGGGAGGAAGAAGCTTTTGGATTTTTGCAGCTATAGATAGATAGATAAGATAGTCTCTCTAGAGGTTTATTAGGTTTGGATGCTAAAAGGGTATAAAGGGAAAAACATAAGTAGTAGGGAATGGAAGAATCAGTTCTTTTGTTTTGTTTTGGGGTTTGGATGTTAAATGAAATGATATCAAAGTGCATTTAAATTGTTCACTCTTAATGTCAGCTAAGAATAATTTTACAAAATAATGCTGTTCCATATTTGTTAAAGAAATAAACCCTAATCCTAAACCTAAACACAAAAAATTGATGAAGGCAAGTGAAAAGAGTAGAATCTACTAAACCAGAAAGAAAGCATAAGAAGCCAAAATAGATACTTGTTTTTCAAGTAAACTTTAAAAAAAAAACAAGAAATTTGGTAAGGGGGACAGAGATGGAACAGAAGCTTCTTTCTGTTACTCAATATGGAAAGACAGCAACCAGCACACAGAAAGTAATAAAGTAGAGTTACTATCAATGTCCATGAAAGCTCTTGTTCTTCCATTTTTACCCTTTCCATGTTCTTTTATTTTATATATATACACTACTATACTTTATTATTATTTAATTATACATATAAAGAAGCTGTGATTCTCTCTCTCTTTTATATGAGTGCTCCTTAGCTGTCGCAGCACAGAGAATAATCATTTTTGTACTGGACTTATTTGTTTCATTTCATTTATGGTTTTAGTAATTTAATTTATATAAATTTTAAAAAGGAAGGAAATTAAGTTTATACTAAAACTAAAAAAAGCAGCTGTCCTTTGGGTATAGAAAGCTTTGTGAATAGCATTATAGCATTGATGCTGATAGCTCCTCCCTTGAAGCAGGAGAAATTCTTGGCTAACTCGGAGCCAACACGTGGCTCCGAGGTGTTGCCCCCACATCCAATAGAATAATGACACGTGGTAAAGTGTTTTAAAATTTCTGCAACTTGTCTTATTTTCATTGGATGTGGGGGCAACACCTCGGAGCCACTATTAGCTCCGAGGTAGCCAAGTATTTCTCTTGAAGCAGCCACCTAACCTCCTACATGTCTGCTCAAACTACTTGTCATCTTCTTTATATTAACTGCTCTTAGACAAAATGAAAGCTGTAAATTAGAACCACCACCATGATTTTATATAAATTATGTTCTTTAAATTTGTCACATTTATATTTATATACACGTTAAATAATACATAAAGTTAAAATATACATAAACAATATTTGATCTAACATAGTTTTACTTAACTATATTTTTTAAATATATTTTATTATTAAATTTTCTAACAAATACCAATAAGATATTAATATTAATTATAAAATGAATTAATTTATAATTAAAATAAAAAAGCAACCAATTGTAACTAATGTAAAAGAGTTGGCAACAGAGTCATAATTACAACTCACTTACCATCAATCTAATCTAATATATATAGCCACCCAGCTAGTAGCCTCCTGCCCTAGCTATCCACAGCCACAATGAGATACATCATGACATGAACATAACACCACTTTCCAATGCTACTTCCCAACATCCTAATTTCTTTTAAATTTGCTATACAATACACTCCTTAATTTCTACTCTAATTTACTGTCAGTTTCTACTAATAATGATTAAATAGAAACTTTATATTTCAACAAGAGTTTACCGTTCTACCATTATTAAGTGTAGACTGGAAATGAAACAATTCCTACTATGAAGTAGAAACTTATCATTGCAACTTGCAGGTGCTCATGAACAAACAAACAACATAACAAATAATAATAGACAAGTGGACAAAAAGTAAAGTTTCTGCCTATGTAGTTGTTCTGTTTCCGCCGCTCAAAACAGCATCAATTCAGTTGGTCTACTACACTATACAGCCAGCCAGCCATGACTCTGGAAATTGCTCAGTTCAGCTGTAATTGTCTGTCTTACTTTTTGTGGGGAAAAGAAAACAGAAACATTCACTTATTATTCTTCTTCTCTGCTGCCAACTCAACTGTAATAATTGTTGTTACACCAACTTGGCCAAACCCCATTTCCATCCTGACTAAACACTTATCTTTCATTTCACTCTCTCTCTTTACAGATTCACTTTCCTTGTGGGTGGTAACTAAAAGCTAAGTTTAATGCTCTAGATAGATACCCTTTTGCTAAAACCCTTTATTCTCCCATTAACAGATTCTCTACACTCATCTACTAGGCACTACCTTACTTCTCTAGTTTAAACAATTTCCAAAAGGGGAGTATAAATTTATCATAGTTCTCAAAATTTAACACAGCTGCCCCTCTTTGTTCCAATTTGCAACTACTAGAGGAGGGATACAAACACATAATAATTGGAGTAACAACTCCAGGGAAGTGAGATAGGGACACAACTAATTATTATGTGTTTGTTACTCTTCGCAGGAGTTGCAAATTGGAGCCGACCGGATACGGGTTAGGTAACATTACTCTAAAATATTAAGTAATCAGACAAAGTTAGAGGGGAGAAAAATACCTTATAATATCCAAAGAATGCTTCTTCCAGTGATGTGGTGGGGGTAGAAGGGAGATGCAGCATCTAGTCATCATAACAAAAAAAGGACCAGAGACCAATACTGCATACACTTTAGCAATCAAGCATGGCAAACAACAGAAGGCCCTTCCATATCAAAATAAGTATCACTCACTGCTCAAAGAATAGCCTAAATAGAAAAACATGTGGGGGCTCTAGGGAAACTTTTGGTGACAGCAGTATTAAGACCAGCAATCAATGAGGGCAGCTTCATTTGACTAATCATATGGATTAGTTGAATAATCCAGCAAAGATCAGAAAAAGAGCCTCAAAGCAGGAAAAAGTTGCCACCATTATAAAAGAAATCAATCAACCAAATTTGTGTTATAATGACTTTGGAAGGTGCTAATTCATTCTATATTGAAATCAACCATCATGACCAAACTTTTCTTTCATTCTGCTTCACTGTTCCACATTTCTGTGCTCCAGTCATTCGACGGGACAAAAGGAAACATGTATATGGAATTTCAACATGGTATCAAACAAACTGAGACTAACTACTTAGTACACTAGGGAGAGGAGCATTAGTACCCCGAGCGAGAAATTTAAGAGCCTGAATGAATCGACACTCTCCACCAAAAAGAATCGTGTTCTCAGGAATAACTATACTTCATCAACACCAGCAGATTCTACAGCAGCTGCTGCTTTTTCTTTATGACCACCAGGGCCTGACGAGACCTTGACCTTTGCTGGCCTTAGAAGCTGGTCTTTGAGGAGAAACCCACGTTGGAGTTCCCGAATGATGATTCCTTCCTTAAATTCTTGAGATGGCTCACGAGCAATAGCTTCATGCACCTGCCGGCAAACAATATATATATATATAAATAAATCAAGAAAAAATCGAATGTAAAAATTGACATAAATGTCATGGCAAGACATAAATCACATGCAAGAGCAACAAACAGATCAATAACTTACTTCTTAGACACTTTAGTTAATAAAAATAACAAGTTGAGCATTAAACTGGTGACGAGGCTTATAACAATTTGAATTTCACCGAGAATGCACAAGTTGAAGAAAGGAGAAGTCATCCCTCATGCACAATTATGACTGAAAATCCAAAGAACGTACCGAAGGATCAAAAGGCTTCCCAACAGTTGGTACAACAGACACATTGAAGCTCCTCATGACCTCCACAAACTGCTTATATATACCCTGATAACTGGTATCAATCTTCTTTTCCTTCTCTGTTTCTGGTCTAACTTGTTGCTTCATTTTCTCGAAATCATCCACCACTGTCAACAGGTTTTCAATTACTTCTCTCCGTGCCTTAGTTGTCAAATTTAACTTGTCCTTGTCAGATCTCTTCCGGAAGTTATCAAAATCTGCTTGCAGGCGAAGGTAATTGACCTTCCCGGAGCTCATCTCTGTGGACAACGAGGAATGTTTTTTAAGCAATTCTTGTTTCTCCTTCTCTATTTTATATATCTTCGCCTCAACCTCAATCAGTACGTTCTCATCATCAGAGAAGAGAGCCTTCTTGTAAGCATCAATAAGCGTAGTAAGACTAGGTAACTGTTCCTGATCATCTTCCCCTGGCATATGCACGTCATCCTCACCATCCTGTCCATCATTGTCATAAGTAGAGGAACTATAGATTTGTTGTTTGTAGGAATGAATGAAATATATTACAAAGACTTGAGGTTGAAAACTAAACACAGTCCTGCATAGCACTCTTACCATACATTTACATTTATTACTTTCTAATGATTCCAGTAAGCTAATCAAAGCATATGGCTTTGATGTTTCGAATCTATATTTCAACAGTGCTCATCGAAAAAGCAGAATTCAAGCACTACCCTAGTCCCTAGCCAATCAGTCAAATGAAATAGAAATCATTTCCCGTCACATGCCAATAAAACCACAGGTACAATATTTTAATAAGTGTAGCTCAATTTCATAGCTCGCTTCCACCAATATCTCCTTTCACCGATCTCATCTTAATTGGAAGGGAAGTACTAGGAGATTTTGCAAAAAAAAAGGTGCAACTCACATAATGCATCAAGATTTCAAGTAACTCTCATTTCATCCAGAGAGCCAATTTCTCAGCACAGATAGCGTTGCCCCTAAATAAAAATTTGGATTCCTTTGGTAATATATTCTTGCTTTAGCAATTGTTACCTAAAGTAGGGGATCTTAATTCTTGAAGATACGATCTCATGTGAGAACAACTAAGTTGGAAAGTTCTAAGGACCCTCTCATCTCTAAATTCATTTTGGCACTTCTTCAAACAATGAGACCCACTCATCACATTTAAGTAGGGAATTTCTCTGCCTCCTCTTAGCTTCTCAAAACTCTATTGCTAATTCAACAACTGCAATTTTAGCTCAATCGCACATAGCATTAAACCTTTCTTCATTTCAACTGTTTATTGTGTAACTTCCTTAATCAGCTTCTTCTTACTCGTTGTCTGATTACGAATAAGTATCTATCCTCTAGTAACTTATGTGTTCTAAACAGGGAACAGCTTATGCCTTCAGGTAAATCTTCCAATTCAGTAATTTAGGCTTACCATAAATTTAACAAAGTACAATCCGTGACATTCGGGATACAGAAAGGTAAAATATTGTGCTTTTTAAGTTTCAAAATTTGGTGTGCGTCGCAAGTTTTCCACTGCTCAACATCACTTGGAACCAAACCGTAAAGGACCTAAATATTTCTAAATCCCCATTTCGCTACACCAGGTAATTTGTTCGTACAGTTGAGCTGAAAAATAAAGCTGTAGCCACTAAAAGACGACACTGGCGCACTGCGCCGAAGTAAAAATTAGAGAAGAACAGAACCGTACATCGGAATTTACAGAGCTGTAAGCGGCGGCGGGAGTAAGCCTTGAAGACGACCGCATAACTGGAAGATAATTGGACGATGAAAGCCCTAGGCAGCGGATTTTGCCGCATGGAGTTAATGCACTTGGATGACGTTTAGCTGAGAGCTTGAGCTGCGGATGCTTTGAAAAGGAGAAGGAAGCATAGATGGCCGGAGAGAAGAGAACGTGATTGGCCATTGACACGCCGTAACCGGACAGCTCCGTCCACAGCGTATTCTATACTCCAATCGAAGGGCTGGGCCAGTACTGACCGCACCATACACCGTTTAAGGATAGATAGATATTATTAGATCGTGGATCGGACCCGGATTAGGAAGACAAACATAATTATTTCCATATATTTTAGAATTTTTTACCCGAATAAGAATACTAATAATTAATTAATTAATATATAAAAATTAAAATACAATATAACAACGAGATTGTACCTAAATGTACGTTTCACATTACATGTTTGACTGAATGTGGCTTTTGGTACTGAATATTTGGTTTTGTATACTTTTAGGTACCAAACATTTAAAAATAATATAACTTTTGGTATATTCGTTAGTTTTCTTAATTGAAAGTATATTAAAATTGATACATTTTTCTCTCAAAAAAATGTATACCATTGTTTAGTTTTTTTAGTTAAAAATTGTTATATATATGTCATAAGATGTGTACATATACTTATTTTTCATAAAATATAATTTTTTTTGCAAAGATAAAAAATCTCTATATAAATGAATTTTATAAGAAAAATATGTACAAATATAAGATATATAAGATGATTAAAATGAAATATATATAAGTTTTAAATTATATTTTATTATTATATACTATATTTTAAAATACATATTTAGCTTTAACTAAAACTAAATATAATCTTAATATTAAGATTAAGATTGTATTACAATAATAAATATAGTTACTAAAATATTTTATTATTTTATTAGACTATTATTAATTATATTTAATAATTGTATCGTACGCATAAAAATTGAAATAGTTTTCAACTTTCATTGCCGTACTGCCCTCCCAAATGGACGCCCTCCCAGACCACCTAATTGTAACGGGCCACTTGTCCTAATTGTATTGGTTTGGTACACAAGAATTGCCCCTTTGCTCAAAAAAAAAAAAAATTAAAATAAAAAAAAAAAGAAAAAAAAGCTAAACGGAGGGGAGAGAGAGGAAGGGAAAAGATAGGTGAATACCGCGAAGGAAGGAAGGTACCGACGCAAAATCACCTCAGTTCAGATCATCTTCATCATCAGGCTTGTACTGTCGCGTCTTCAGATCCCCCGAAGTGGCGCTACAGTACAGTAATCGCAATAACCAATTCACCGCCTCCGGAATCGAACGAGCCGCCAGGGAGCAGTAATTGAATAATGGATTTGTCCGAGCTGTTGGCGATCTTCGGTCCTGGAGTTGCAGGAGCCGTATTTGGTGCCGGGTGGTGGTTCTGGGTTGACGCTGTTGTTTGCAGCTCCGTCACGGTCTCCTTCGTTCACTACCTACCAGGTATAGATGAATTCCTGGCGCATTTGAGCCCAGTTTATCTCTTACGTGTTAATTTTTTACTTTTTGGTTAGGGTTTTTTTTTACCGGAAATGCGTATGACGGTGTTGATTCTTCGTTTTGAAGGTATATTTGCGTCTTTGGCTGCTCTGATGTTCAATTGCGTCAGGAAAGAAGATATCGATTATTCGCCATATGATGAAGGGGAGTGGAGGTATGCTTGTGTTTCTTATTGTTTCAGTTTTGCAAACTGCAATTAAACTGTCAAGTCTTGGTATTTAGAGGGAAGATGAAGTCTTGTGTTCCAGCCACAATGTTATGCTGTATAGCACTATAGCTGCAGTCTGATATAAATATAGATCACTGGCTAGTGCATCTCTGAATCATCTAATGCTTATCTCATTTGCTCATATACGAGTAGTTTCTTGCAATCCGTTACCTGCTTAGAGATGTTGAATGGAGTAAATTAAACTATTCTAAGATTTTTTCTGGGTAATTTTAGATGTAATGTCTCTAGCAGTAGGTCTCTTATTGTTTAGTTGACAGAAAGAGTAAACTGAATAATTGATTAAAGCCACCAAAGTTTATAATTTCCATACTTCAGTTTAAGTTTGCACTGGGATTTGAGAAATGATTTTTCATTCAAATTCATTAAATACTTTAGGTGTTTGATGAACAATTGGTGTATTTCATATTAGGTACATTTGGGGTGTGGAGATTATCAGTTAGCTTAGATCATCTATCATAGGCTTTCTAGTATGATGCAGCTTTAAAGGAACTTCTTTTTTACATTCAAATAGAAATTCGAAAGAAAAAACGGTGCTTTGCATTACTTGGTAAAATTCTACACACTCTCGATAACTAAATTTATTTTGTTAATGTTGGGTGAACGATTGTGTGAGTAATGACACATGCATAAGGACCAAAATGAAGGTATGGGCTTCACTGTGATGCTCTCTCTATACATTTTGGAAGGCCCTTAGAGTTTTTGTTGATAATAATGGAGTAATGAAAAGAAAAAAGAACTACTTTATTACAGTAATTCAACGCATAGATGAACCACCAATTTAAAACTCCACATGTCAGGGACGTTTATCAGAGCGCCGACATTTAAATGAAAGTTGCGTGGAATTGGGACTAGGTGACTGACCTGTTAAAATGGCTCTTGACAACAGTTAACAATAAAGAAATGAGTTGTATGATTCTGAAAGTCTTTTTCTATGTGCATAATTAACAGATGTGTCTCGTTTTCTTCCAATTGACCGGAATTGCAACAGGTTGAAGCTGTGGCTTTTCTTTGCGTATGTTGTGTCATTCGTGTCTCTAGCGGCATCAGTTGGTCTTTTAATTCAAGATTCACTGCTCACAACTGGTCCATCGGTCTGGACTGGAGTTGCTGGGGTCTTGCAATGCGTGTTTGTACTGATCAGGTAACAAATTCATCCTTAGACACTTACATCAACTAATAGTAATACTATAGCCATCTCATTTGATAAATAATTATGCAAAATAAAGATGAACCAAGGAACCAACAGCTGATTTGTTATGTTCCTATTGTTATTGCAGTGGGCTTATATACTGGACTTCTCATTCAGAATAGGTCCACCCGGCCAATTAATGTAAGTCATATTGTTAATGGTGGAGTACTGTGCAGCTTCTCTTGTCCTTTCCTCTGGTTTCATGCAGACACTGTGATGATCTTTTCTTTATTTTTTTTGTGGGGTTTCATTTTCCTGAGCAATGAGCTAGAAAGAAAGGGACCATTTGGTTCAACAAATTAAATGCCGAAACTTATGATATAAATATGAATGATTTGTAAAGAAGCTTTGATGTGTGAACACTACACTTGCGTACCTAAAAGCGGTCTTATATGTAATGTTACAGTTAGGTGCTTTTTTTTGGATTGAATGATTGATTGTCAATATATCAGATTTGTTGCGTCTCACTTTTCCGTCTAAAATTAGCATTTAAATTGACAATTAAGAGTGCTTACAATATTATAAAAACAATGAAAGAGAAGCATATATGACAACAAAGACATACAGTGATACATTTGAAAGAAAGATAAAGTACCAAAAAACTTAGCCTTTTTTTATTCAAGTCTGATATTCAATTTCAATTTTTTTGCTCTTAATAACTTTTTTTTCCACTAGTTGATCTTATAACTAAATTTCTACAAACACAACATAACCAGATGAATGGCTTTTCCTCCATATTGTTAAAACAAGAAGCTTGGGCCACAGAAATACAACTTATAAAAGGTGATCCATTAACCATAACCATTGTAGCTACAAAACTCATCGTCATAACCACCCATCACTATAATGGTGCGATAACCATCGCAGTAAATTGTGCAAATAATCATAATTAAATTATGTGCACCATTACAAGCCCTATTCGCTAATATGCCAAAGCAGCTAAATATTTGTATTTGTACATTTGTACTTATACAAAGTACAGTCCACTGCTGCAGACTTCATTTATTATTATTTTTTTAGAAAAGTCTTCATTAATGAGTTGCATAGTATTTTTTTTTTCTATAGTAAAGTTATTAACTTATTATTATTATTTCTACTACCTTTCTCTCCAAGGATTCCAGAAATAATTGTGCCGCCAGGAAAGAAACGCCAGCTACACGACACCCTACTTACTCTTCCCAGTTCCTGCTTCCGGCGAGTCTCGTCTTCTCTTCTCTCTTTTCCAAGTCAAAAATCAAACTTTTATCGTCCTCCCCCGAACATCAGTCCTCGCAACGCCGTAATATCCCGTCAATTATCTTCCGCCACAAGCCACTTCGCCGCAGAAATCTCAAGAGGGGATTCTCCGCCTATCCCGCCGCCGCTAATCGGATACACAACGAAGACACCACCGTACTACGTCTGCAGTTGCTGCTCTTTCTTTCATGGGTCGAGCTCTCTCTGCTCTAAATGCCTCGATTCTTCTTCCTTAGAGACAAGCGGGTGAATCCAAGCACTGGCCGGCGGAAGCCGCGCCTCGAGCGCCGGAACGCGTCTAAGAACTTCGATTATGACGCCTCCTCGGTCTCGTCCTCCACGGACGAAACTACTTCGGGCTCTTCTTCCCTGCGTACGCGGTCGCTCGAAGTCTCGGATCTCTCCAGCTTTAGGATCGAAGGGAATGATGGGGAAATTGACCGGATCTGCCGGAGCTTAGGTTTGACGGGCATCGAAGATTTTGCTATCCCGGCCGATGCTTGGGAGGCGAGGAAGATCCGTTCTTCTAAGGACCTCACGCCGCGCTCCAGATTGAATCAGTGGAGATCTCCGAAGCAGGACAGTGAAGGTGCTGCGGCTGAGCTGAAACGGGATCCAACAGTTAAGCAGAGATGGGTTAGAGGTACAGATGCTAGGGATAGCCATGGCGTAAGGGAAACGGCTGAGTTAGCTCTAAGAGAATCCACCGAGTTAGCTTCGTTGACCGCGTCAACGCCGTTCTTTACTGCTCCGAAAGAAGCTGTTGGAATTAAGGGGGCTAGGCCTCCGTTTTTGAAGCCTCCACCTTCAATGAGAATTCAGGTGACGGACAATGAAGGCTCAACTTGGGATATACTGAGAAATTTTGCACCACAGGATGAAAGAGAAAGTGAAGGTTTTGCACTCTCTTCTAATGATGATGAAGAACAGAAAGTTGAACCTCCAGAAATAAAGACCAGTGAGGTGGACGAGGAAGAGGAGTCAGGGTCATTCACCGCCTCAAACGACGACAGCTCAAGCTCTGCAACAGAACCTACAAGCATTTCGCCTAATATGAGATACATGACTATCTCGAATTGGATCAAAGGGGAGCTTCTTGGTCGTGGATCATTCGGTTCTGTCTATGAAGGAATTGCCGAGTAAGTGCATTTTAATTTCACCCATGAGCTGCATATGTATTTATTGAATTGCTCACCCCTTCAAGTTATTGAATTGAATTCAGCATACATGAGCTGCATATGCATTTATACATTGGTAAGAGCATCCCAAGAAAGATAGGATAAGACATTGCTTCTTTTTGTTTTTGGAAGAAGTTAATCGTCATGCTCTCTATCTCGGACTAGAGACCGATAGTTGTTACCTTTATATCATTAAGAATGCACCAAGTCCCAATCTTGATACCCTTATACTTAACTTCCCTGTATGTATGCCATTGACAGCATGAGTATTTTGATGTTGGTCATTAACTCTTGTAAAGAGTATGTATGGGAAAAGCATATGTAGCTGCATAAGTAGTAGCAGCTGCTGTATCTACTGTTTTGGAGTGGATACAGGCTCATTTTATGTATGGGCACATCGTTAATCTAGATGATATGGTAGGCGTGGCAAAGTCTCATTTAAAGATGATACTGCAGGGATGGATTCTTTTTCGCTATAAAGGAAGTCTCATTGCTTGATCAAGGGGAACAGGGGAGGCAAAGCATTTTTCAACTTGAGCAGGTACCAAATTTGCAGTTCATTCTGTAATTAGCTAATGGGCAGAGGCTGCGTATGAATCTGCTCTCTATTAGTTACAACTTAATACCTACATTGTTAATATTTTCTAATCCCTCTTCTATCTTTCTTGTTCTTTTCTTTCTCCAGGAGATTGCTCTATTGAGTCAATTTGAACATGACAACATAGTTCGGTATTATGGAACAGATAAGGTACTAGCTATTTTTTTTATGTAAAATTTAGGATCTCTATCTACTTAAATCCAATCCGTAATCGATCTCAGAGATTCTTCTATTCCTGTAAACTACGTTTCTTTTCTTATTTATGGACTGATACTTTATGTGTACTCTTTCTGTTTTCTTATGGTGGTTGGTAAATGACTTCTGCAGGATGATTCAAATCTTTACATTTTCCTCGAGTTTGTTACAAAAGGATCACTTCAAAGTCTCTATAGGAGGTACCATCTTCGGGATTCCACAGTTGCTGCATACACAAGGCAGATACTTCATGGTCTGAAGTATCTTCATGATCGTAACGTTGTGCACAGGTAGGAGAGCATTCTGCATGAATTTTTTTATTTTTTATAATCAATTGATCTAGTGAAGAATCCAACCTGTATATTTAATAGTTTGTGTCTCTCATAGTCATCACAGGGCTTCATATTTGAAAACAATATTATTTGATTTCCTTCATTCGTCTGTTGCTCAAATGGCTGCTTCTC
The DNA here is from genome assembly GCA_036873135.1 of Clarkia xantiana subsp. parviflora. Taxonomy (NCBI): domain Eukaryota; kingdom Viridiplantae; phylum Streptophyta; class Magnoliopsida; order Myrtales; family Onagraceae; genus Clarkia; species Clarkia xantiana. The sequence goes on from JAPTYO010000031.1 coordinate 463,252, forward strand.
AAATACGAGCTCATATAAGTACATGTCATTTACAGTTTAAAATTTCAAACTTTTCATTCTTTAGGGACATCAAATGCGCAAACATCTTAGTGGATGCTAATGGGTCGGTGAAACTTGCAGATTTTGGACTAGCAAAGGTAACTTGTTATATCGGTTTCTTTGTACTCACTTTTCTTCCTTCTATCCAAAGTAATCAATCACTTCAATGCTTCTTTTTGGTTCTTGCAGGCAACAAAACTAAATGATGTCCAATCTTGCAAGGGGACTGCATGCTGGATGGCTCCAGAGGTTATCCTCATTCCTTATCTTTTTAAGCACATTTATTATTTATTTACTTAGTAGTAGTATGATGTATCTCCAATTGCTGATGACAACCTGGAAATATATGAAGCATTGACAACTGTTAGACAATCATTTAGAATCTCAGGAATCTAATTTGTTTCTTTGCTTAATTAGATCATGTTGTACTGTTTGTCAAATTTGAACTTAAGTATAGACATGGGCATTTTATAGGTAATTAAGAAATCAAAAGACAAGGGTTATGGGCTACCAGCTGATATATGGAGTCTAGGTTGCACTGTTTTGGAGATGTTGACTCGAGAAATCCCATACTCCGAGCTCGAACCAGTACGTTTCTCAGTCACCCTATTTGTTGTTTATCCATCACAATTCATACATAAAATGAAATGTGAGAGGTGGGTTTCATATCATCGTCGTATATATATATAATCTGATGGTTGAATTTGGAAATGGATGGATAATATACAGATGCAAGCAATATACAGGATCGGGAAAGGGGAGTTACCAACAATACCGGATTTTCTGAGCATGGAGGCACAAGACTTCATCTTGAAATGTCTACAGGTTAACCCAAACGACCGTCCCACAGCAGCTCGGTTGTTAGATCATTCATTTGTGAAGAGACAATTGTCCACACCTTGTGCTTCACCATCTCCCTACTATATCAGCAGAAGAGCAATGTGAACAAAACACTGTTATTATTGCTGTCATTGAAAATGGCATCTTCTCCTTCTTCACTGAGCAGAGTGCACTCTGTGAAAGTCTTAACTCGACTTTGCACCTCTCCTCGGGGAGACGGCCATCAGAGCACCAAAAAGCTGCAAAATTGCTTCAATCATAATCAAGTATGGTGGGTGTTTAGATGTGAGTTAATTTGGGCAGAGTTGTTGATTTTGTTTTCCTCTTCATTAAAGGCCTTTTAGATGATTTTGAGATTTAAGACCCAATAGCCTACTACGTTAGGGTAGCTGCTGCAGTGGAAAATTGTGTTTTGTAAGGAAGGATGTGTATATATTGTATGATACATATATTGAAGCAATAGATTGCAAGACTGATATTTCTTAATGTTGCTATGTGCGATGGACGGGCGTTTGGTACGCTGTAGTGTCAAACTACTTAAAAAATGTAAATAATGTGTTGATTTAATGAGTTAGTTTGTAATTAATGTAGTATAGAATCTAATATTAGATTGATATTTTTATTAGGGTGAACAGGTCTTTTGGTCCATGATGTTTGACTATTTTTGGGTTTTGGTCCATAATGTTTTTTTTCCTAGTTTTGGTACCATATGTTTGCAGATTTTTTCTAGTTTTGGTCCGACCGTTACATTCCGTCCATTTTTTGACATATACAAGTCACGTGATGCACCATAAACTTTCAATTTAGTCCCTCTAATACTTTCCTAACCTTTTTTTGTTCAATTTAGTCCCGAAGTTTCAAAATTTCAATTGGACGTATTGTCTAATTGGGGTCAATTATGAAACTTCGAGATTAAATTGAACAAAAAAAAAAGGTTAAGAAAGTATTAGAGAGACTAAATTTAAAGTTTAGAGTGGATAACGTGACTTGAACATGTCAAAAATGGACGGAATGTAACGGTTAGATCAAAACTAGAAAAAATCTGCAAACATATGGTACCAAAACTAGGTAAAAAAAACATCATAGACCAAATCCCAAAAATTGTCAAACATCATGGACCAAAATACTTGTTAACCTTTTTATTAAGACTAAAAGTCTAATGTCATAAGTTAAGAGAAACACGAAAAGAATTGGAGTTTCTGATAACCTAGGCTAAATGAACAACCAAATATAAAAATAGACTACAAAAATAACTATTTACAAATCTAAGCCTGGCCGGTCTGAACAAACTATTTAATTGCTTCTATTTCCAGTACATGGCGTCATAATGGCGGTCATGATAACATGGTGGCCCAAAGCTGCTAAAACGACGGACCCAACAAGAAGAACGAAGCCCAGCCTTCAGTCTCAAGAAGGAGGAGGGAGGGAGAGAGAGAGAAGAGAACGTGGGCGAGGAGATCGGAGAGCTCCCAATTTTGCTTCCAAAGCCACGACTCACTCCCCTCGCAGCATCGGTTCGGTAACAGCGGTGGGGTCGTCAATCGCTGCACTTCGTTTGGCTCCGCTCCGCTGCGCTCCGCTGCGCTCCGCTGCGCTCTCTCTTACTCTTCCTCGTTCGCGGTGCCTCACTTCACTGATCTCCAGGTCATTTGATTTTCAGCTCAACTCTCTAATTTCGTTTCCTTCTTATTTGATTCACGCTTCTTTAATTTGCTAAATATTGGGATTTTGTTCTGATGCTTGTATCTTGACTTGGATTTTTGCTCGAAATTTTGTTTTTTTAATTAATGCAGTAATGCAATTGCAAAATGTTTTATCTGGCTCCAGTTTGTGTTCTTTGACCTGCGTAATTAGAAACTGTACCTCCGTTGGATTTAACTGGAGTACATTGTTTTCTATTGTTGAGATGGATCCCAGTTTTACAACTTTACTAGGTAGATTAATGTCATAGTCGACATTCCAGAGTTTCGAACGTTACTATGTTGTCCAATTGGCTACTGAGTAGCGCCTTCTCATTGCTCAGAACAAGAACAACATGAGCAACCGCATCTCATAGTTCATCTTATTGTGATTGTACATAAGTAAGATAATGGAGGTTTAGGGTTTTGAAGTTGGAACTGCAGATGGCTTGACCTAGTTGTACTTTCCTATTACGAGTCACTATTATGCATTGCAATGATTCGGATTATAGGCTACTCTGAGGAGGAGGAGGAGGAACCAAACAATTTTATCATCCTGCTAGCTATGCTAATTGCTAGCATGCAAAGCTTCTGACCTCCTACCTGTAAAGTCTGCTTCTACTTAGAGTGCTTTATGGAGGCATTGAAGCTGTTGGTTCTCCTCACTTTGATATGATAGTTTTTTTTTTTTTTTTAAATGTTAGTTCTCATAACTTTTAAGTCATTATAATGCCATAACATGAGATTTAAGATCTTTCTAAGCTTATTCTGATTGACTGAAGGGGAGGTGGGTAAAGTTGATGACAGATTATTATACTCTGAATCTTCAGTTAGATGGATAGATTATAAGCCTTTTCAAAATCTCTCACCCGATAGAATAGAGAAATAAGCAAACAATTTTGATCCTTCATCCTTGAAACCTTTCCCTTTCTCCCCATATCCATTTTCAAAGAATACTTCAAGCAGGAGATTGTAAACATTTCCTCCTAATGTACAATAGCACAGAAATTGATAAAATCTGTTGAGGCATTCATAGTGGATACAGTTCTGTGTTGTTGGTTTATTGTAAGAGATCTCAAGAAATTATCATAATTGGCAATAAAAGCACTAAACCTATAGATCTATGCATGATTAATAGGGCAACTATTCAATATTCTCCAACGGATGACTTCCCTCAAGTAATTTTGGCATTTTGCTTACAAAACTAATTTCTAAAACAATTGAGATGCTGGTTACCTCAGTGGTCAGTGAGATGGATTATATGAGGATGCTTTTCTTTTTTGATACAATAAAATAGCCTGAGCTATTGACAGTTAATTTTCCATGCGTCTGAAATGAACTTGCTAGTCTATCTATTAGCAGTTAATTTTCCCAGTTGCTTAATTACAGCAGGACCCAACACACACTTGCTTTCCAGTGCTTAGCACCTAAACTTAGTCTTGCTCACGGACTTAACTATAGAAATCAAATCAGTGATTGAGGGAGAGTGAAAGATATAATGCTATACAGATATAAGTATTTATGTGCATTTATACTAGTATATTAGTTTTATGTGCAATATTATGTTCATGACTGAGCTTAGTGGGAATTACATTACTCAGTTACATATTTGCCCAAGTCTGCCACTTAGGTAAGGCAAATAATATAATATGCATAATGTTGTTAAAGATTTAAGGTGCCCTGAGGCGACAAGGCTAAATATCGCTTCAAATTTAAGGCGCCAACGAGGCAATCGCCTCATTAGGCAGACTTAGTTAAAGTGTTAATATCTGTGTAAATACCATATGTAAAAAAGTTCTAATCATATAAAAAAGATATACTTGAGTTTGACAAACTTAATGTAGTAAACTATTCACTCCAACTAGTTAGAATTAGCCAATCTTGGAGAGTAAGAGAGTTACAGTAGAAAGCGACCTAGAAGGGAACACTCACTAATTTTATTATATTCTAAATTTTTAATTATTTTAACATTAAAAACTAATGAACTGGGCCCAGAATCCACGTAAAAAAACAAAAAAAATTATTGAGGCGCCCCTCAGTCCTGTTAGAGACGAGAAGTCTTAATCTCGCCGCTAACGATATAAAATAAAATCTAAAGATATTATTACCCTAAAGATATTATTTAACCTTATACTCTAGCCGCTAACGATCATAATATTACTAACGGTCGTAACAGTTTCATGTGCTTTTTTACCTTGTGTAATTAAGTGGATAATTTTTTTTATCGGAAATGATTCGTGTTACGAATCTGGAACTCCGAGTGTGAGAGGAACATAATTGCCATGGAAGTTGATTATATTTACACCTGATGCCATCATGACTGCTTTTGGAATCTGTCGGAGGTCCACTGTCGTAGGTTGTGTCACCTCTCTTTTTTATTTAATAGTTATTAGATCAAATGACTTTCAACTTTTAAGGCTTGTATCATTAAATAATATATAGTCTACAATCTGGTGGAGTCATATATCAATTAGCTTAAACACACATTTCTTAGCCTGATTTCATCAGTATAATACATAACTTCTGGATATTTCACTTGATATTGCGGTTTAGTTTGAATTTTGATCTGCATAACATACTTTGCTGCCATTTCTTGATTCTGGTTCCTACAGATGAATGAAGGTGGCTGGAATATAATTCGTTTAAAATTTGCCGAACTTCCATTTAACATGTCCATGTTATTATGTGTAGATGGCCAAAGTAAAACTGCACAAGTCAAGCCCTCAGCAGCAAGGAACAGCCCTGTCTCCTCGCACATCTAAAAGCTTTAAGATTAACAGATCAAAGCAAAAGATCAAAGCATCTGACAAGAGAGAATGGGACCAAGCTACCTGCTCGGTCTGCATGGAAGCCCCACACAATGCAGTTCTTTTACTTTGTTCTTCATATGAAAAAGGTTGTCGGCCCTACATGTGTGCAACAGGGCGCCGCTACTCCAACTGTCTTGAGCAGTACAAGAAGGCATACATGAAGGTCACTGAAATAGAAGGTGCATCTCAAGGTGGGACCAGTCATCAGCGCCTCAGATCTTCCCCGAGTGAGATGGAAACTCTAGAGCTCTTGTGCCCTCTCTGTCGAGGCCAAGTGAAGGGCTGGACTGTGGTGGAGCCTGCACGCAAGTATCTCAACTCGAAAAAGAGGACATGCATGCAAGACAAATGTACTTTCTCAGGTAAATATTCTAGAGTCTCGGCTACTTATTCTTTCAGCAGGCAATTAACACGACTTGCAAACATGATAAGAGAGAAAAATTAGGCACACGCTAAGGTAAAAAAATCCTTTTTGAGCATTTCTAAGTAACTGTAATAGCTTGCATAGTTGCATGGTCATGTAACATATGATTTGCTATCCATACTTGTATATTTAAACTTTTAGTAAATATTGTAGTTTTCTTTTAGTAAAATTTGAGGCATTTCCGTAAAAACACGATAGCGTTCATGATATTAGCACAAACAAGAGTTGCTGGCCCCACTCATATTATTGATAGTACCCAGTGATAGAACCAACTTAACATTAAAGAATAGAAGTACCATTGATGGAATCAGAAATTTTAGCTAATGCTTATACAATAGCCAATAATAGCATGAGGTTAAAGAATTGAAATAAGTTATGTCGGATTCATATTAGATACATGCTGTATGAGATACCGCTGCTAAGTTATCATCATATTGTAAACCATGTATAATTATGGGAAATTGCAAACTCTATATTCTTAGGGAACTACAGGGCACTAAGGAAGCACGTCAAGACTGAGCACCCGTCGTCCAGGCCAAGGGCAGTGGACCCCGCGCTTGAGGAGAAATGGAAGCGGCTCGAGCAGCAGAGGGAGAGGAGTGATGTCATCAGCACCATCATCTCGACCACCCCAGGAGCTGTGGTTTTGGGTGATTATGTGATCGAGCATAACCACACCAACCCCTTCTTTCTAGATTATGGGTGGGACAACTACTCGAGCGATGATGACAACGACGATGACGATGATGATGATATAGCCCGATTAGAGCTCCTCAGCAGCGGCAACTACGAAGATCTGGGTCTGCGCCGCTCGAGAACTTCCCGGGCGCCATTTTCGTCTTCTCGTAGTTATCGGAGGTTATTGACTGATAACAGTAGATTAAGGCGGCGCAGAAGGCTAGGTTGATACGGAGCAAAGTGGTAATGGAGGTACTTTTGTTCTCATGACTGTCTGGTTCTTTTCACAAACAATTGGTTAAATTTAAACATCTGTTATTGGCATGTTTTGAAACTTGGAGCATCATTTCTTGGAGGAATTAGGGTTTCAGAAGTTGTATGAATATGTTTTTCTGGGCACAGATTTACAGTGCAGCAGCAGCAGACGACTGTAAATTAATAATTTTCGGGATTGCATTAGGAAAATGGTGATGTTTTGGACATTTGAATGATTTTTGGGTCACTTGAGGTCGTATTAGGACATTAGTACGACGTTTATGGATATGAGTAGCTAGATATTGTCGATGTCTGTGTCTGGTTTTATATTTTTATATTATATGGTTGGCAACATATTATGAGTAGCTAAAAAAACCCTTTTTTATAAATAATTATAAAAGCACTCAACATATTATATTACAACATTTCTTATAGACATCTTATTCTCAAATCCGTACTCTTTTTTTAGACATTGCTGCTCGTTGTATATCGGCTTATTTATTTGTAAAATGGTTCAAATAGTAAAACGACGTCGGAGTATATAGGGTTAATAACCTGGGAGAGGTCTGAAGTTTGGCCCTTGTGAATTTGAGAGGTCTGAAGTTTGAAATGGTGATAACAAAGGTCTGAAGTTTGGACTTGTAGATAATAGAGGTCTCCGTTAGTTTTTTCCGTTAAAACTGACGGAAGTTGGTCATGTGCATTGCATGTGACCAGAAATAAAAAAAAATTCCAAAAATACCCTTCTTGCATCTCACATGATTCAATGAAAAGACGAAAATGCCCTTAAGGCCACCACCCAACTCCAGCCACCACCACGGCTCCGGCCGGCCACTACCCAACTCCGGCGACCACCACCCTCTCCGGCGACCACCACCCTCTCCGGCCGGCCACCACCCTCTCCGACGATTGGGCCCAAATCGGAGCCACAAAGCTCCGATCGGAGCTCGGTGGCTCCGATCGGAGCTCGGTGGCTCCGATCGGAGCTCTGTGGCTCCGATTTGGGGCCACAGAGCTCCAAATCGGAGCTCTGTGGCCCCAGATCGGAGCCACAGAGCTCCGATCGGAGCTTTGTGGCTCCGATTTGGGCCCAATCGGGGCCGGTGGCTCCGATTTGGGCCCAATTGAGGCCGTGGTGGCGGTCGCCGGAGAGGGTGGTGGCCGGCCGGAGAGGGTGGTGGTCGCCGGAGAGAGTGGTGGTCGCCGGAGAGGGTGGTGGCCGGCCGGAGCCGTGGTGGTGGTCGGAGTTGGGTTAGGTTTAAATTATGGACAGGGGTATTTTTGTCATTTCATCTTTATATTAATTAAACTTTTTATTAATTCAAATATTACAAAAGGGTATTTTTGACATTTCACACGGTTCTGTTAAATTTGACAGAAAATTTGGACGGAAAACCTAAAAATCACAAAGTCCAAACTTCAGACCTCAGTTATCACCATTTCAATCTTCAGACCTCTCAAATTAACAAGGGCCAAACTTCAGACCTCTCCCAGGTTATTGAGCCGAGTATATATCGCTTTGAGCAGTTCATTCATAAAAATGCTTTTGCAATGACATTAGTGCTATTACTAGTTGATTATTCTCTTATCATTTATCCGAAGAATAACTGCCACCAGCTTGGAGGAATAGAATACTTCTCTTTTTTATTTACTTTTCATCACCACTTTATAAATTATCATATTCTTTATATTTTCTTTTGGAAATGTATTCTTATATATATATAAGATCATTAGAATTTCGTGAACAAAATGAAGTTAGAAATTATTCACAAACTAATCATGTATATTTTAGAACACTAGTAGTATAATAACTAAAAAACTGTCCAAGGTTTACCCTATGTTAAAATTAGGTGTCTGAAGTTTGAAATGTTAAAATGGACTGTCCCAAGTTTCATTTTTATTGAAATTTGGTGTCTTTGTGCGTCTTTTCATCTTCATTCCATCATTTTCATCAACCTACCAACCCACTCATAATCCATCACTATTTACTTTTCACAAAATTGTCAAATTTCACCTAAAAATTGAACAATAAAAAAAAAATTTAGAAGAGTGGTGTAGAGCCATTTTCCAAGGACAATAAAGCGAGATTTACTTGCCCGTATGTGACCAACTCTTTAGGTGACGGTCCCGGCAAGATGGCGAGAAGTGAGTGTGTATGAGAGCTCGAATTTGACAGACGGTTTCATTGGAATTGACTTCTCTAAAGTAATCACACCGAGACACCAAATTTCAACAAAAATGAAACTTGGGACAGTCCATTTTAACATTTCAAACTTCAGACACCTAATTTTAACATAGAGTAAACCTTGGACAGTTTTTTAGTTATTAACCCCCTAAAGTTACAAATACTTAATAATGACACCGAGCATTTCATTCAGATTCAGAGCATGCACTAATCTCTTACCCGATTAGAAAAACTGGCAAAACAAGTTGTATTTTTGAGACAATTCAAGTTCGAATCCCGAATTAACAAAATGATTTTTTTTTAATAAAATGAAAAATTAAACAACCTACTTTTATGGTTCCATTTCTATATCGAATAAAAGAACCCACCTTTTGCTCTGTATATATAACACCATCCACATTTGAACCATCTATATATGCATTGCATATCACTAAACCCTAAAAACTCATAGAGAGCCATATATATATACACACACCATGTCCCAACCTGAACCCAGTTCCGTTTCCGCGCAAACCGAGACACTGAGCAACGTCCTAACCCTAGTGGAGGCGTTCCGAGCCTTCGACTGTGACGACGACGGTCAAATCATGGAGTCAGAGCTAGGCGGGCTTTTACGATCGCTAGGTTACAGCCGATCGAGCGACCAAGACGTGAAGGAAATGATGCAGGAAGGAGATAGCAATGGAGATGGTCTCCTTAGCATAGACGAGTTCTTACAGATGAACACTAAGGACATGCAACTCGGGGAGCTCGGTGATTCTCTCGAGGCCACGCTTCAGGCTCTTGACATGGACGGCGATGAGCTTGTGACCGGAGAGGAGCTGTTTGAGTGGATGTGTCAGCTCGGAGTTGAGCAAACCCTAGATGCTTGCAGGGAGATTGTTGCGGCCATGGATGTGGATGGTGATGGAGCTGTGCGTTTTGATGATTTCAGGCTCATTCTTAACTCCCTTCTTAATTAATTACCCAGTATGGTGATGTAGTATATGCATTTTTTTTTTGGTGAAATAGTATATGCATATATATATATATATTTATATATATTCATATCAATAAACGTATAATCTGATGTGTATTGAATACTAATTATTATTATTATTATTATTATTATATATGGATGCATGTGTGATATATATATATATTGTGGTGTGTTGTAGTATTCCTATATGTCAAATTTCAACATATATATAAATTAACTATGTAATAATGTTTGATAGGTACTCATGGATAGTAATTTCAGGGTTAATGATTAATAATATATTTGACTGCTAACTTATTTTTATACTGAGATGAAATCATAAGTTATTTTAAGAGTAAGAATTGAGTTAAAAAAAATAATTAGTAGAAAATAATTTTAGGAGGCAAATGTTAGATTTTAGAGGGTTAAATTGTAACAATTTTAAACTTAAAGTTACAAATCATAAAAAGTTTATGGGGCAATTGTTCCCTCATTTGAAATGTTGACTTTTTTATTGACGTTAATGTATAAATATTTATGTTTTAGAAACTGTGTTTATTCGTGTCTTAGCCGTGGACATGCAACTCTGAGATACACAGACATGCTCATAGTCGTGTATATTCGTGTTAGAGAGTTATTTAGACACGGGTCGTGTCGTGTTAGAGATGTGAAAAAACAGCTCAAATACAGCTCGTGTCGTGTGCTAGTTTAATATTTAATTTTAAGCAGATTGCTAGTTTTGTATTTGGTCCTTCAAATATTGCCGATTTTGTAAAAAATAAAAAAATCTAACCCTTACCGATAATAATGTGAGACTTAAATTCACGCGCGGTTAGATCATGACTTATGAGATAAAAAAATTTAAAAAAAAAAGTTAATATGATTTACATAGATCTTAAATATGTATAATTTTGTGGCAAAACAAAATAATGTGTCTAATTTTATGATTAAGAGACCGATTTTAAATTTAAGACAATTGAAAGAAAATTCCTTCCGAATAAAAAATCAACAAGTTGGTAGTGATCTTAGGACAATTGAAATTTATTTAATTAACAAGTAGGGAAATTGGCCAAATTTTTTTTTTATTTAACTTATATATCTTTTTCTTTAACCCATTGTTAATTTATTTTTTAAAATGAAAAAAATTATAACCAATATATTCTGAGTCAACTTTACTTTTAGCCAACCCTAAAATTAATACGAAATCATCAATAAGTTGTGAATGCTTAATTAGGACTATGGACAGTCTATGGTTGATTGAATTTCTTTAATTGGAACTTTTTTTTTGGCTTAATCTCCATCTTAACAACAAAACCATCGAAATCATAGACTTGGACTTTAATTATAAATATAATAATACACAACAGCACAAATATATGGCTAAAGAGAGATCACTCCATTAAAAGAAATAATGAATGGCAAGGTATCACGTTCGTAGACGGATGTCTCTCTTGTGTATATTATTGACACTGTCTTTTCATAAAATCTCGTTTATTTATATAATGATGATGAATGATAGGAAATAGGAATTAGTATAACTTATAGGACTTTTTTTTTGGTAAACATATAACTTATAGGACCACCGCAGAAATAAACAATGAATAATATAGGTATTTTGTTTTAAAATATCCCAGAATACTAACCTAATAGTGCTTAGGTTTATTTATTATTTATTAAGCTTTTTATATAATTACGTTATTAAACTTATTTTAGTAAGTTTGTTTATTACGAATCCTCTTGTGAGGGCAGTCGGGATAAACACGTCTTCATCAAAATAAATTATTATATAACTTTTTTTTTGCCAAATTATTATATAACTTATTAAAAAAAACAAATAGCTAGGCATGGCCTCATTTTAAACTTTTTTTTTTGCAGGCTAGGGTTATTTTTAAGTTTTTTTCTTTTACATAGTGTTCTAGATACCAGCTATTAGAATAATCTCTCTTTTCATAAAAAAGAAACTCTAAATTAACTAACATTTTAATTAACTTTTTCTGGTTCATTTTAATTTATTTTTTTCCACGAGGTGTTCTAGTTGCAGACCAAAAATAATATATATTTGTACCGAGTCAATTTATAATGAGTAAAACGTTAATCATAAATACTTATTCATTCCCAGATGTAAACTCGAAATATTTGATTAATTGACGAAATTCTAAACGGGTACACCATATTAAGATAGTTACTTCATTTAACCACACTTTGCAATTATATGACTTCATAACTTTTTATTTCTTGAGTGAAAGGGATCTCATCAGAAGGGCAACTCTTATAATATGCTTATTCCACACCTAAACTGATATCTATTTGTATTAGTCATGAATATCTTTCAACTTTAAGGATCACCGGCGAATTTTGAATCTCTAACCTCTAGATAAGATAAAAATAAAAAATAAATCACTAAACTATATTACATGTTCATATGACTTCATAGCTTACACATCAATTTTATATATATATATATATATATATATAAGGGTTGTAAAGGTAGCTAGTCTTGTATTTATATAAGTGTTATTAAGAGAGTATCTGACTTAGCTTTCTCTCATTCTTATCTTCTTGTCCTTTTTTGGTAATTCATTATTATTGCATTAAACAAGAGAAGAGAAAGGCCTTCCCTTTGTTCAGTCAGTCTCTCTATAATCTGTATTATTTATAATCAGTAACGTCCTTGCACTTGCAGGCTGCAGACAGGTTGAAGAAGAAGAAGAAGAAGCTAGAATGGCTGGAGATGAATTATCAGAGGTGATTGTTTTGGAGAGCAGTGAAGAGATCTCCATAGCTCTCGCAGAGTATATCCATCAGCTCTCTGAGGCTGCCGTCAAGGACACCGGCGCTTTCTCTCTCGTTCTCTCCGGCGGAGATATCCCCAATATATTAGGGTATATATATATATATATTACTCTATCCTACATTAACTTTGAAAGATTCTCAACTCATTAACTTACCCTTTAATTACATGATCCTCCTTTACATTTATATTTTGTATAACAAGTAATTAGCCTTTATTATTTCAAAATAATTACTATATATGCATGATAAAACAAACATTACCTCATTTTTTTAGGGTTATGGGTCATTTTGGTACCACATGTTTGCACAAATTACACTGTTCATACCATTAGTATTTTTTTGTACCGAATTGGTACCATATGTTTCCAAACCTTACTGTTTTGGTACTTCCGTCACCATTCCGTAAAAAACGGCCGTTAAATGGCATGTGCCATGCACGTGAGCAGCCCAAAACTTTCAATTTTGTTACAATTTAGTGGACCTTTCTATAATGCTTTGGGAGCACCATGATTTTGACACTAATTTTTTATTTTTCTATTGCCCTAAAGGTGAACCCCATAGGAAATTTGATATTATTAATAGTATGATACACATCTTAGGTGTACTTAAAAAAATTCATATTTTTTCATACTTTTAAAGTTTTAGTTATGTTACAATTAAGTCCACCATAGTATTAAAAAAACCAAAAGCATGGTGCTCCCAAAGCATAGTAGAAAAATCCCAATTTAGTCTATCTAATGCATCATTAACTTTTATTTTGTTCAATTTAGTCCTAAAATTTCAAAACCAAACCATTTTCCTAAATTGACCTAGCCGGACCTATCCCTAGGTTAGGTCGGCTATGTCAATTGGGACCTAGCCCCAATTTAAAGTTAAGCTGTAAATAATTAATTTAGGGGAAAATGGATGCAGGAAGCTAACTAGGATGCCTTTCTTGAAGACAGTGGAATGGTCGAAATGGCATGTCTTTTGGGCAGAAGAGAACGTTGTGGCTACTAAGTCCCACCCTGATAGCCTTTACCGCCAAGCCAAGGACGCCTTCTTCTCGAAGGTTTTTTCTTCAATACTTAATTAGCTTAAAATCAGTTACTTAATTAGCTTAAAATCAGTCATTAATAACTTGACGCAAATTAACCTAATTCGATTTGGTTTGCCTTTGCTTGTTGGAAATGCCAACCCTAATTTGGTGGCCGTGAACTGCGGTTAGATGGTTTGACAAAATTGCTATATTATATAAATGGACCACATATATATTAGAGTGATGAATAAATGATGTGGCAGTGACAAAAACCTTTGAACTCGTCTAACTAGTTATTATGAATTTATATATTAAAAAAACCCAACTAAAAATATTAAGTTTAATATTTAAAAATAGTGAAATAGTTGTAATTAGATTTTAAACATAAATAATTTTGGAGAATTCCATAAATATATATGTAAGCAAAATTTCTATTTTAACCATTAACGTTATTAATGTGGTGACTTCGTATGTAAATATAAATAATAAATACATTATTCGATAAAATCATAGTCTTCAATTTATTGTGTATGTTATGCTGAGGAAGTAACTGAAATTCAAAAAAATATCTAATGAATGTAAATACCAAACAAAAAAACTTATCAAACTAACAAATTGTAGTTTTATATGTTACGCTAACGATATATAATATGGTCGACAAATGTATTATTTACCGGTCAAATTTGTATTTATCGGTAAAAATAGCATAAGACATGTTGTTGGTAAAGAAAAAAGTCGATTTTTAGAATTAAAACAAAAATTTAGAATTATACCGATAGTAATTTATTGGTAAAGAAAAATAATAATTTGGGAAAATGATAGGTAGGTATATATTTTTTATTTTGTGCTATCTATATAATAGGTAGGTATAGATGGGGAGGAAATAAATTGATTGTTTGAAAGGTATTATAATTATTATTATTAATAAATAAAAGAATTAGAACGGGCAAGAACATTCAATGATTGCTAGCTGTATATTATTTCACTGTCTCCTTCCCTTAAGCTTGGACACACTGTCTAATTCCATCACCTACGTTATCCTTATCTTTGTTTGTCGTTTTCTCTTAGGTTCCGATCCAGCCCAACCACGTCGTACCGGTCACCCACGGCGTCGCTGCCGAGGCCGCCGCTAACAGCTACGACGTCGCCATCCGGCAGCGCGTGAAGAATCGGACGATCCCTGCTTCTATGACGAGCGACTGCCCGAGGTTTGACTTGGTCCTGTTGACACTCGCATCTGCTGGCTGCCTCTGCTCCGGCGGTTCGGTCGCCGACGAGGAGTCGCAGTGGGTGGTCGTGAGATCGTCGCCGGACTCGCGGAGGGAGAGCGTCGTGCTCACGCTCCCAGTGATCAATGCTGCTGCTAATGTGGCCGTGGTGGCTTCTGGGCCCGATAAGGCGCGTGCTTTTGCGGAAATGATGATGGGCCAGAAGTCAGCAGGGTCAAGCCCAAGTATGGTGGTTCGGCCCAAGGATGGGAAGCTGGTCTGGTTTGCTGACTCGGGAGCAGCTTCATTGTTCTTGCGGAACAAATCAGCTGCTGCCACGTCAGCGTCGTGACTGTGGCTTCTGCTCATTTTGTTTAACTTGTGTGATTTTGGTAGCATTATTTAATCAAGTTTAGATTATAGTAGTAGAGTTCGCTTTGGAAGAGATTAGACATGTTTCCTGTGGAAGTTTACGGCATATTTGGTTCAAGGATTTTGAATATGAATTGAGAATGGATAATTCTATAAAGTTATTTAGTTCTTAAATTATATGGAATAAGCATTCCTAATTTTCAATTTTGAGGGAATACTTAATCCTAGCCTAATCCCTAAAATTAAATATTTCAAGTTTCCTATAATTAAAATAAATAAGTAAAATATTATTTTAGCCCTAATTTATTTATATAGCCCTAATTTATTTATTTACAACATATCATACTTCTAGTTATTTACGTACATAATTTATTTTTCTAAATATTTTACAACATTTATCTTACAATTTGTTTCGTCGTTTACGTATATAATCTGTTTTTTTTTTTGTACATAATCTGATTACACAACATGTTTCTTGTGTATTATATATATTATATAATGTACTATATCATGTAGGTAAATCTAATTATATGTCGAATGTGAAATATAGCCTATCGCACGGGCACGACGGTTTTCTAGGAATCTTGATACACTCAGCAAACCAGGATTACCAAAAAAAAAATAGATGGATGTACACCAAGCTTAAACAAAACGACCGCCGAGTTTCAGGAGCATGAACCGATCATGTTTTATAATCGTATCGGTGAATTTAGCTCGTCGACATACCACATTCAAGAATGAATAAGAATCCACGATGACACGTGACATACTTAGATGAAGATCTACTCATACTAGAGTCGTGTGTTTCGTAGCGCACGTGCCATGGACGACCATGAGTCAAACTCAATTATGTTAAGGCGGGATTAGAAAAGGAATGGTCATTTCTCGTTTATTTAGTGTTCACGGTGGTCACTAACTGAATTAGTTGAAGGTTGTGAATATTTACGCGACAGTCCATAAGATATTTCTTTGTAAGATGGACCTTTGAGAAGAAAAATAAAGACCACATGTACGGACAACACTTCAAATTCTACTAATGAAGTATGAGAATTTTGCGGACATTACAATACTCTTAACTGATAAGTAGCACATATGCATATAGTGTTCAAATGTCGCACAACAAACCTCGTAACAAAAAAGCAAAAGTATGACGATGGATATGAAACAATATTAAAAGGCAGAGCGAATAAGAGTTTTTACGTAATAGTGGATCGCCCTTTATAATAGTTAGTTAATATGAGGTCAATACATAATAGTTATTAATTGAGATAAAATAATTATAGTAAATTATGGTATAGTGATTACTGAATTAATATATCTAATCTCTAGTTAATTCAAAACCAATTGGATGTGTAATTCGATCTCAGCCAATTGTTATCGTTTGCTCGTTTAAGAATATAGTTGTAACTTGATAAAGTAAGAGGACTATATTTTTATTGGCCATAAGTAAGAGGACTATGTATCATCATGGAACAAAACCTTCAAAAGCATATACGGTACCTCAGTTAAACCAGAGAAATCGCAGCGCCAAGTTCTGTTAACAATGTTCGCCGCACACTCTTTCACCAGGCACGCCACCGACGCCGGCCGGCGGCTCCTCCGGGACGCACCAGTATGTCCTCTCTCTCTCAACATCATTTCTTGAACAAAAGATTGCGTTCTCATGGTTTATTTTCAAAGCATTTGTTCAAGGTTGTTCTCGTTTCTTCAAAATGATTGCAGCTTCACGGACAAGCAATTCGATGCATTCGAATTGGAAACACGGAGATTCCCGACAACAAGGGACTTTTGTATTCTCTCCAGTACATCAAAGGGATCGGTCCTAACACTGCTCGCCAGATCCTTAACGAGCTATGCATTGGCAACAAGTACGCCAAGGAATTGACTGGTCTTCAGATTGAATCTCTCCGCCAAGAGGTCCTCGACCGTACCATTGGGCATTACTTGGTTCGTATCTCTACCTTGTATTTCCCTTGGTTGGTTTAGTCACTGCAAAATGTTGCCCGCTATGTGTTTGCTGTTTGTTCTCTGAGAAAACGAATTGATGAAAAGGTCACGCCTCGTCTTTTTACAGAATGGGAAGTTATTGAATGATTTCAGTGGAAGTTCTTTAGCTATTTTTTGGTATAGCTGACTGACTGGGTATGGTATTTAGCAGCAATAAGGTTTCAACTTGATTCTCTTTGGTTGGCTGAGTACTTGGGTGAAATATGAAATGCAAAACCCTCCTGATGCTCTGCCCAGCAATTGTTCTATCTCATATGGTCTCTGCCGACAGAGATGGATGTTTCCCCCAGAATCACATTTTTAGGTTTACAACTGAGAAAATCCTGGTTATGGCATCTGTGACTTTGCTTGAGTAATTATATGGCAATTGAAGATTCAATTAATGCTGTGTTAATATAACATTTCGTCACCTCTGAAAAGTTACCTATGAACCAAAACCATCAAGGTTATGAAACTTGAGTTTCATTTTCCAGTGCTTGGATATAATGTCAGGTTTGGCATGGCGTTGATGTATTATGTGGGTTAATACTATTTTTGTGGGCTTAAATGTGATACACATTTGATATGAGATTTTCCTATATAGATAGCTAAATATTAGGGTGTAAATCATTGCATAATTGCAACCTGGATCTGATACCCTAAAATGTAAATAGAAATGCTAAGCATGTGGAAATAGGAACAGTTATGAATCCAAGTTCCCATAACCTAATATACTGGATTATAGTCATCAGAACTAGGATACACTACTGTACTGAGCAAGTTTTGGAACTTGGTAAAAGGAGAAGTAGGACTTGTTGACCACTTCCATACTACTCTTAAAATGGTTTCCTGACATTTAGATGAATATACACGGGATCGGGGAGAGGTCAGTCCTTATAGGCTTTTTGATGGATTTAGGAGAGAGGCCTGAGAGGTACACAAAACTAATCCTATTTTCTGTTCTTGCTGATATGGAGTGATGGAAGTATTGGACTCTTGTGTGGATTTGTATGGCTCAAAATGCCTCTTTTTTATCTTCACTCTGAATTTGCAATTTGTAATGCATTAGCCATGTTGTCAACCATGTGCCACAAGAATGGAGTGTAGATTGCAAATGCCACAAGATTGATTAGAACTAGTTTCACTGCCATTATTTATGATGATACAGTCAAATTCCTACATTTGAACCTTTCCAAATAAACAAATGAATTATGGGTGCAGCTAGATGACACGGAGAACTCATTAACTGTGATCGATGAAATAATCAGCAAGATTTGAATTATATATACTTTTTTCGTAATCAGAAACTCATTGCTCCTTGATACTCTGCTTCTGACAACATTTGATTTAGTAACATTGTTCATAATCGTGTTTTAAATTATTGTGAGGTGGTTCAATCTTTTTTTTATTTTTTTTCAGGACAAAGAGAGAGCAAGTGACATTAAGAGACTGGTCGATATACAATGCTACCGAGGCATCAGGCACATGGATGGTTTGCCGGTAAGAGGTCAGCGAACAAGGTGCAACGCCCGCACCAGGAAAGGCAAGCCAGTTGCTATTGCAGGAAAGAAGTCTCGTTAATGAACACCACAGTTTCAGCCTTAGCTTGCTTTTTGATGTTTGAAACTTCTGAAGGTGCACTACATTTTTCTAGCAATAATTTATCAAACAAATTACCCTGTTAAAATATGCTTGGTATTTGGATTTCAGAATTGATATCTGCACTGCTCACATTGGTTGATGCCAAAAATTGCAGTTTCCTGAAGTCACTTTTTTCTAATACTGTTTTGTCATGCTTCCAAGCTGGAGTGACTGTCCCCACAAGACCAACCCAGCATGATTGAGTCAATTGTCCTTAATTTGACTCAAAAAGAATAAATTCATATTGGATTTGGATAGTACTTTTCTTGCTTATTAATGTTCCAAATCTCTTTTTCTCAACCACTATGGTACAATACAAACATAAAATCTCACAAGTGCATTTTTTCCTTTTTTTTTTTTTTAAGAATTGAATTACAAACAAACTAGCATAAAAGAAAATAAGTTGTAATAACTTTAGCGAATCTATAATATTTGTAATGTGAGTTTATTAAGATAGGTACTTAGGTAGTTAAGTATATGAATAATTTGACCAGTATTTTGTGTTGAATGGGGTTAATTTAAAACGAAGTATTAATTGCCAGCTCTATGAAATTCTAAAATATTTTTATAATATTTAATTGATGAAGTTTAACTATGGAACTATAACTATAGAGAGGAATAACAAAGACTTTCATTTGCCTCCTAAGTCCTATATATATAAGAGATTAAAAATCTCACTTTGTTTCTTGATATGCATAATTTTAGTTTAAAATATATTTGTAACAAAAATAAATTTTTTTAAACATGCTGTATGTTTAATATAATTTGTCCAATAAAATACAATTATATATTAAATCTTAGAACAAAAAAATTCTATCAAACATACCCTTATTATAAATATCCTGGATACGCCACTGATTGCACTCCCTAACTTTTGGCACTGCGTAACTTCTAACTTATTTAGATTTCATGACTATTTAAAATCTTATAATTCACTCACTTAATTTTTTTTTTAATTATTTACCATATTGTCCTAACTATATAGAGAGCTTCATCACCTTGATTGAAATGGGGACAAAGAAAATGAAAGGACCACAAATGCTAATGGTGGTAGTAGTAGTCTAGACAATGTGAAAGAAGAGTCACTCTCCATCTCTTGCTTTCTCTCCTTTTCATGCCTTGAATTTCCCAATCCTGCACTTCCCTTCCCTTTCACTGCATAAAGAAAAGCTGCATATAATAATTACATAAACAACAAATAATAACACCCTTTCTCTAAATTTAATTTTTCCAATCATCAATCAACATTAAAATTGACAGATATGGAGGAGATCTTTGAGAGAAGTGACAGAGTGGTACCCAACTCTTGCAATGCACAAGACATTACCAACAAAAGTATCCATTGTAAAACTCAAATTTTATAAACTATTCATCACTGTTTTTTTCTTCCTATATATATATATATATTAATTAATAATAATAATAAATATAAACAGAAGCTGTACATTTTCTTATTCCCTTTCTCTTCTCCATTTTGTGTACCCTACCACTCTACCTTCTTTCTTCTTGGTTATAACCCAAAAATCACCATTTCCATCCTCCACCTAAAAGCCAGCCACAAACAAAAACCCATTCCCAACCATCAAAATATACACATTCCTTCCCAATGCAGCTGATCCCCAAAATTCAGCCAATTTTCTATCTTTCTTCTACGAAGATCCGGCCGATGAAGTCCCTGAATCTCTTTGAGTAGAGCTTAGGATCCACCGCTGAGATGGATGTCGGGTCGGCCTGTAACGATTTATACGCGTGTTCAATCTTCTTGGTGATATCGTAGTCTTGCAGAATGTCTATGATTCCGAAGTAAAGAACCACTTCGTAGGTTTCCCCATTACGTGAAAACGGTGTCATTTGAGACGGGTATTGGTCGAAATCACTCTTCCTCACCATCTTCTCCGCTCTTGCCGGCATGTTTGCTCCTAATCTTATCAATGGCTTCCTAAAATAACAAAATTTCACTTAGAAAAAATATGCAGCAATTGAGATCAGATCAGATCAGATCAAGAAAGATATTATTATTCATTACTATAAGGGCCATGCACTTCCCATAGAGCTACCATTAATTAAACAACTAAGTTAAGAAGCCACAACACAACCCCACAAGACCAATAATGTCAACCAAACTCTGCCAAGTGCCAGTTATTCATTTGCAGCCGTATAGAGACATATAAACAGATTCATATTCTAACGCATCACGTCTTCAACACATGGCATATGATCAGGAACAACAACCATAACGTCAATATTTTTAAAAACAGTCTGAAGTTATGTTGTATATCTCATATTTAAAATGCTGATATTTGGTTTCCAAACTTTTAGATGGGTTGTTTTTACTTTTTTCGATTAATTTTAGCATTAAAATTATCATATTAAGCAATAAAAACTTCTTATTTTACACTTTTTCGAAATATTATTTACGGTTTAGGACTATTTAATACTTAAAAATATATGTTTTGTTCCGTCAATTTTAATATTAAAAAGTGGAAATCAACTCATATGATAGTTAGAACACCGAATATTAACAACTTTAAATCTGGGCATCTATTAACAACATGAACTAAAGATTGATTCAACTGCAGAAATAAAGACTTACTGGCCGCATAAGATTCGGTCCATGTTTTGGAGCTCTGCCTCAAGGAAACGACAACCTTTGAGGAACTTTTCGTTATGAAATGAATCTTTTTTACCTGTTTGAGAGACTTATGTCACTATATGTTATTGCTTTATTATTGATAGATAGATACAACGAGTAAAAACGCAAATAGCAATTACCAGATCGAAGAACAAATGGGGACAGACCAATTTTGTCGTAGTTGTTATTTTCGCGAAAGTGGACACCAACCAAAAGACTATAATCCATGATCCTCTCTGCTTCCAAGAACTCACAATCTCGATTAATTTGCCTGTCGATGAAGGCTTGTATGAATCAGAGTATGTTCACCAAGAATAATGACGAAACGGATCAAAAGAGAGTGCTTACTTAATGAATTCTTGGAACCAAGTTCTCTGTAGTTGAAACACAAAGTTGAGATCAAGATCCTTGAGGGTTGTAGTTTCATCAATCTCCGCCATGGGCTTATCGGTTGTTCTGCCATGAGACGATCCTTTTAGGTCGAACCGTCTCTGGATTCTATACTCCGAGCAAAATAAATTGCCCATCACGATGAACCGAGTCTGTTATGATCATCAATAGTCAGTTCCATGGATTGATTATATTCGTATTTAAGATGGAATCGAAGATTCTTCAAGATTATACCTTCTGGCCGCCAATTGGTTTGACACAATGAACCCCGAAGAATTTAGTTACTAAAGAATTCTCGTAACTTGAAACATGCTTGTAATAGCTTGATAGCATCCGGAGAAGAACCTGAACAAACACGAGCAGCAAATTAGGTTTGATAATGAAAATAAAAACCCGATTAAGAAGGCAACAAACCTTAACTTCGGACTTCTTCACTGTTTTAATCATGAAACGATCATCGTGAGTAAGGTAGAAGAAGCTGCCGCTCTTGCCCGGGGATGAAAGCTCACGAAGAGCATCGTTCCCGCATATTGCAAGCATGTAATCAGCAGGATCTACTTGAAATAAATCCCTCAAATGACTGCATATCAAATATTATGATCAGCATATGATACTAAGATACTGCAAGATGACTAAATTAGCCAATGGCAGTTACCGGAACACAACCGGGCAATAATCCTTCCATCGAAACTCGACCGATTGATGTGGTGGAGTTGTCTTTGATCCTTCTGCTGGAAACCTTGTCCAAAATTTCTCCTTAGGATCAAAATCACGAATCTTCAACTCACTGGGAGTCGAGGAAAGCTTCCCAACAGAATACCTAATGAACGGAACTATGATTTCAATATCGATGAATTTTAACAGAAATGGCCGGGAAATTCAATCTCGGACTGAATCAAGGATTATTACCTGATACCCAGCTGCAAATTGAGCATCAAGTCGTAGTTCTTATGGCCTTTCGATATGGCCTGCCCAGGTTTCTTAGCTTCACCGTTAAAACAGCACGGTCCTCGCCGGAACCCTTCCCGGCTCCGGTCAAGGTTGAACATCGAAGCTTCTGCATTGTCGATGATGTCACATGTGATGTCACCGGCCTCTCCGTCGGATTCCCAAATACAGATCCTCGGAAAATTGTTGAGGCTACCTCTGGCGCTGTCCACCGACGACCGTTTACCAGGAGCCTTGTTCATCCCTTTGGGGACTCCGTTCTCGAACATTCCTTCGAACGTTTTGCCGTTGGCGCAGATTAGGACCCCCCGGCCGGAGATGACGCCGTTCTTCCACTCTCCGATGTACTCGTTGCCGTTACTCCACACGTATCTGCCTTGTCCGTCTTGGAGGTTCCGCTTCCAAAGGCCCTCGTAGAAATCGCCGTTGGCGTAATGCTTCTGGCCGTAACCGTGCTTGCGATCCGCAACCCAGGAGCCTCTGTAAGTATCCCCGTCAGGGCCGGTGAATGTGCCATGGCCTTCAATCCGGCCGGACTTGAAATCGCCCTCGTATGTAGCACCCGACGGCCAGGAGAACTTGCCCTTGCCGGAGGCTTTGCCACGCCTCCACTCGCCTTCGTACATGCAACCGTCCGACCACAAGTACTTGCCAGATCCGTGGGGGGTGTTACTCGAGAAGGCCCCGGTGTAGAGATCCCCGTTCTGCAGAAACTTCTCAACTTTTCCAGACGCCGCGCTGACGGACGACGGTGTCACCCGCCGGTTACAGCTGGAGGATCTGCTGCGGCAGACGACGGCAACCGGAGGAGGCGGGTTGACAGCGTCGGACCTCTTTTCTTGCTGAGGGAGGGGGAAACGAAGTCGCTGTAGTCGTGGGGGAAGAGGTCTTGGCGCATTTTGAGGTAAGGGCAGTTTCTGTTAAAGAAAAGCTTCAGGGTTTACCTGGAGAGAGTCGCCGGAGAGGAGACGGCGACATAGGCAGCGGCAGCGGCGGGTTGAGACTCTGCGAGTTTTCTCTGTATGGGTAGAAGCTTTACCCTTTTCCACCTATCTTTCTTTCTTTGTCCATTATATTTAGTTGGGTGCTTTGTTTGTTGTGATTGTGATGAAGAAAACAGAGAAATAGGTGGGGCACCTTCTCCGAGCTACAGTAGCTTCATAGATGGAGGAGAGGGAAGAGAGACTCCACAGTAGAATGATGAAAAGATAATAAAAGACAAAACGAAATAGTGAGTGGACAAGTTTCACGTCTCGGTCCAAACCGCCACCTACGAAATAGGCCGGCCACCTCTATTTTTTGTGAAATCAATTTTATTAGCACTCTTACTCGTCGTATATGACCGTGGAATATTTTAATGTACTACTCATTTTGGAATCAAAGCATCACGTTTTCTGTGATGGTTAGTAAGGCAAATTCTTCAATTTCGGCCAAATTTCTCATTTTTTCAATATATCCTAACTCGGACCTCTATTTTTTGTGAAATCAATTTTATTAGCACTCTTACTCGTCGTATATGACCGTGGAATAGTTTAATGTACTACTCATTTTGGAATCAAATCATCACGTTTTCTGTGATGGTTAGTAAGGGAAATTCTTCAATTTCGGCCAAGTTTCTCATTTTTTCAATATATCCTAACTCGGACCTCTATTTTTTGTGAAATCAATTTTATTTGCACTCTTACTCGTCGTATATGACCGTGGAATAGTTTAATGTACTACTCATTTTGGAATCAAAGCATCACGTTTTCTGTGATGGTTAGTAAGGGAAATTCTTCAATTTCGGCCAAGTTTCTCATTTTTTCAATATATCCTAACTCGGACCTCTATTTTTTGTGAAATCAATTTTATTTGCACTCTTACTCGTCGTATATGACCGTGGAATAGTTTAATGTACTACTCATTTTGGAATCAAAGCATCACGTTTTCTGTGATGGTTAGTAAGGGAAATTCTTCAATTTCGGCCAAGTTTCTCATTTTTTCAATATATCCTCACTCGGACCTCTATTTTTTGTGAAATCAATTTTATTTGTACTCTTACTCGTCGTATATGACCGTGGAATAGTTTAATGTACTACTCATTTTGGAATCAAAGCGTCACGTTTTCTGTGATGGTTAGTAAGGGAAATTATTCAATTTCGGCCAAGTTTCTCATTTTTTCAATATATCCACACTCGGACCTCTATTTTTTGTGAAATCAATATTATTAGCACTCTTACTCGTCGTATATGACCGTGGAATAGTTTAATGTACTACTCATTTTGGAATCAAAGCATCACGTTTTCTGTGATGGTTAGTAAGGGAAATTCTTCAATTTCGGCCAAGTTTCTCATTTTTCCAATATAACTTCACTCGGACCTCTATTTTTTGTGAAATCAATTTTATTTGCACTCTTACTCGTCGTATATGACCGTGGAATAGTTTAATGTACTACTCATTTGGAATCAAAGCATCACGTTTTCTGTGATGGTTAGTAAGGGAAATTCTTCAATTTCGGCCAAGTTTCTCATTTTTTCAATATATCCTAACTCGGACCTCTATTTTTTGTGAAATCAATTTTATTTGCACTCTTACTCGTCGTATATGACCGTGGAATAGTTTAATGTACTACTCATTTTGGAATCAAAACATCACGTTTTCTGTGATGGTTAGTAAGGGAAATTCTTCAATTTCGGCCAAGTTTCTCATTTTTTCAATATAACTTCACTCGGACCTCTATTTTTTGTGAAATCAATTTTATTAGCACTCTTACTCGTCGTATATGACCGTGGAATAGTTTAATGTACTACTCATTTTGGAATCAAAGCATCACGTTTTCTGTGATGGTTAGTAAGGGAAATTCTTCAATTTCGGCCAAGTTTCTCATTTTTTCAATATAACTTCACTCGGACCTCTATTTTTTGTGAAATCAATTTTATTTGCACTCTTACTCGTCGTATATGACCGTGGAATAGTTTAATGTACTACTCATTTTGGAATCAAAGCATCACGTTTTCTGTGATGGTTAGTAAGGGAAATTCTTCAATTTCGGCCAAGTTTCTCATTTTTTCAATATAACCTCACTCGGACCTCTATTTTTTGTGAAATCAATTTTATTAGCACTCTTACTCGTCGTATATGACCGTGGAATAGTTTAATGTACTTCTCATTTTGGAACAAAGCATCACGTTTTCTGTGATGGTTAGTAAGGGAAATTCTTCAATTTCGGCCAAGTTTCTCATTTTTTCAATATAACTTCACTCGGACCTCTATTTTTTGTGAAATCAATTTTATTTGCACTCTTACTCGTCGTATATGACCGTGGAATAGTTTAATGTACTACTCATTTTGGAATCAAAGCATCACGTTTTCTGTGATGGAAATTCTTCAATTTCGGCCAAGTTTCTCATTTTTTCAATATAACTTCACTCGGACCTCTATTTTTTGTGAAATCAATTTTATTAGCACTCTTACTCGTCGTATATGACCGTGGAATAGTTTAATGTACTACTCATTTTGGAATCAAAGCATCACGTTTTCTGTGATGGTTAGTAAGGGAAATTCTTCAATTTCGGCCAAGTTTCTCATTTTTTCAATATAACTTCACTCGGACCTCTATTTTTTGTGAAATCAATTTTATTAGCACTCTTACTCGTCGTATATGACCGTGGAATAGTTTAATGTACTACTCATTTTGGAATCAAAGCATCACGTTTTCTGTGATGGTTAGTAAGGGAAATTCTTCAATTTCGGCCAAGTTTCTCATTTTTTCAATATATCCTCACTCGGACCTCTATTTTTTGTGAAATCAATTTTATTTGCACTCTTACTCGTCGTATATGACCGTGGAATAGTTTAATGTACTACTCATTTTGGAATCAAAGCATCACGTTTTCTGTGATGGTTAGTAAGGGAAATTCTTCAATTTCGGCCAAGTTTCTCATTTTTTCAATATATCCTCACTCGGACCTCTATTTTTGTGAAATCAATTTTATTTGCACTCTTACTCGTCGTATATGACCGTGGAATAGTTTAATGTACTACTCATTTTGGAATCAAAGCATCACGTTTTCTGTGATGGTTAGTAAGGGAAATTCTTCAATTTCGGCCAAGTTTCTCATTTTTTCAATATAACTTCACTCGGACCTCTATTTTTTGTGAAATCAATTTTATTAGCACTCTTACTCGTCGTATATGACCGTGGAATAGTTTAATGTACTACTCATTTTGGAATCAAAGCATCACGTTTTCTGTGATGGTTAGTAAGGGAAATTCTTCAATTTCGGCCAAGTTTCTCATTTTTTTCAATATAACTTCACTCGGACCTCTATTTTTTGTGAAATCAATTTTATTAGCACTCTTACTCGTCGTATATGACCGTGGAATAGTTTAATGTACTACTCATTTCAATCAAAGCATCACGTTTTCTGTGATGGTTAGTAAGGGAAATTCTTCAATTTCGGCCAAGTTTCTCATTTTTTCAATATACCTCACTCGGACCTCTATTTTTTGTGAAATCAATTTTATTTGCACTCTTACTCGTCGTATATGACCGTGGAATAGTTTAATGTACTACTCATTTTGGAATCAAAGCATCACGTTTTCTGTGATGGTTAGTAAGGGAAATTCTTCAATTTCGGCCAAGTTTCTCATTTTTTCAATATATCCTCACTCGGACCTCTATTTTTTGTGAAATCAATTTTATTTGCACTCTTACTCGTCGTATATGACCGTGGAATAGTTTAATGTACTACTCATTTTGGAATCAAAGCATCACGTTTTCTGTGATGGTTAGTAAGGGAAATTCTTCAATTTCGGCCAAGTTTCTCATTTTTTCAATATAACTTCACTCGGACCTCTATTTTTTGTGAAATCAATTTTATTAGCACTCTTACTCGTCGTATATGACCGTGGAATAGTTTAATGTACTACTCATTTTGGAATCAAAGCATCACGTTTTCTGTGATGGTTAGTAAGGGAAATTCTTCAATTTCGGCCAAGTTTCTCATTTTTTCAATATAACTTCACTCGGACCTCTATTTTTTGTGAAATCAATTTTATTTGCACTCTTACTCGTCGTATATGACCGTGGAATAGTTTAATGTACTACTCATTTTGGAATCAAAGCATCACGTTTTCTGTGATGGTTAGTAAGGGAAATTCTTCAATTTCGGCCAAGTTTCTCATTTTTTCAATATATCCTCACTCGGACCTCTATTTTTTGTGAAATCAATTTTATTTGCACTCTTACTCGTCGTATATGACCGTGGAATAGTTTAATGTACTACTCATTTTGGAATCAAAGCATCACGTTTTCTGTGATGGTTAGTAAGGGAAATTCTTCAATTTCGGCCAAGTTTCTCATTTTTTCAATATAACTTCACTCGGACCTCTATTTTTTGTGAAATCAATTTTATTAGCACTCTTACTCGTCGTATATGACCGTGGAATAGTTTAATGTACTACTCATTTTGGAATCAAAGCATCACGTTTTCTGTGATGGTTAGTAAGGGAAATTCTTCAATTTCGGCCAAGTTTCTCATTTTTTCAATATAACTTCACTCGGACCTCTATTTTTTGTGAAATCAATTTTATTAGCACTCTTACTCGTCGTATATGACCGTGGAATAGTTTAATGTACTACTCATTTTGGAATCAAAGCATCACGTTTTCTGTGATGGTTAGTAAGGGAAATTCTTCAATTTCGGCCAAGTTTCTCATTTTTTCAATATAACCTCACTCGGACCTCTATTTTTTGTGAAATCAATTTTATTTGCACTCTTACTCGTCGTATATGACCGTGGAATAGTTTAATGTACTACTCATTTTGGAATCAAAGCATCACGTTTTCTGTGATGGTTAGTAAGGGAAATTCTTCAATTTCGGCCAAGTTTCTCATTTTTTCAATATAACTTCACTCGGACCTCTATTTTTTGTGAAATCAATTTTATTTGCACTCTTACTCGTCGTATATGACCGTGGAATAGTTTAATGTACTACTCATTTTGGAATCAAAGCATCACGTTTTCTGTGATGGTTAGTAAGGGAAATTCTTCAATTTCGGCCAAGTTTCTCATTTTTTCAATATAACTTCACTCGGACCTCTATTTTTTGTGAAATCAATTTTATTTGCACTCTTACTCGTCGTATATGACCGTGGAATAGTTTAATGTACTACTCATTTTGGAATCAAAGCATCACGTTTTCTGTGATGGTTAGTAAGGGAAATTCTTCAATTTCGGCCAAGTTTCTCATTTTTTCAATATAACTTCACTCGGACCTCTATTTTTTGTGAAATCAATTTTATTGCACTCTTACTCGTCGTATATGACCGTGGAATAGTTTAATGTACTACTCATTTTGGAATCAAAGCATCACGTTTTCTGTGATGGTTAGTAAGGGAAATTCTTCAATTTCGGCCAAGTTTCTCATTTTTTCAATATAACTTCACTCGGACCTCTATTTTTTGTGAAATCAATTTTATTTGCACTCTTACTCGTCGTATATGACCGTGGAATAGTTTAATGTACTACTCATTTTGGAATCAAAGCATCACGTTTTCTGTGATGGTTAGTAAGGGAAATTCTTCAATTTCGGCCAAGTTTCTCATTTTTTCAATATAACCTCACTCGGACCTCTATTTTTTGTGAAATCAATTTTATTTGCACTCTTACTCGTCGTATATGACCGTGGAATAGTTTAATGTACTACTCATTTTGGAATCAAAGCATCACGTTTTCTGTGATGGTTAGTAAGGGAAATTCTTCAATTTCGGCCAAGTTTCTCATTTTTTCAATATAACTTCACTCGGACCTCTATTTTTTGTGAAATCAATTTTATTAGCACTCTTACTCGTCGTATATGACCGTGGAATAGTTTAATGTACTACTCATTTTGGAATCAAAGCATCACGTTTTCTGTGATGGTTAGTAAGGGAAATTCTTCAATTTCGGCCAAGTTTCTCATTTTTTCAATATAACTTCACTCGGACCTCTATTTTTTGTGAAATCAATTTTATTTGCACTCTTACTCGTCGTATATGACCGTGGAATAGTTTAATGTACTACTCATTTTGGAATCAAAGCATCACGTTTTCTGTGATGGTTAGTAAGGGAAATTCTTCAATTTCGGCCAAGTTTCTCATTTTTTCAATATAACCTCACTCGGACCTCTATTTTTTGTGAAATCAATTTTATTTGCACTCTTACTCGTCGTATATGACCGTGGAATAGTTTAATGTACTACTCATTTTGGAATCAAAGCATCACGTTTTCTGTGATGGTTAGTAAGGGAAATTCTTCAATTTCGGCCAAGTTTCTCATTTTTTCAATATAACTTCACTCGGACCTCTATTTTTTGTGAAATCAATTTTATTAGCACTCTTACTCGTCGTATATGACCGTGGAATAGTTTAATGTACTACTCATTTTGGAATCAAAGCATCACGTTTTCTGTGATGGTTAGTAAGGGAAATTCTTCAATTTCGGCCAAGTTTCTCATTTTTTCAATATAACTTCACTCGGACCTCTATTTTTTGTGAAATCAATTTTATTTGCACTCTTACTCGTCGTATATGACCGTGGAATAGTTTAATGTACTACTCATTTTGGAATCAAAGCATCACGTTTTCTGTGATGGTTAGTAAGGGAAATTCTTCAATTTCGGCCAAGTTTCTCATTTTTTCAATATAACTTCACTCGGACCTCTATTTTTTGTGAAATCAATTTTATTTGCACTCTTACTCGTCGTATATGACCGTGGAATAGTTTAATGTACTACTCATTTTGGAATCAAAGCATCACGTTTTCTGTGATGGTTAGTAAGGGAAATTCTTCAATTTCGGCCAAGTTTCTCATTTTTTCAATATATCCTCACTCGGACCTCTATTTTTTGTGAAATCAATTTTATTTGCACTCTTACTCGTCGTATATGACCGTGGAATAGTTTAATGTACTACTCATTTTGGAATCAAAGCATCACGTTTTCTGTGATGGTTAGTAAGGGAAATTCTTCAATTTCGGCCAAGTTTCTCATTTTTTCAATATAACTTCACTCGGACCTCTATTTTTTGTGAAATCAATTTTATTAGCACTCTTACTCGTCGTATATGACCGTGGAATAGTTTAATGTACTACTCATTTTGGAATCAAAGCATCACGTTTTCTGTGATGGTTAGTAAGGGAAATTCTTCAATTTCGGCCAAGTTTCTCATTTTTTCAATATATCCTCACTCGGACCTCTATTTTTTGTGAAATCAATTTTATTTGCACTCTTACTCGTCGTATATGACCGTGGAATAGTTTAATGTACTACTCATTTTGGAATCAAAGCATCACGTTTTCTGTGATGGTTAGTAAGGGAAATTCTTCAATTTCGGCCAAGTTTCTCATTTTTTCAATATAACTTCACTCGGACCTCTATTTTTTGTGAAATCAATTTTATTTGCACTCTTACTCGTCGTATATGACCGTGGAATAGTTTAATGTACTACTCATTTTGGAATCAAAGCATCACGTTTTCTGTGATGGTTAGTAAGGGAAATTCTTCAATTTCGGCCAAGTTTCTCATTTTTTCAATATAACTTCACTCGGACCTCTATTTTTTGTGAAATCAATTTTATTAGCACTCTTACTCGTCGTATATGACCGTGGAATAGTTTAATGTACTACTCATTTTGGAATCAAAGCATCACGTTTTCTGTGATGGTTAGTAAGGGAAATTCTTCAATTTCGGCCAAGTTTCTCATTTTTTCAATATATCCTCACTCGGACCTCTATTTTTTGTGAAATCAATTTTATTTGCACTCTTACTCGTCGTATATGACCGTGGAATAGTTTAATGTACTACTCATTTTGGAATCAAAGCATCACGTTTTCTGTGATGGTTAGTAAGGGAAATTCTTCAATTTCGGCCAAGTTTCTCATTTTTTCAATATAACTTCACTCGGACCTCTATTTTTTGTGAAATCAATTTTATTAGCACTCTTACTCGTCGTATATGACCGTGGAATAGTTTAATGTACTACTCATTTTGGAATCAAAGCATCACGTTTTCTGTGATGGTTAGTAAGGGAAATTCTTCAATTTCGGCCAAGTTTCTCATTTTTTCAATATAACCTCACTCGGACCTCTATTTTTTGTGAAATCAATTTTATTTGCACTCTTACTCGTCGTATATGACCGTGGAATAGTTTAATGTACTACTCATTTTGGAATCAAAGCATCACGTTTTCTGTGATGGTTAGTAAGGGAAATTCTTCAATTTCGGCCAAGTTTCTCATTTTTTCAATATAACTTCACTCGGACCTCTATTTTTTGTGAAATCAATTTTATTTGCACTCTTACTCGTCGTATATGACCGTGGAATAGTTTAATGTACTACTCATTTTGGAATCAAAGCATCACGTTTTCTGTGATGGTTAGTAAGGGAAATTCTTCAATTTCGGCCAAGTTTCTCATTTTTTCAATATAACTCACTCGGACCTCTATTTTTTGTGAAATCAATTTTATTTGCACTCTTACTCGTCGTATATGACCGTGGAATAGTTTAATGTACTACTCATTTTGGAATCAAAGCATCACGTTTTCTGTGATGGT
The DNA here is from genome assembly GCA_036873135.1 of Clarkia xantiana subsp. parviflora. Taxonomy (NCBI): domain Eukaryota; kingdom Viridiplantae; phylum Streptophyta; class Magnoliopsida; order Myrtales; family Onagraceae; genus Clarkia; species Clarkia xantiana. The sequence continues at coordinate 495,683 of JAPTYO010000031.1, forward strand.
TAGTAAGGGAAATTCTTCAATTTCGGCCAAGTTTCTCATTTTTTCAATATAACTTCACTCGGACCTCTATTTTTTGTGAAATCAATTTTATTTGCACTCTTACTCGTCGTATATGACCGTGGAATAGTTTAATGTACTACTCATTTTGGAATCAAAGCATCACGTTTTCTGTGATGGTTAGTAAGGGAAATTCTTCAATTTCGGCCAAGTTTCTCATTTTTTCAATATAACCTCACTCGGACCTCTATTTTTTGTGAAATCAATTTTATTTGCACTCTTACTCGTCGTATATGACCGTGGAATAGTTTAATGTACTACTCATTTTGGAATCAAAGCATCACGTTTTCTGTGATGGTTAGTAAGGGAAATTCTTCAATTTCGGCCAAGTTTCTCATTTTTTCAATATAACCTCACTCGGACCTCTATTTTTTGTGAAATCAATTTTATTTGCACTCTTACTCGTCGTATATGACCGTGGAATAGTTTAATGTACTACTCATTTTGGAATCAAAGCATCACGTTTTCTGTGATGGTTAGTAAGGGAAATTCTTCAATTTCGGCCAAGTTTCTCATTTTTTCAATATAACTTCACTCGGACCTCTATTTTTTGTGAAATCAATTTTATTAGCACTCTTACTCGTCGTATATGACCGTGGAATAGTTTAATGTACTACTCATTTTGGAATCAAAGCATCACGTTTTCTGTGATGGTTAGTAAGGGAAATTCTTCAATTTCGGCCAAGTTTCTCATTTTTTCAATATAACTTCACTCGGACCTCTATTTTTTGTGAAATCAATTTTATTTGCACTCTTACTCGTCGTATATGACCGTGGAATAGTTTAATGTACTACTCATTTTGGAATCAAAGCATCACGTTTTCTGTGATGGTTAGTAAGGGAAATTCTTCAATTTCGGCCAAGTTTCTCATTTTTTCAATATAACTCACTCGGACCTCTATTTTTGTGAAATCAATTTTATTTGCACTCTTACTCGTCGTATATGACCGTGGAATAGTTTAATGTACTACTCATTTTGGAATCAAAGCATCACGTTTTCTGTGATGGTTAGTAAGGGAAATTCTTCAATTTCGGCCAAGTTTCTCATTTTTCAATATAACCTCACTCGGACCTCTATTTTTTGTGAAATCAATTTTATTTGCACTCTTACTCGTCGTATATGACCGTGGAATAGTTTAATGTACTACTCATTTGGAATCAAAGCATCACGTTTTCTGTGATGGTTAGTAAGGGAAATTCTTCAATTTCGGCCAAGTTTCTCATTTTTTCAATATAACTTCACTCGGACCTCTATTTTTGTGAAATCAATTTTATTTGCACTCTTACTCGTCGTATATGACCGTGGAATAGTTTAATGTACTACTCATTTTGGAATCAAAGCATCACGTTTTCTGTGATGGTTAGTAAGGGAAATTCTTCAATTTCGGCCAAGTTTCTCATTTTTTCAATATAACTTCACTCGGACCTCTATTTTTTGTGAAATCAATTTTATTTGCACTCTTACTCGTCGTATATGACCGTGGAATAGTTTAATGTACTACTCATTTTGGAATCAAAGCATCACGTTTTCTGTGATGGTTAGTAAGGGAAATTCTTCAATTTCGGCCAAGTTTCTCATTTTTTCAATATAACCTCACTCGGACCTCTATTTTTTGTGAAATCAATTTATTTGCACTCTTACTCGTCGTATATGACCGTGGAATAGTTTAATGTACTACTCATTTTGGAATCAAAGCATCACGTTTTCTGTGATGGTTAGTAAGGGAAATTCTTCAATTTCGGCCAAGTTTCTCATTTTTTCAATATAACTTCACTCGGACCTCTATTTTTTGTGAAATCAATTTATTTGCACTCTTACTCGTCGTATATGACCGTGGAATAGTTTAATGTACTACTCATTTTGGAATCAAAGCATCACGTTTTCTGTGATGGTTAGTAAGGGAAATTCTTCAATTTCGGCCAAGTTTCTCATTTTTCAATATAACTTCACTCGGACCTCTATTTTTTGTGAAATCAATTTATTTGCACTCTTACTCGTCGTATATGACCGTGGAATAGTTTAATGTACTACTCATTTTGGAATCAAAGCATCACGTTTTCTGTGATGGTTAGTAAGGGAAATTCTTCAATTTCGGCCAAGTTTCTCATTTTTCAATATAACCTCACTCGGACCTCTATTTTTTGTGAAATCAATTTTATTTGCACTCTTACTCGTCGTATATGACCGTGGAATAGTTTAATGTACTACTCATTTTGGAATCAAAGCATCACGTTTTCTGTGATGGTTAGTAAGGGAAATTCTTCAATTTCGGCCAAGTTTCTCATTTTTTCAATATAACTTCACTCGGACCTCTATTTTTTGTGAAATCAATTTTATTTGCACTCTTACTCGTCGTATATGACCGTGGAATAGTTTAATGTACTACTCATTTTGGAATCAAAGCATCACGTTTTCTGTGATGGTTAGTAAGGGAAATTCTTCAATTTCGGCCAAGTTTCTCATTTTTTCAATATACTCACTCGGACCTCTATTTTTTGTGAAATCAATTTTATTTGCACTCTTACTCGTCGTATATGACCGTGGAATAGTTTAATGTACTACTCATTTTGGAATCAAAGCATCACGTTTTCTGTGATGGTTAGTAAGGGAAATTCTTCAATTTCGGCCAAGTTTCTCATTTTTTCAATATATCCTCACTCGGACCTCTATTTTTTGTGAAATCAATTTTATTTGCACTCTTACTCGTCGTATATGACCGTGGAATAGTTTAATGTACTACTCATTTGGAATCAAAGCATCACGTTTTCTGTGATGGTTAGTAAGGGAAATTCTTCAATTTCGGCCAAGTTTCTCATTTTTTCAATATAACTTCACTCGGACCTCTATTTTTGTGAAATCAATTTTATTTGCACTCTTACTCGTCGTATATGACCGTGGAATAG
>JAPTYO010000031.1:576740-828030 GCA_036873135.1 Clarkia xantiana subsp. parviflora
GATGGTTAGTAAGGGAAATTCTTCAATTTCGGCCAAGTTTCTCATTTTTTCAATATATCCTCACTCGGACCTCTATTTTTTGTGAAATCAATTTTATTTGCACTCTTAATCGTCGTATATTGACCGTGGAATAGTTTAATGTACTACTCTTTTGGAATCAAAGCATCACGTTTTCTGTGATGGGTTAGTAAGGGAAATTCTTCAATTTCGGCCAAGTTTCAAGTTTCTCATTTTTTCAATATAACTTCACTCGGACTCTCTATTTTTTGTGAAATCAATTTTATTAGCACTCTTACTCGTCGTATATGACCGTGGAATAGTTTAATGTACTACTCATTTTGGAATCAAAGCATCACGTTTTCTGTGATGGTTAGTAAGGGAAATTCTTCAATTTCGGCCAAGTTTCTCATTTTTTCAATATAACTTCACTCGGACCTCTATTTTTTGTGAAATCAATTTTATTTAGCACTCTTACTCGTCGTATATGACCGTGGAATAGTTTAATGTACTTCTCTTTTGGAACAAAGCATCACGTTTTCTGTGATGGTTAGTAAGGAAATTCTTCAATTTCGGCCAAGTTTCTCATTTTTTTCAATATATCCTCACTCGGACCTCTATTTTTTGTGAAATCAATTTTATTTAGCACTCTTACTCGTCGTATATGACCGTGGAATAGTTTAATGTACTACTCATTTTGGAATCAAAGCATCACGTTTTCTGTGATGGTTAGTAAGGGAAATTCTTCAATTTCGGCCAAGTTTCTCATTTTTTCAATATAACTTCACTCGGACCTCTATTTTTTGTGAAATCAATTTTATTAGCACTCTTACTCGTCGTATATGACCGTGGAATAGTTTAATGTACTACTCATTTTGGAATCAAAGCATCACGTTTTCTGTGATGGTTAGTAAGGGAAATTCTTCAATTTCGGCCAAGTTTCTCATTTTTTCAATATATCCTCACTCGGACCTCTATTTTTTGTGAAATCAATTTTATTTGCACTCTTACTCGTCGTATATGACCGTGGAATAGTTTAATGTACTACTCATTTTGGAATCAAAGCATCACGTTTTCTGTGATGGTTAGTAAGGGAAATTCTTCAATTTCGGCCAAGTTTCTCATTTTTTCAATATAATTCACTCGGACCTCTATTTTTTGTGAAATCAATTTTATTTGCACTCTTACTCGTCGTATATGACCGTGGAATAGTTTAATGTACTACTCATTTTGGAATCAAAGCATCACGTTTTCTGTGATGGTTAGTAAGGGAAATTCTTCAATTTCGGCCAAGTTTCTCATTTTTTCAATATAACTTCACTCGGACCTCTATTTTTTGTGAAATCAATTTTATTAGCACTCTTACTCGTCGTATATGACCGTGGAATAGTTTAATGTACTACTCATTTTGGAATCAAAGCATCACGTTTTCTGTGATGGTTAGTAAGGGAAATTCTTCAATTTCGGCCAAGTTTCTCATTTTTTCAATATAACTTCACTCGGACCTCTATTTTTTGTGAAATCAATTTTATTAGCACTCTTACTCGTCGTATATGACCGTGGAATAGTTTAATGTACTACTCATTTTGGAATCAAAGCATCACGTTTTCTGTGATGGTTAGTAAGGGAAATTCTTCAATTTCGGCCAAGTTTCTCATTTTTTCAATATAACCTCACTCGGACCTCTATTTTTGTGAAATCAATTTTATTAGCACTCTTACTCGTCGTATATGACCGTGGAATAGTTTAATGTACTACTCATTTTGGAATCAAAGCATCACGTTTTCTGTGATGGTTAGTAAGGGAAATTCTTCAATTTCGGCCAAGTTTCTCATTTTTTCAATATAACTTCACTCGGACCTCTATTTTTTGTGAAATCAATTTTATTAGCACTCTTACTCGTCGTATATGACCGTGGAATAGTTTAATGTACTACTCATTTTGGAATCAAAGCATCACGTTTTCTGTGATGGTTAGTAAGGGAAATTCTTCAATTTCGGCCAAGTTTCTCATTTTTTCAATAATCCACTCGGACCTCTATTTTTTGTGAAATCAATTTTATTTGCACTCTTACTCGTCGTATATGACCGTGGAATAGTTTAATGTACTACTCATTTTGGAATCAAAGCATCACGTTTTCTGTGATGGTTAGTAAGGGAAATTCTTCAATTTCGGCCAAGTTTCTCATTTTTTCAATATAACCTCACTCGGACCTCTATTTTTTGTGAAATCAATTTTATTTGCACTCTTACTCGTCGTATATGACCGTGGAATAGTTTAATGTACTACTCATTTTGGAATCAAAGCATCACGTTTTCTGTGATGGTTAGTAAGGGAAATTCTTCAATTTCGGCCAAGTTTCTCATTTTTCAATATAACTTCACTCGGACCTCTATTTTTTGTGAAATCAATTTTATTAGCACTCTTACTCGTCGTATATGACCGTGGAATAGTTTAATGTACTACTCATTTGGAATCAAAGCATCACGTTTTCTGTGATGGTTAGTAAGGGAAATTCTTCAATTTCGGCCAAGTTTCTCATTTTTTCAATATAACTTCACTCGGACCTCTATTTTTTGTGAAATCAATTTTATTAGCACTCTTACTCGTCGTATATGACCGTGGAATAGTTTAATGTACTACTCATTTCAGGAACAAAGCATCACGTTTTCTGTGATGGTTAGTAAGGGAAATTCTTCAATTTCGGCCAAGTTTCTCATTTTTTCAATATATCCTCACTCGGACCTCTATTTTTTGTGAAATCAATTTTATTTGCACTCTTACTCGTCGTATATGACCGTGGAATAGTTTAATGTACTACTCATTTTGGAATCAAAGCATCACGTTTTCTGTGATGGTTAGTAAGGGAAATTCTTCAATTTCGGCCAAGTTTCTCATTTTTTCAATATATCCTCACTCGGACCTCTATTTTTTGTGAAATCAATTTTATTAGCACTCTTACTCGTCGTATATGACCGTGGAATAGTTTAATGTACTACTCATTTTGGAATCAAAGCATCACGTTTTCTGTGATGGTTAGTAAGGGAAATTCTTCAATTTCGGCCAAGTTTCTCATTTTTTTCAATATAACTTCACTCGGACCTCTATTTTTTGTGAAATCAATTTATTAGCACTCTTACCGTCGTTTATATTTTCGGCCAAGTTTCTCATTTTTTCAATATATCCTCACTCGGACCTCTATTTTTTGTGAAATCAATTTTATTTGCACTCTTACTCGTCGTATATGACCGTGGAATAGTTTAATGTACTACTCATTTTGGAATCAAAGCATCACGTTTTCTGTGATGGTTAGTAAGGGAAATTCTTCAATTTCGGCCAAGTTTCTCATTTTTTCAATATAACTTCACTCGGACCTCTATTTTTTGTGAAATCAATTTTATTAGCACTCTTACTCGTCGTATATGACCGTGGAATAGTTTAATGTACTACTCATTTTGGAATCAAAGCATCACGTTTTCTGTGATGGTTAGTAAGGGAAATTCTTCAATTTCGGCCAAGTTTCTCATTTTTTCAATATAACTTCACTCGGACCTCTATTTTTTGTGAAATCAATTTTTTTAGCACTCTTACTCGTCGTATATGACCGTGGAATAGTTTAATGTACTACTCATTTTGGAATCAAAGCATCACGTTTTCTGTGATGGTTAGTAAGGGAAATTCTTCAATTTCGGCCAAGTTTCTCATTTTTTCAATATATCCTCACTCGGACCTCTATTTTTGTGAAATCAATTTTATTTGCACTCTTACTCGTCGTATATGACCGTGGAATAGTTTAATGTACTACTCATTTTGGAATCAAAGCATCACGTTTTCTGTGATGGTTAGTAAGGGAAATTCTTCAATTTCGGCCAAGTTTCTCATTTTTTCAATATAACTTCACTCGGACCTCTATTTTTTGTGAAATCAATTTTATTAGCACTCTTACTCGTCGTATATGACCGTGGAATAGTTTAATGTACTACTCATTTTGGAATCAAAGCATCACGTTTTCTGTGATGGTTAGTAAGGGAAATTCTTCAATTTCGGCCAAGTTTCTCATTTTTTCAATATATCCTCACTCGGACCTCTATTTTTTGTGAAATCAATTTTATTTGCACTCTTACTCGTCGTATATGACCGTGGAATAGTTTAATGTACTACTCATTTTGGAATCAAAGCATCACGTTTTCTGTGATGGTTAGTAAGGGAAATTCTTCAATTTCGGCCAAGTTTCTCATTTTTTCAATATAACTTCACTCGGACCTCTATTTTTTGTGAAATCAATTTTATTAGCACTCTTACTCGTCGTATATGACCGTGGAATAGTTTAATGTACTACTCATTTTGGAATCAAAGCATCACGTTTTCTGTGATGGTTAGTAAGGGAAATTCTTCAATTTCGGCCAAGTTTCTCATTTTTTCAATATAACTTCACTCGGACCTCTATTTTTTGTGAAATCAATTTTATTAGCACTCTTACTCGTCGTATATGACCGTGGAATAGTTTAATGTACTACTCATTTTGGAATCAAAGCATCACGTTTTCTGTGATGGTTAGTAAGGGAAATTCTTCAATTTCGGCCAAGTTTCTCATTTTTTCAATATATCCTCACTCGGACCTCTATTTTTTGTGAAATCAATTTTATTTGCACTCTTACTCGTCGTATATGACCGTGGAATTTTAATGTACTACTCATTTTGGAATCAAAGCATCACGTTTTCTGTGATGGTTAGTAAGGGAAATTCTTCAATTTCGGCCAAGTTTCTCATTTTTTCAATATATCCTCACTCGGACCTCTATTTTTTGTGAAATCAATTTTATTTGCACTCTTACTCGTCGTATATGACCGTGGAATAGTTTAATGTACTACTCATTTTGGAATCAAAGCATCACGTTTTCTGTGATGGTTAGTAAGGGAAATTCTTCAATTTCGGCCAAGTTTCTCATTTTTTCAATATATCCTCACTCGGACCTCTATTTTTTGTGAAATCAATTTTATTTGCACTCTTACTCGTCGTATATGACCGTGGAATAGTTTAATGTACTACTCATTTTGGAATCAAAGCATCACGTTTTCTGTGATGGTTAGTAAGGGAAATTCTTCAATTTCGGCCAAGTTTCTCATTTTTTCAATATAACTTCACTCGGACCTCTATTTTTTGTGAAATCAATTTTATTAGCACTCTTACTCGTCGTATATGACCGTGGAATAGTTTAATGTACTACTCATTTTGGAATCAAAGCATCACGTTTTCTGTGATGGTTAGTAAGGGAAATTCTTCAATTTCGGCCAAGTTTCTCATTTTTTCAATATAACCTCACTCGGACCTCTATTTTTTGTGAAATCAATTTTATTTGCACTCTTACTCGTCGTATATGACCGTGGAATAGTTTAATGTACTACTCATTTTGGAATCAAAGCATCACGTTTTCTGTGATGGTTAGTAAGGGAAATTCTTCAATTTCGGCCAAGTTTCTCATTTTTTCAATATATCCTCACTCGGACCTCTATTTTTTGTGAAATCAATTTTATTTGCACTCTTACTCGTCGTATATGACCGTGGAATAGTTTAATGTACTACTCATTTTGGAATCAAAGCATCACGTTTTCTGTGATGGTTAGTAAGGGAAATTCTTCAATTTCGGCCAAGTTTCTCATTTTTTCAATATATCCTCACTCGGACCTCTATTTTTTGTGAAATCAATTTTATTTGCACTCTTACTCGTCGTATATGACCGTGGAATAGTTTAATGTACTACTCATTTTGGAATCAAAGCATCACGTTTTCTGTGATGGTTAGTAAGGGAAATTCTTCAATTTCGGCCAAGTTTCTCATTTTTTCAATATATCCTCACTCGGACCTCTATTTTTTGTGAAATCAATTTTATTAGCACTCTTACTCGTCGTATATGACCGTGGAATAGTTTAATGTACTACTCATTTTGGAATCAAAGCATCACGTTTTCTGTGATGGTTAGTAAGGGAAATTCTTCAATTTCGGCCAAGTTTCTCATTTTTTCAATATAACTTCACTCGGACCTCTATTTTTTGTGAAATCAATTTTATTAGCACTCTTACTCGTCGTATATGACCGTGGAATAGTTTAATGTACTACTCATTTCAGGAACAAAGCATCATGTTTTCTGTGATGGTTAGTAAGGGAAATTCTTCAATTTCGGCCAAGTTTCTCATTTTTTCAATATATCCTCACTCGGACCTCTATTTTTTGTGAAATCAATTTTATTTGCACTCTTACTCGTCGTATATGACCGTGGAATAGTTTAATGTACTACTCATTTTGGAATCAAAGCATCACGTTTTCTGTGATGGTTAGTAAGGGAAATTCTTCAATTTCGGCCAAGTTTCTCATTTTTTCAATATATCCTCACTCGGACCTCTATTTTTTGTGAAATCAATTTTATTGCACTCTTACTCGTCGTATATGACCGTGGAATAGTTTAATGTACTACTCATTTTGGAATCAAAGCATCACGTTTTCTGTGATGGTTAGTAAGGGAAATTCTTCAATTTCGGCCAAGTTTCTCATTTTTTCAATATAACCTCACTCGGACCTCTATTTTTTGTGAAATCAATTTTATTTGCACTCTTACTCGTCGTATATGACCGTGGAATAGTTTAATGTACTACTCATTTTGGAATCAAAGCATCACGTTTTCTGTGATGGTTAGTAAGGGAAATTCTTCAATTTCGGCCAAGTTTCTCATTTTTTCAATATATCCTCACTCGGACCTCTATTTTTTGTGAAATCAATTTTATTTGCACTCTTACTCGTCGTATATGACCGTGGAATAGTTTAATGTACTACTCATTTTGGAATCAAAGCATCACGTTTTCTGTGATGGTTAGTAAGGGAAATTCTTCAATTTCGGCCAAGTTTCTCATTTTTTCAATATATCCTCACTCGGACCTCTATTTTTTGTGAAATCAATTTTATTAGCACTCTTACTCGTCGTATATGACCGTGGAATAGTTTAATGTACTACTCATTTTGGAATCAAAGCATCACGTTTTCTGTGATGGTTAGTAAGGGAAATTCTTCAATTTCGGCCAAGTTTCTCATTTTTTCAATATAACTTCACTCGGACCTCTATTTTTTGTGAAATCAATTTTATTAGCACTCTTACTCGTCGTATATGACCGTGGAATAGTTTAATGTACTACTCATTTTGGAATCAAAGCATCACGTTTTCTGTGATGGTTAGTAAGGGAAATTCTTCAATTTCGGCCAAGTTTCTCATTTTTTCAATATATCCTCACTCGGACCTCTATTTTTTGTGAAATCAATTTTATTTGCACTCTTACTCGTCGTATATGACCGTGGAATAGTTTAATGTACTACTCATTTTGGAATCAAAGCATCACGTTTTCTGTGATGGTTAGTAAGGGAAATTCTTCAATTTCGGCCAAGTTTCTCATTTTTTCAATATAACCTCACTCGGACCTCTATTTTTTGTGAAATCAATTTTATTTGCACTCTTACTCGTCGTATATGACCGTGGAATAGTTTAATGTACTACTCATTTTGGAATCAAAGCATCACGTTTTCTGTGATGGTTAGTAAGGGAAATTCTTCAATTTCGGCCAAGTTTCTCATTTTTTCAATATAACTTCACTCGGACCTCTATTTTTTGTGAAATCAATTTTATTAGCACTCTTACTCGTCGTATATGACCGTGGAATAGTTTAATGTACTACTCATTTTGGAATCAAAGCATCACGTTTTCTGTGATGGTTAGTAAGGGAAATTCTTCAATTTCGGCCAAGTTTCTCATTTTTTCAATATAACCTCACTCGGACCTCTATTTTTTGTGAAATCAATTTTATTAGCACTCTTACTCGTCGTATATGACCGTGGAATAGTTTAATGTACTACTCATTTTGGAATCAAAGCATCACGTTTTCTGTGATGGTTAGTAAGGGAAATTCTTCAATTTCGGCCAAGTTTCTCATTTTTTCAATATATCCTCACTCGGACCTCTATTTTTTGTGAAATCAATTTTATTTGCACTCTTACTCGTCGTATATGACCGTGGAATAGTTTAATGTACTACTCATTTTGGAATCAAAGCATCACGTTTTCTGTGATGGTTAGTAAGGGAAATTCTTCAATTTCGGCCAAGTTTCTCATTTTTTCAATATAACCTCACTCGGACCTCTATTTTTTGTGAAATCAATTTTATTTGCACTCTTACTCGTCGTATATGACCGTGGAATAGTTTAATGTACTACTCATTTTGGAATCAAAGCATCACGTTTTCTGTGATGGTTAGTAAGGGAAATTCTTCAATTTCGGCCAAGTTTCTCATTTTTTCAATATATCCTCACTCGGACCTCTATTTTTTGTGAAATCAATTTTATTGCACTCTTACTCGTCGTATATGACCGTGGAATAGTTTAATGTACTACTCATTTTGGAATCAAAGCATCACGTTTTCTGTGATGGTTAGTTAGTAAGGGAAATTCTTCAATTTCGGCCAAGTTTCTCATTTTTTCAATATAACTTCACTCGGACCTCTATTTTTTGTGAAATCAATTTTATTAGCACTCTTACTCGTCGTATATGACCGTGGAATAGTTTAATGTACTACTCATTTTGGAATCAAAGCATCACGTTTTCTGTGATGGTTAGTAAGGGAAATTCTTCAATTTCGGCCAAGTTTCTCATTTTTTCAATATATCCTCACTCGGACCTCTATTTTTTGTGAAATCAATTTTATTTGCACTCTTACTCGTCGTATATGACCGTGGAATAGTTTAATGTACTACTCATTTTGGAATCAAAGCATCACGTTTTCTGTGATGGTTAGTAAGGGAAATTCTTCAATTTCGGCCAAGTTTCTCATTTTTTCAATATAACCTCACTCGGACCTCTATTTTTTGTGAAATCAATTTTATTTGCACTCTTACTCGTCGTATATGACCGTGGAATAGTTTAATGTACTACTCATTTTGGAATCAAAGCATCACGTTTTCTGTGATGGTTAGTAAGGGAAATTCTTCAATTTCGGCCAAGTTTCTCATTTTTTCAATATATCCTCACTCGGACCTCTATTTTTTGTGAAATCAATTTTATTTGCACTCTTACTCGTCGTATATGACCGTGGAATAGTTTAATGTACTACTCATTTTGGAATCAAAGCATCACGTTTTCTGTGATGGTTAGTAAGGGAAATTCTTCAATTTCGGCCAAGTTTCTCATTTTTTCAAATAATCCTCACTCGGACCTCTATTTTTTGTGAAATCAATTTTATTAGCACTCTTACTCGTCGTATATGACCGTGGAATAGTTTAATGTACTACTCATTTTGGAATCAAAGCATCACGTTTTCTGTGATGGTTAGTAAGGGAAATTCTTCAATTTCGGCCAAGTTTCTCATTTTTTCAATATAACTTCACTCGGACCTCTATTTTTTGTGAAATCAATTTTATTAGCACTCTTACTCGTCGTATATGACCGTGGAATAGTTTAATGTACTACTCATTTTGGAATCAAAGCATCACGTTTTCTGTGATGGTTAGTAAGGGAAATTCTTCAATTTCGGCCAAGTTTCTCATTTTTTCAATATATCCTCACTCGGACCTCTATTTTTTGTGAAATCAATTTTATTTGCACTCTTACTCGTCGTATATGACCGTGGAATAGTTTAATGTACTACTCATTTTGGAATCAAAGCATCACGTTTTCTGTGATGGTTAGTAAGGGAAATTCTTCAATTTCGGCCAAGTTTCTCATTTTTTCAATATCCTCACTCGGACCTCTATTTTTGTGAAATCAATTTTATTTGCACTCTTACTCGTCGTATATGACCGTGGAATAGTTTAATGTACTACTCATTTTGGAATCAAAGCATCACGTTTTCTGTGATGGTTAGTAAGGGAAATTCTTCAATTTCGGCCAAGTTTCTCATTTTTTCAATATATCCACTCGGACCTCTATTTTTTGTGAAATCAATTTTATTTGCACTCTTACTCGTCGTATATGACCGTGGAATAGTTTAATGTACTACTCATTTTGGAATCAAAGCATCACGTTTTCTGTGATGGTTAGTAAGGGAAATTCTTCAATTTCGGCCAAGTTTCTCATTTTTTCAATATATCCTAACTCGGACCTCTATTTTTTGTGAAATCAATTTTATTTGCACTCTTACTCGTCGTATATGACCGTGGAATAGTTTAATGTACTACTCATTTTGGAATCAAAGCATCACGTTTTCTGTGATGGTTAGTAAGGGAAATTCTTCAATTTCGGCCAAGTTTCTCATTTTTTCAATATAACCTCACTCGGACCTCTATTTTTTGTGAAATCAATTTTATTAGCACTCTTACTCGTCGTATATGACCGTGGAATAGTTTAATGTACTACTCATTTTGGAATCAAAGCATCACGTTTTCTGTGATGGTTAGTAAGGGAAATTCTTCAATTTCGGCCAAGTTTCTCATTTTTTCAATATAACTTCACTCGGACCTCTATTTTTTGTGAAATCAATTTTATTAGCACTCTTACTCGTCGTATATGACCGTGGAATAGTTTAATGTACTACTCATTTTGGAATCAAAGCATCATTTTCTGTGATGGTTAGTAAGGGAAATTCTTCAATTTCGGCCAAGTTTCTCATTTTTTCAATATATCCTCACTCGGACCTCTATTTTTTGTGAAATCAATTTTATTTGCACTCTTACTCGTCGTATATGACCGTGGAATAGTTTAATGTACTACTCATTTTGGAATCAAAGCATCACGTTTTCTGTGATGGTTAGTAAGGGAAATTCTTCAATTTCGGCCAAGTTTCTCATTTTTTCAATATATCCTCACTCGGACCTCTATTTTTTGTGAAATCAATTTTATTTGCACTCTTACTCGTCGTATATGACCGTGGAATAGTTTAATGTACTACTCATTTTGGAATCAAAGCATCACGTTTTCTGTGATGGTTAGTAAGGGAAATTCTTCAATTTCGGCCAAGTTTCTCATTTTTTCAATATAACTTCACTCGGACCTCTATTTTTTGTGAAATCAATTTTATTAGCACTCTTACTCGTCGTATATGACCGTGGAATAGTTTAATGTACTACTCATTTTGGAATCAAAGCATCACGTTTTCTGTGATGGTTAGTAAGGGAAATTCTTCAATTTCGGCCAAGTTTCTCATTTTTTCAATATATCCTCACTCGGACCTCTATTTTTTGTGAAATCAATTTTATTAGCACTCTTACTCGTCGTATATGACCGTGGAATAGTTTAATGTACTACTCATTTTGGAATCAAAGCATCACGTTTTCTGTGATGGTTAGTAAGGGAAATTCTTCAATTTCGGCCAAGTTTCTCATTTTTTCAATATATCCTCACTCGGACCTCTATTTTTTGTGAAATCAATTTTATTTGCACTCTTACTCGTCGTATATGACCGTGGAATAGTTTAATGTACTACTCATTTTGGAATCAAAGCATCACGTTTTCTGTGATGGTTAGTAAGGGAAATTCTTCAATTTCGGCCAAGTTTCTCATTTTTTCAATATAACTTCACTCGGACCTCTATTTTTTGTGAAATCAATTTTATTAGCACTCTTACTCGTCGTATATGACCGTGGAATAGTTTAATGTACTACTCATTTTGGAATCAAAGCATCACGTTTTCTGTGATGGTTAGTAAGGGAAATTCTTCAATTTCGGCCAAGTTTCTCATTTTTTCAATATAACTTCACTCGGACCTCTATTTTTTGTGAAATCAATTTTATTAGCACTCTTACTCGTCGTATATGACCGTGGAATAGTTTAATGTACTACTCATTTTGGAATCAAAGCATCACGTTTTCTGTGATGGTTAGTAAGGGAAATTCTTCAATTTCGGCCAAGTTTCTCATTTTTTCAATATATCCTCACTCGGACCTCTATTTTTTGTGAAATCAATTTTATTTGCACTCTTACTCGTCGTATATGACCGTGGAATAGTTTAATGTACTACTCATTTTGGAATCAAAGCATCACGTTTTCTGTGATGGTTAGTAAGGGAAATTCTTCAATTTCGGCCAAGTTTCTCATTTTTTCAATATATCCTCACTCGGACCTCTATTTTTTGTGAAATCAATTTTATTAGCACTCTTACTCGTCGTATATGACCGTGGAATAGTTTAATGTACTACTCATTTTGGAATCAAAGCATCACGTTTTCTGTGATGGTTAGTAAGGGAAATTCTTCAATTTCGGCCAAGTTTCTCATTTTTTCAATATAACTTCACTCGGACCTCTATTTTTTGTGAAATCAATTTTATTAGCACTCTTACTCGTCGTATATGACCGTGGAATAGTTTAATGTACTACTCATTTTGGAATCAAAGCATCACGTTTTCTGTGATGGTTAGTAAGGGAAATTCTTCAATTTCGGCCAAGTTTCTCATTTTTTCAATATATCCTCACTCGGACCTCTATTTTTTGTGAAATCAATTTTATTTGCACTCTTACTCGTCGTATATGACCGTGGAATAGTTTAATGTACTACTCATTTTGGAATCAAAGCATCACGTTTTCTGTGATGGTTAGTAAGGGAAATTCTTCAATTTCGGCCAAGTTTCTCATTTTTTCAATATATCCTCACTCGGACCTCTATTTTTTGTGAAATCAATTTTATTTGCACTCTTACTCGTCGTATATGACCGTGGAATAGTTTAATGTACTACTCATTTTGGAATCAAAGCATCACGTTTTCTGTGATGGTTAGTAAGGGAAATTCTTCAATTTCGGCCAAGTTTCTCATTTTTTCAATATAACTTCACTCGGACCTCTATTTTTTGTGAAATCAATTTTATTTAGCACTCTTACTCGTCGTATATGACCGTGGAATAGTTTAATGTACTACTCATTTTGGAATCAAAGCATCACGTTTTCTGTGATGGTTAGTAAGGGAAATTCTTCAATTTCGGCCAAGTTTCTCATTTTTTCAATATATCCTTCACTCGGACCTCTATTTTTTGTGAAATCAATTTTATTAGCACTCTTACTCGTCGTATATGACCGTGGAATAGTTTAATGTACTACTCATTTTGGAATCAAAGCATCACGTTTTCTGTGATGGTTAGTAAGGGAAATTCTTCAATTTCGGCCAAGTTTCTCATTTTTTCAATATATCCTCACTCGGACCTCTATTTTTTGTGAAATCAATTTTATTTGCACTCTTACTCGTCGTATATGACCGTGGAATAGTTTAATGTACTACTCATTTTGGAATCAAAGCATCACGTTTTCTGTGATGGTTAGTAAGGGAAATTCTTCAATTTCGGCCAAGTTTCTCATTTTTTCAATATAACTTCACTCGGACCTCTATTTTTTGTGAAATCAATTTTATTAGCACTCTTACTCGTCGTATATGACCGTGGAATAGTTTAATGTACTACTCATTTTGGAATCAAAGCATCACGTTTTCTGTGATGGTTAGTAAGGGAAATTCTTCAATTTCGGCCAAGTTTCTCATTTTTTCAATATAACTTCACTCGGACCTCTATTTTTTGTGAAATCAATTTTATTAGCACTCTTACTCGTCGTATATGACCGTGGAATAGTTTAATGTACTACTCATTTTGGAATCAAAGCATCACGTTTTCTGTGATGGTTAGTAAGGGAAATTCTTCAATTTCGGCCAAGTTTCTCATTTTTTCAATATATCCTCACTCGGACCTCTATTTTTTGTGAAATCAATTTTATTTGCACTCTTACTCGTCGTATATGACCGTGGAATAGTTTAATGTACTACTCATTTTGGAATCAAAGCATCACGTTTTCTGTGATGGTTAGTAAGGGAAATTCTTCAATTTCGGCCAAGTTTCTCATTTTTTCAATATATCCTCACTCGGACCTCTATTTTTTGTGAAATCAATTTTATTAGCACTCTTACTCGTCGTATATGACCGTGGAATAGTTTAATGTACTACTCATTTTGGAATCAAAGCATCACGTTTTCTGTGATGGTTAGTAAGGGAAATTCTTCAATTTCGGCCAAGTTTCTCATTTTTTCAATATAACTTCACTCGGACCTCTATTTTTTGTGAAATCAATTTTATTAGCACTCTTACTCGTCGTATATGACCGTGGAATAGTTTAATGTACTACTCATTTTGGAATCAAAGCATCACGTTTTCTGTGATGGTTAGTAAGGGAAATTCTTCAATTTCGGCCAAGTTTCTCATTTTTTCAATATATCCTCACTCGGACCTCTATTTTTTGTGAAATCAATTTTATTTGCACTCTTACTCGTCGTATATGACCGTGGAATAGTTTAATGTACTACTCATTTTGGAATCAAAGCATCACGTTTTCTGTGATGGTTAGTAAGGGAAATTCTTCAATTTCGGCCAAGTTTCTCATTTTTTCAATATAACTTCACTCGGACCTCTATTTTTTGTGAAATCAATTTTATTAGCACTCTTACTCGTCGTATATGACCGTGGAATAGTTTAATGTACTACTCATTTTGGAATCAAAGCATCACGTTTTCTGTGATGGTTAGTAAGGGAAATTCTTCAATTTCGGCCAAGTTTCTCATTTTTTCAATATATCCTCACTCGGACCTCTATTTTTTGTGAAATCAATTTTATTTGCACTCTTACTCGTCGTATATGACCGTGGAATAGTTTAATGTACTACTCATTTTGGAATCAAAGCATCACGTTTTCTGTGATGGTTAGTAAGGGAAATTCTTCAATTTCGGCCAAGTTTCTCATTTTTTCAATATATCCTCACTCGGACCTCTATTTTTTGTGAAATCAATTTTATTTGCACTCTTACTCGTCGTATATGACCGTGGAATAGTTTAATGTACTACTCATTTTGGAATCAAAGCATCACGTTTTCTGTGATGGTTAGTAAGGGAAATTCTTCAATTTCGGCCAAGTTTCTCATTTTTTCAATATAACTTCACTCGGACCTCTATTTTTTGTGAAATCAATTTTATTAGCACTCTTACTCGTCGTATATGACCGTGGAATAGTTTAATGTACTACTCATTTTGGAATCAAAGCATCACGTTTTCTGTGATGGTTAGTAAGGGAAATTCTTCAATTTCGGCCAAGTTTCTCATTTTTTCAATATATCCTCACTCGGACCTCTATTTTTTGTGAAATCAATTTTATTTGCACTCTTACTCGTCGTATATGACCGTGGAATAGTTTAATGTACTACTCATTTTGGAATCAAAGCATCACGTTTTCTGTGATGGTTAGTAAGGGAAATTCTTCAATTTCGGCCAAGTTTCTCATTTTTTCAATATATCCTCACTCGGACCTCTATTTTTTGTGAAATCAATTTTATTAGCACTCTTACTCGTCGTATATGACCGTGGAATAGTTTAATGTACTACTCATTTTGGAATCAAAGCATCACGTTTTCTGTGATGGTTAGTAAGGGAAATTCTTCAATTTCGGCCAAGTTTCTCATTTTTTCAATATAACTTCACTCGGACCTCTATTTTTTGTGAAATCAATTTTATTAGCACTCTTACTCGTCGTATATGACCGTGGAATAGTTTAATGTACTTCTCATTTTGGAATCAAAGCATCACGTTTTCTGTGATGGTTAGTAAGGGAAATTCTTCAATTTCGGCCAAGTTTCTCATTTTTTCAATATATCCTCACTCGGACCTCTATTTTTTGTGAAATCAATTTTATTTGCACTCTTACTCGTCGTATATGACCGTGGAATAGTTTAATGTACTACTCATTTTGGAATCAAAGCATCACGTTTTCTGTGATGGTTAGTAAGGGAAATTCTTCAATTTCGGCCAAGTTTCTCATTTTTTCAATATAACTTCACTCGGACCTCTATTTTTTGTGAAATCAATTTTATTAGCACTCTTACTCGTCGTATATGACCGTGGAATAGTTTAATGTACTACTCATTTTGGAATCAAAGCATCACGTTTTCTGTGATGGTTAGTAAGGGAAATTCTTCAATTTCGGCCAAGTTTCTCATTTTTTCAATATATCCTAACTCGGACCTCTATTTTTTGTGAAATCAATTTTATTTGCACTCTTACTCGTCGTATATGACCGTGGAATAGTTTAATGTACTACTCATTTTGGAATCAAAGCATCACGTTTTCTGTGATGGTTAGTAAGGGAAATTCTTCAATTTCGGCCAAGTTTCTCATTTTTTCAATATATCCTCACTCGGACCTCTATTTTTTGTGAAATCAATTTTATTTGCACTCTTACTCGTCGTATATGACCGTGGAATAGTTTAATGTACTACTCATTTTGGAATCAAAGCATCACGTTTTCTGTGATGGTTAGTAAGGGAAATTCTTCAATTTCGGCCAAGTTTCTCATTTTTTCAATATAACTTCACTCGGACCTCTATTTTTTGTGAAATCAATTTTATTTGCACTCTTACTCGTCGTATATGACCGTGGAATAGTTTAATGTACTACTCATTTTGGAATCAAAGCATCACGTTTTCTGTGATGGTTAGTAAGGGAAATTCTTCAATTTCGGCCAAGTTTCTCATTTTTTCAATATAACTTCACTCGGACCTCTATTTTTTGTGAAATCAATTTTATTAGCACTCTTACTCGTCGTATATGACCGTGGAATAGTTTAATGTACTTCTCATTTGGAATCAAAGCATCACGTTTTCTGTGATGGTTAGTAAGGGAAATTCTTCAATTTCGGCCAAGTTTCTCATTTTTTCAATATATCCTCACTCGGACCTCTATTTTTTGTGAAATCAATTTTATTTGCACTCTTACTCGTCGTATATGACCGTGGAATAGTTTAATGTACTACTCATTTTGGAATCAAAGCATCACGTTTTCTGTGATGGTTAGTAAGGGAAATTCTTCAATTTCGGCCAAGTTTCTCATTTTTTCAATATATCCTCACTCGGACCTCTATTTTTTGTGAAATCAATTTTATTAGCACTCTTACTCGTCGTATATGACCGTGGAATAGTTTAATGTACTACTCATTTTGGAATCAAAGCATCACGTTTTCTGTGATGGTTAGTAAGGGAAATTCTTCAATTTCGGCCAAGTTTCTCATTTTTTCAATATAACTTCACTCGGACCTCTATTTTTTGTGAAATCAATTTTATTAGCACTCTTACTCGTCGTATATGACCGTGGAATAGTTTAATGTACTTCTCATTCAGGAACAAAGCATCATGTTTTCTGTGATGGTTAGTAAGGGAAATTCTTCAATTTCGGCCAAGTTTCTCATTTTTTCAATATATCCTCACTCGGACCTCTATTTTTTGTGAAATCAATTTTATTTGCACTCTTACTCGTCGTATATGACCGTGGAATAGTTTAATGTACTACTCATTTTGGAATCAAAGCATCACGTTTTCTGTGATGGTTAGTAAGGGAAATTCTTCAATTTCGGCCAAGTTTCTCATTTTTTCAATATAACTTCACTCGGACCTCTATTTTTTGTGAAATCAATTTTATTAGCACTCTTACTCGTCGTATATGACCGTGGAATAGTTTAATGTACTACTCATTTTGGAATCAAAGCATCACGTTTTCTGTGATGGTTAGTAAGGGAAATTCTTCAATTTCGGCCAAGTTTCTCATTTTTTCAATATATCCTCACTCGGACCTCTATTTTTTGTGAAATCAATTTTATTTGCACTCTTACTCGTCGTATATGACCGTGGAATAGTTTAATGTACTACTCATTTTGGAATCAAAGCATCACGTTTTCTGTGATGGTTAGTAAGGGAAATTCTTCAATTTCGGCCAAGTTTCTCATTTTTTCAATATATCCTCACTCGGACCTCTATTTTTTGTGAAATCAATTTTATTTGCACTCTTACTCGTCGTATATGACCGTGGAATAGTTTAATGTACTACTCATTTTGGAATCAAAGCATCACGTTTTCTGTGATGGTTAGTAAGGGAAATTCTTCAATTTCGGCCAAGTTTCTCATTTTTTCAATATAACTTCACTCGGACCTCTATTTTTTGTGAAATCAATTTTATTAGCACTCTTACTCGTCGTATATGACCGTGGAATAGTTTAATGTACTACTCATTTTGGAATCAAAGCATCACGTTTTCTGTGATGGTTAGTAAGGGAAATTCTTCAATTTCGGCCAAGTTTCTCATTTTTTCAATATAACTTCACTCGGACCTCTATTTTTTGTGAAATCAATTTTATTAGCACTCTTACTCGTCGTATATGACCGTGGAATAGTTTAATGTACTTCTCATTTTGGAATCAAAGCATCACGTTTTCTGTGATGGTTAGTAAGGGAAATTCTTCAATTTCGGCCAAGTTTCTCATTTTTTCAATATATCCTCACTCGGACCTCTATTTTTTGTGAAATCAATTTTATTTGCACTCTTACTCGTCGTATATGACCGTGGAATAGTTTAATGTACTACTCATTTTGGAATCAAAGCATCACGTTTTCTGTGATGGTTAGTAAGGGAAATTCTTCAATTTCGGCCAAGTTTCTCATTTTTTCAATATATCCTCACTCGGACCTCTATTTTTTGTGAAATCAATTTTATTAGCACTCTTACTCGTCGTATATGACCGTGGAATAGTTTAATGTACTACTCATTTTGGAATCAAAGCATCACGTTTTCTGTGATGGTTAGTAAGGGAAATTCTTCAATTTCGGCCAAGTTTCTCATTTTTTCAATATAACTTCACTCGGACCTCTATTTTTTGTGAAATCAATTTTATTAGCACTCTTACTCGTCGTATATGACCGTGGAATAGTTTAATGTACTACTCATTTTGGAATCAAAGCATCACGTTTTCTGTGATGGTTAGTAAGGGAAATTCTTCAATTTCGGCCAAGTTTCTCATTTTTTCAATATATCCTCACTCGGACCTCTATTTTTTGTGAAATCAATTTTATTTGCACTCTTACTCGTCGTATATGACCGTGGAATAGTTTAATGTACTACTCATTTTGGAATCAAAGCATCACGTTTTCTGTGATGGTTAGTAAGGGAAATTCTTCAATTTCGGCCAAGTTTCTCATTTTTTCAATATATCCTCACTCGGACCTCTATTTTTTGTGAAATCAATTTTATTTGCACTCTTACTCGTCGTATATGACCGTGGAATAGTTTAATGTACTACTCATTTTGGAATCAAAGCATCACGTTTTCTGTGATGGTTAGTAAGGGAAATTCTTCAATTTCGGCCAAGTTTCTCATTTTTTCAATATAACCTCACTCGGACCTCTATTTTTTGTGAAATCAATTTTATTAGCACTCTTACTCGTCGTATATGACCGTGGAATAGTTTAATGTACTACTCATTTTGGAATCAAAGCATCACGTTTTCTGTGATGGTTAGTAAGGGAAATTCTTCAATTTCGGCCAAGTTTCTCATTTTTTCAATATAACTTCACTCGGACCTCTATTTTTTGTGAAATCAATTTTATTAGCACTCTTACTCGTCGTATATGACCGTGGAATAGTTTAATGTACTACTCATTTTGGAATCAAAGCATCACGTTTTCTGTGATGGTTAGTAAGGGAAATTCTTCAATTTCGGCCAAGTTTCTCATTTTTTCAATATATCCTAACTCGGACCTCTATTTTTTGTGAAATCAATTTTATTTGCACTCTTACTCGTCGTATATGACCGTGGAATAGTTTAATGTACTACTCATTTTGGAATCAAAGCATCACGTTTTCTGTGATGGTTAGTAAGGGAAATTCTTCAATTTCGGCCAAGTTTCTCATTTTTTCAATATAACTTCACTCGGACCTCTATTTTTTGTGAAATCAATTTTATTAGCACTCTTACTCGTCGTATATGACCGTGGAATAGTTTAATGTACTACTCATTTTGGAATCAAAGCATCACGTTTTCTGTGATGGTTAGTAAGGGAAATTCTTCAATTTCGGCCAAGTTTCTCATTTTTTCAATATAACTTCACTCGGACCTCTATTTTTTGTGAAATCAATTTTATTAGCACTCTTACTCGTCGTATATGACCGTGGAATATTTTAATGTACTACTCATTTTGGAATCAAAGCATCACGTTTTCTGTGATGGTTAGTAAGGGAAATTCTTCAATTTCGGCCAAGTTTCTCATTTTTTCAATATATCCTCACTCGGACCTCTATTTTTTGTGAAATCAATTTTATTTGCACTCTTACTCGTCGTATATGACCGTGGAATAGTTTAATGTACTACTCATTTTGGAATCAAAGCATCACGTTTTCTGTGATGGTTAGTAAGGGAAATTCTTCAATTTCGGCCAAGTTTCTCATTTTTTCAATATATCCTCACTCGGACCTCTATTTTTTGTGAAATCAATTTTATTAGCACTCTTACTCGTCGTATATGACCGTGGAATAGTTTAATGTACTACTCATTTTGGAATCAAAGCATCACGTTTTCTGTGATGGTTAGTAAGGGAAATTCTTCAATTTCGGCCAAGTTTCTCATTTTTTCAATATAACTTCACTCGGACCTCTATTTTTTGTGAAATCAATTTTATTAGCACTCTTACTCGTCGTATATGACCGTGGAATAGTTTAATGTACTTCTCATTTCAGGAACAAAGCATCACGTTTTCTGTGATGGTTAGTAAGGGAAATTCTTCATTTTCGGCCAAGTTTCTCATTTTTTCAATATATCCTCACTCGGACCTCTATTTTTTGTGAAATCAATTTTATTGCACTCTTACTCGTCGTATATGACCGTGGAATAGTTTAATGTACTACTCATTTTGGAATCAAAGCATCACGTTTTCTGTGATGGTTAGTAAGGGAAATTCTTCAATTTCGGCCAAGTTTCTCATTTTTTCAATATAACTTCACTCGGACCTCTATTTTTTGTGAAATCAATTTTATTAGCACTCTTACTCGTCGTATATGACCGTGGAATAGTTTAATGTACTACTCATTTTGGAATCAAAGCATCACGTTTTCTGTGATGGTTAGTAAGGGAAATTCTTCAATTTCGGCCAAGTTTCTCATTTTTTCAATATATCCTCACTCGGACCTCTATTTTTTGTGAAATCAATTTTATTTGCACTCTTACTCGTCGTATATGACCGTGGAATAGTTTAATGTACTACTCATTTTGGAATCAAAGCATCACGTTTTCTGTGATGGTTAGTAAGGGAAATTCTTCAATTTCGGCCAAGTTTCTCATTTTTTCAATATATCCTCACTCGGACCTCTATTTTTTGTGAAATCAATTTTATTTGCACTCTTACTCGTCGTATATGACCGTGGAATAGTTTAATGTACTACTCATTTTGGAATCAAAGCATCACGTTTTCTGTGATGGTTAGTAAGGGAAATTCTTCAATTTCGGCCAAGTTTCTCATTTTTTCAATATAACTTCACTCGGACCTCTATTTTTTGTGAAATCAATTTTATTAGCACTCTTACTCGTCGTATATGACCGTGGAATAGTTTAATGTACTACTCATTTTGGAATCAAAGCATCACGTTTTCTGTGATGGTTAGTAAGGGAAATTCTTCAATTTCGGCCAAGTTTCTCATTTTTTCAATATAACTTCACTCGGACCTCTATTTTTTGTGAAATCAATTTTATTAGCACTCTTACTCGTCGTATATGACCGTGGAATAGTTTAATGTACTTCTCATTTCAGGAACAAAGCATCATGTTTTCTGTGATGGTTAGTAAGGGAAATTCTTCAATTTCGGCCAAGTTTCTCATTTTTTCAATATATCCTCACTCGGACCTCTATTTTTTGTGAAATCAATTTTATTTGCACTCTTACTCGTCGTATATGACCGTGGAATAGTTTAATGTACTACTCATTTTGGAATCAAAGCATCACGTTTTCTGTGATGGTTAGTAAGGGAAATTCTTCAATTTCGGCCAAGTTTCTCATTTTTTCAATATATCCTCACTCGGACCTCTATTTTTTGTGAAATCAATTTTATTAGCACTCTTACTCGTCGTATATGACCGTGGAATAGTTTAATGTACTACTCATTTTGGAATCAAAGCATCACGTTTTCTGTGATGGTTAGTAAGGGAAATTCTTCAATTTCGGCCAAGTTTCTCATTTTTTCAATATAACTTCACTCGGACCTCTATTTTTTGTGAAATCAATTTTATTAGCACTCTTACTCGTCGTATATGACCGTGGAATAGTTTAATGTACTACTCATTTTGGAATCAAAGCATCATGTTTTCTGTGATGGTTAGTAAGGGAAATTCTTCATTTTCGGCCAAGTTTCTCATTTTTTCAATATATCCTCACTCGGACCTCTATTTTTTGTGAAATCAATTTTATTTGCACTCTTACTCGTCGTATATGACCGTGGAATAGTTTAATGTACTACTCATTTTGGAATCAAAGCATCACGTTTTCTGTGATGGTTAGTAAGGGAAATTCTTCAATTTCGGCCAAGTTTCTCATTTTTTCAATATATCCTCACTCGGACCTCTATTTTTTGTGAAATCAATTTTATTTGCACTCTTACTCGTCGTATATGACCGTGGAATAGTTTAATGTACTACTCATTTTGGAATCAAAGCATCACGTTTTCTGTGATGGTTAGTAAGGGAAATTCTTCAATTTCGGCCAAGTTTCTCATTTTTTCAATATAACCTCACTCGGACCTCTATTTTTTGTGAAATCAATTTTATTAGCACTCTTACTCGTCGTATATGACCGTGGAATAGTTTAATGTACTACTCATTTTGGAATCAAAGCATCACGTTTTCTGTGATGGTTAGTAAGGGAAATTCTTCAATTTCGGCCAAGTTTCTCATTTTTTCAATATAACTTCACTCGGACCTCTATTTTTTGTGAAATCAATTTTATTAGCACTCTTACTCGTCGTATATGACCGTGGAATAGTTTAATGTACTACTCATTTTGGAATCAAAGCATCACGTTTTCTGTGATGGTTAGTAAGGGAAATTCTTCAATTTCGGCCAAGTTTCTCATTTTTTCAATATATCCTCACTCGGACCTCTATTTTTTGTGAAATCAATTTTATTTGCACTCTTACTCGTCGTATATGACCGTGGAATAGTTTAATGTACTACTCATTTTGGAATCAAAGCATCACGTTTTCTGTGATGGTTAGTAAGGGAAATTCTTCAATTTCGGCCAAGTTTCTCATTTTTTCAATATAACTTCACTCGGACCTCTATTTTTTGTGAAATCAATTTTATTAGCACTCTTACTCGTCGTATATGACCGTGGAATAGTTTAATGTACTTCTCATTTTGGAATCAAAGCATCACGTTTTCTGTGATGGTTAGTAAGGGAAATTCTTCAATTTCGGCCAAGTTTCTCATTTTTTCAATATATCCTCACTCGGACCTCTATTTTTTGTGAAATCAATTTTATTTGCACTCTTACTCGTCGTATATGACCGTGGAATAGTTTAATGTACTACTCATTTTGGAATCAAAGCATCACGTTTTCTGTGATGGTTAGTAAGGGAAATTCTTCAATTTCGGCCAAGTTTCTCATTTTTTCAATATAACTTCACTCGGACCTCTATTTTTTGTGAAATCAATTTTATTAGCACTCTTACTCGTCGTATATGACCGTGGAATAGTTTAATGTACTACTCATTTTGGAATCAAAGCATCACGTTTTCTGTGATGGTTAGTAAGGGAAATTCTTCAATTTCGGCCAAGTTTCTCATTTTTTCAATATAACTTCACTCGGACCTCTATTTTTTGTGAAATCAATTTTATTAGCACTCTTACTCGTCGTATATGACCGTGGAATAGTTTAATGTACTTCTCATTTCAGGCACAAAGCATCACGTTTTCTGTGATGGTTAGTAAGGGAAATTCTTCAATTTCGGCCAAGTTTCTCATTTTTTCAATATATCCTCACTCGGACCTCTATTTTTTGTGAAATCAATTTTATTTGCACTCTTACTCGTCGTATATGACCGTGGAATAGTTTAATGTACTACTCATTTTGGAATCAAAGCATCACGTTTTCTGTGATGGTTAGTAAGGGAAATTCTTCAATTTCGGCCAAGTTTCTCATTTTTTCAATATATCCTCACTCGGACCTCTATTTTTTGTGAAATCAATTTTATTAGCACTCTTACTCGTCGTATATGACCGTGGAATAGTTTAATGTACTACTCATTTTGGAATCAAAGCATCACGTTTTCTGTGATGGTTAGTAAGGGAAATTCTTCAATTTCGGCCAAGTTTCTCATTTTTTCAATATAACTTCACTCGGACCTCTATTTTTTGTGAAATCAATTTTATTAGCACTCTTACTCGTCGTATATGACCGTGGAATAGTTTAATGTACTTCTCATTTCAGGAATCAAAGCATCACGTTTTCTGTGATGGTTAGTAAGGGAAATTCTTCAATTTCGGCCAAGTTTCTCATTTTTTCAATATATCCTCACTCGGACCTCTATTTTTTGTGAAATCAATTTTATTTGCACTCTTACTCGTCGTATATGACCGTGGAATAGTTTAATGTACTACTCATTTTGGAATCAAAGCATCACGTTTTCTGTGATGGTTAGTAAGGGAAATTCTTCAATTTCGGCCAAGTTTCTCATTTTTTCAATATATCCTCACTCGGACCTCTATTTTTTGTGAAATCAATTTTATTTGCACTCTTACTCGTCGTATATGACCGTGGAATAGTTTAATGTACTACTCATTTTGGAATCAAAGCATCACGTTTTCTGTGATGGTTAGTAAGGGAAATTCTTCAATTTCGGCCAAGTTTCTCATTTTTTCAATATAACTCACTCGGACCTCTATTTTTTGTGAAATCAATTTTATTAGCACTCTTACTCGTCGTATATGACCGTGGAATAGTTTAATGTACTACTCATTTTGGAATCAAAGCATCACGTTTTCTGTGATGGTTAGTAAGGGAAATTCTTCAATTTCGGCCAAGTTTCTCATTTTTTCAATATAACTTCACTCGGACCTCTATTTTTTGTGAAATCAATTTTATTAGCACTCTTACTCGTCGTATATGACCGTGGAATAGTTTAATGTACTACTCATTTTGGAATCAAAGCATCACGTTTTCTGTGATGGTTAGTAAGGGAAATTCTTCAATTTCGGCCAAGTTTCTCATTTTTTCAATATATCCTCACTCGGACCTCTATTTTTTGTGAAATCAATTTTATTTGCACTCTTACTCGTCGTATATGACCGTGGAATAGTTTAATGTACTACTCATTTTGGAATCAAAGCATCACGTTTTCTGTGATGGTTAGTAAGGGAAATTCTTCAATTTCGGCCAAGTTTCTCATTTTTTCAATATAACTTCACTCGGACCTCTATTTTTTGTGAAATCAATTTTATTAGCACTCTTACTCGTCGTATATGACCGTGGAATAGTTTAATGTACTTCTCATTTCAGGAATCAAAGCATCACGTTTTCTGTGATGGTTAGTAAGGGAAATTCTTCAATTTCGGCCAAGTTTCTCATTTTTTCAATATATCCTCACTCGGACCTCTATTTTTTGTGAAATCAATTTTATTTGCACTCTTACTCGTCGTATATGACCGTGGAATAGTTTAATGTACTACTCATTTTGGAATCAAAGCATCACGTTTTCTGTGATGGTTAGTAAGGGAAATTCTTCAATTTCGGCCAAGTTTCTCATTTTTTCAATATATCCTCACTCGGACCTCTATTTTTTGTGAAATCAATTTTATTTGCACTCTTACTCGTCGTATATGACCGTGGAATAGTTTAATGTACTACTCATTTTGGAATCAAAGCATCACGTTTTCTGTGATGGTTAGTAAGGGAAATTCTTCAATTTCGGCCAAGTTTCTCATTTTTTCAATATAACTTCACTCGGACCTCTATTTTTTGTGAAATCAATTTTATTAGCACTCTTACTCGTCGTATATGACCGTGGAATAGTTTAATGTACTACTCATTTTGGAATCAAAGCATCACGTTTTCTGTGATGGTTAGTAAGGGAAATTCTTCAATTTCGGCCAAGTTTCTCATTTTTTCAATATAACTTCACTCGGACCTCTATTTTTTGTGAAATCAATTTTATTAGCACTCTTACTCGTCGTATATGACCGTGGAATAGTTTAATGTACTACTCATTTTGGAATCAAAGCATCACGTTTTCTGTGATGGTTAGTAAGGGAAATTCTTCAATTTCGGCCAAGTTTCTCATTTTTTCAATATATCCTCACTCGGACCTCTATTTTTTGTGAAATCAATTTTATTTGCACTCTTACTCGTCGTATATGACCGTGGAATAGTTTAATGTACTACTCATTTTGGAATCAAAGCATCACGTTTTCTGTGATGGTTAGTAAGGGAAATTCTTCAATTTCGGCCAAGTTTCTCATTTTTTCAATATAACTTCACTCGGACCTCTATTTTTTGTGAAATCAATTTTATTAGCACTCTTACTCGTCGTATATGACCGTGGAATAGTTTAATGTACTACTCATTTTGGCTCAAAGCATCACGTTTTCTGTGATGGTTAGTAAGGGAAATTCTTCAATTTCGGCCAAGTTTCTCATTTTTTCAATATATCCTCACTCGGACCTCTATTTTTTGTGAAATCAATTTTATTTGCACTCTTACTCGTCGTATATGACCGTGGAATAGTTTAATGTACTACTCATTTTGGAATCAAAGCATCACGTTTTCTGTGATGGTTAGTAAGGGAAATTCTTCAATTTCGGCCAAGTTTCTCATTTTTTCAATATAACTTCACTCGGACCTCTATTTTTTGTGAAATCAATTTTATTAGCACTCTTACTCGTCGTATATGACCGTGGAATAGTTTAATGTACTACTCATTTTGGAATCAAAGCATCACGTTTTCTGTGATGGTTAGTAAGGGAAATTCTTCAATTTCGGCCAAGTTTCTCATTTTTTCAATATAACTTCACTCGGACCTCTATTTTTTGTGAAATCAATTTTATTAGCACTCTTACTCGTCGTATATGACCGTGGAATAGTTTAATGTACTACTCATTTTGGAATCAAAGCATCACGTTTTCTGTGATGGTTAGTAAGGGAAATTCTTCAATTTCGGCCAAGTTTCTCATTTTTTCAATATATCCTCACTCGGACCTCTATTTTTTGTGAAATCAATTTTATTTGCACTCTTACTCGTCGTATATGACCGTGGAATAGTTTAATGTACTACTCATTTTGGAATCAAAGCATCACGTTTTCTGTGATGGTTAGTAAGGGAAATTCTTCAATTTCGGCCAAGTTTCTCATTTTTTCAATATATCCTCACTCGGACCTCTATTTTTTGTGAAATCAATTTTATTAGCACTCTTACTCGTCGTATATGACCGTGGAATAGTTTAATGTACTACTCATTTTGGAATCAAAGCATCACGTTTTCTGTGATGGTTAGTAAGGGAAATTCTTCAATTTCGGCCAAGTTTCTCATTTTTTCAATATATCCTCACTCGGACCTCTATTTTTTGTGAAATCAATTTTATTTGCACTCTTACTCGTCGTATATGACCGTGGAATAGTTTAATGTACTACTCATTTTGGAATCAAAGCATCACGTTTTCTGTGATGGTTAGTAAGGGAAATTCTTCAATTTCGGCCAAGTTTCTCATTTTTTCAATATAACTTCACTCGGACCTCTATTTTTTGTGAAATCAATTTTATTAGCACTCTTACTCGTCGTATATGACCGTGGAATAGTTTAATGTACTACTCATTTTGGAATCAAAGCATCACGTTTTCTGTGATGGTTAGTAAGGGAAATTCTTCAATTTCGGCCAAGTTTCTCATTTTTTCAATATAACTTCACTCGGACCTCTATTTTTTGTGAAATCAATTTTATTAGCACTCTTACTCGTCGTATATGACCGTGGAATAGTTTAATGTACTACTCATTTTGGAATCAAAGCATCACGTTTTCTGTGATGGTTAGTAAGGGAAATTCTTCAATTTCGGCCAAGTTTCTCATTTTTTCAATATATCCTCACTCGGACCTCTATTTTTTGTGAAATCAATTTTATTTGCACTCTTACTCGTCGTATATGACCGTGGAATAGTTTAATGTACTACTCATTTTGGAATCAAAGCATCACGTTTTCTGTGATGGTTAGTAAGGGAAATTCTTCAATTTCGGCCAAGTTTCTCATTTTTTCAATATATCCTCACTCGGACCTCTATTTTTTGTGAAATCAATTTTATTTGCACTCTTACTCGTCGTATATGACCGTGGAATAGTTTAATGTACTACTCATTTTGGAATCAAAGCATCACGTTTTCTGTGATGGTTAGTAAGGGAAATTCTTCAATTTCGGCCAAGTTTCTCATTTTTTCAATATATCCTCACTCGGACCTCTATTTTTTGTGAAATCAATTTTATTTGCACTCTTACTCGTCGTATATGACCGTGGAATAGTTTAATGTACTACTCATTTTGGAATCAAAGCATCACGTTTTCTGTGATGGTTAGTAAGGGAAATTCTTCAATTTCGGCCAAGTTTCTCATTTTTTCAATATAACTTCACTCGGACCTCTATTTTTTGTGAAATCAATTTTATTAGCACTCTTACTCGTCGTATATGACCGTGGAATAGTTTAATGTACTACTCATTTTGGAATCAAAGCATCACGTTTTCTGTGATGGTTAGTAAGGGAAATTCTTCAATTTCGGCCAAGTTTCTCATTTTTTCAATATATCCTCACTCGGACCTCTATTTTTTGTGAAATCAATTTTATTTGCACTCTTACTCGTCGTATATGACCGTGGAATAGTTTAATGTACTACTCATTTTGGAATCAAAGCATCACGTTTTCTGTGATGGTTAGTAAGGGAAATTCTTCAATTTCGGCCAAGTTTCTCATTTTTTCAATATATCCTAACTCGGACCTCTATTTTTTGTGAAATCAATTTTATTTGCACTCTTACTCGTCGTATATGACCGTGGAATAGTTTAATGTACTACTCATTTTGGAATCAAATCATCACGTTTTCTGTGATGGTTAGTAAGGGAAATTCTTCAATTTCGGCCAAGTTTCTCATTTTTTCAATATATCCTAACTCGGACCTCTATTTTTTGTGAAATCAATTTTATTTGCACTCTTACTCGTCGTATATGACCGTGGAATAGTTTAATGTACTACTCATTTTGGAATCAAAGCATCACGTTTTCTGTGATGGTTAGTAAGGGAAATTCTTCAATTTCGGCCAAGTTTCTCATTTTTTCAATATATCCTAACTCGGACCTCTATTTTTTGTGAAATCAATTTTATTAGCACTCTTACTCGTCGTATATGACCGTGGAATAGTTTAATGTACTACTCATTTTGGAATCAAAGCATCACGTTTTCTGTGATGGTTAGTAAGGGAAATTCTTCAATTTCGGCCAAGTTTCTCATTTTTTCAATATAACTTCACTCGGACCTCTATTTTTTGTGAAATCAATTTTATTAGCACTCTTACTCGTCGTATATGACCGTGGAATAGTTTAATGTACTTCTCATTTCAGGCACAAAGCATCATGTTTTCTGTGATGGTTAGTAAGGGAAATTCTTCATTTTCGGCCAAGTTTCTCATTTTTTCAATATATCCTCACTCGGACCTCTATTTTTTGTGAAATCAATTTTATTTGCACTCTTACTCGTCGTATATGACCGTGGAATAGTTTAATGTACTACTCATTTTGGAATCAAAGCATCACGTTTTCTGTGATGGTTAGTAAGGGAAATTCTTCAATTTCGGCAAAGTTTCTCATTTTTTCAATATATCCTCACTCGGACCTCTATTTTTTGTGAAATCAATTTTATTTGCACTCTTACTCGTCGTATATGACCGTGGAATAGTTTAATGTACTACTCATTTTGGAATCAAAGCATCACGTTTTCTGTGATGGTTAGTAAGGGAAATTCTTCAATTTCGGCCAAGTTTCTCATTTTTTCAATATATCCTAACTCGGACCTCTATTTTTTGTGAAATCAATTTTATTTGCACTCTTACTCGTCGTATATGACCGTGGAATAGTTTAATGTACTACTCATTTTTGAATCAAAGCATCACGTTTTCTGTGATGGTTAGTAAGGGAAATTCTTCAATTTCGGCCAAGTTTCTCATTTTTTCAATATATCCTAACTCGGACCTCTATTTTTTGTGAAATCAATTTTATTTGCACTCTTACTCGTCGTATATGACCGTGGAATAGTTTAATGTACTACTCATTTTGGAATCAAAGCATCACGTTTTCTGTGATGGTTAGTAAGGGAAATTCTTCAATTTCGGCCAAGTTTCTCAATTTTTCAATATAACTTCACTCGGACCTCTATTTTTTGTGAAATCAATTTTATTAGCACTCTTACTCGTCGTATATGACCGTGAATAGTTTAATATACTACTCATTTTGGAATCAAAGCATCACGTTTTCTGTGATGGTTAGTAAGGGAAATTCTTCAATTTCGGCCAAGTTTCTCATTTTTTCAATATAACTTCACCCGGACCTCTATTTTTTGTGAAATCAATTTTATTAGCACTCTTACTCGTCGTATATGACCGTGGAATAGTTTAATGTACTTCTCATTTCAGGCTCAAAGCATCATGTTTTCTGTGATGGTTAGTAAGGGAAATTCTTCAATTTCGGCCAAGTTTCTCATTTTTTCAATATAACTTCACTCGGACCTCTATTTTTTGTGAAATCAATTTTATTAGCACTCTTACTCGTCGTATATGACCGTGGAATAGTTTAATGTACTTCTCATTTCAGGCTCAAAGCATCATGTTTTCTCTGATGGTTAGTAAGGGAAATTCTTCAATTTGTGCCAAGTTTCTCATTTTTTCAATATATCCTCACTCGGACCTCTATTTTTTGTGAAATCAATTTTATTTGCACTCTTACTCGTCGTATATGACCGTGGAATAGTTTAATGTACTACTCATTTTGGAATCAAAGCATCACGTTTTCTGTGATGGTTAGTAAGGGAAATTCTTCAATTTCGGCCAAGTTTCTCATTTTTTCAATATAACTTCACTCGGACCTCTATTTTTTGTGAAATCAATTTTGTTAGCACTCTTACTCGTCATATATGACCGTGGAATAGTTTAATGTACTACTCATTTTGGAATCAAAGCATCACGTTTTCTGTGATTGTTAGTAAGGGAAATTCTTCAATTTCGGCCAAGTTTCTCAATTTTTCAATATAACTTCACTCGGACCTCTATTTTTTGTGAAATCAATTTTATTAGCACTCTTACTCGTCGTATATGACCGTGGAATAGTTTAATGTACTACTCATTTTGGAATCAAAGCATCACGTTTTCTGTGATGGTTAGTAAGGGAAATTCTTCAATTTCGGCCAAGTTTCTCATTTGTCCAATATAACTTCACTCGGACCTCTATTTTTTGTGAAATCAATTTTATTAGCACTCTTACTCGTCGTATATGACCGTGGAATAGTTTAATGTACTACTCATTTTGGAATCAAATCATCACGTTTTCTGTGATGGTTAGTAAGGGAAATTCTTAAATTTCGGCCAAGTTTCTCATTTTTTCAATATATCCTAACTCGGACCTCTATTTTTTGTGAAATCAATTTTATTTGCACTCTTACTCGTCGTATATGACCGTGGAATAGTTTAATGTACTACTCATTTTGGAATCAAATCATCACGTTTTCTGTGATGGTTAGTAAGGGAAATTCTTAAATTTCGGCCAAGTTTCTCATTTTTTCAATATATCCTAACTCGGACCTCTATTTTTTGTGAAATCAATTTTATTTGCACTCTTACTCGTCGTATATGACCGTGGAATAGTTTAATGTACTACTCATTTTGGAATCAAAGTGTTGCGTCCGGGACGACTGAGGTCACGAGGACGCGTCTGAGGTTGTGCGGGTTAGGACCCTTCTGTCGGAGGTTGTGACCCGGCAAGGTTGTGACCCGGCAAGGCTGTGACCCGGCGAGGTTGTGACCCGGCAAATCTATGTCTCGTGCGTCGGATCCTGCGCAAAGGACCAATGCTAGCACGGAGAGGGGGGGGTGGTGCTAGCGGAGCCCTCTCCGATGCCTAAGTTACTATAGTGGCAAAAGGGTAATTTCTAGAGAGAGAAAGTTCTAGAGAGAAGTCAGAGCTCAAAATACCAAAGTTGGGCAAAATGAGAGAGTGAGTGAAAATGGGTGGCCAAGGCCTCCTATTTATAGGCTTCCTTGAGACCGGACCCGGTTTTAGAGCGGTTCGACGACGGTTCAAGGAGACAAACGGGAACCGTCGTCCACATTGGTAATGCATGAACTTGACTTCTCTACGCGTAACGGCGATCGCGGATACGGTAATCGCGGATACGGTAATCGCGGATATGACAATCGCGCAATACCCGTGACGGAACCCGGACCTCGTCGAAATTGGGCAATTCGGCGAGGTCCGGGTTGCCGTGCGATCCGGACCTCCGGATTGCGCAACCCGGAGGTCCGGATTGCACAATCCGGACCTCCGGATTGCATGCAATCCGGACCGGATTGCTGCAATCCGGACCTCCGGATTGCTTGCAACCCGGACGTCCGGGTTGCTGCAACCCGGACATCCGGGTTGCTGCAATCCGGACCTCCGGATTGCACCGCAATCCGGATGTCCGGTCCGGTCACGCGTAAATGCGTTTCCGGACCGTTTTGACCCTTGGGAGACGTTTTCCGAGACGAGATGTAATTTTTTACGTGTTTGCGAGGCCCGAAGCGTAAATACGAACCCAAATTGGACATTTATCCATCACTTGCCCCCGAGTCAAGAAACGGTTTAGAACCTTTCTTGACTCTATTTTAAGTTAGGATACTTGTCCAATTTGAGTCTGACACTAACCTTTTAATTTTGATCGTCGGTCGGGTGCAGACATCTCGATTCCGTCCGTCGCTTGATTTTTCGGCCGAACGACTTTATTTCCTGTCACTATGGTTAGTGCGATGGGAAATACATATATGACGTGCAAGCATGGTTATTGTCGGAGACATGAGCAAGTGGTAATGCACTTATGCAAGAATGTGTCTATCAACATGTAAGTATGAATAAAGGACGTGGCAAGATCGTAATTACGTAAATCAAGAAAATAGAAGTCGTATTTTTCTAAAATGACTAAGTGATTACCGAATCTTGGATCATGAGATTGCAACATACGCCCATGATGATTGACTTGACACGCGCGATGATGTTGATGCGCGCGTTGACGTTGATACACGCGTTGACGTTAACGGTTGAGTGTCAGGTAGAGATTATTGATTATTTCCTGCAAGCATGTTAAAACACTTAAGAAATATTAAGCGATGTCTAATGTTTGTTACCATAGATATCGTCGTATGAGCTTTGACGATGTGCGTCGTTGGCATGCTTAGGGGGCATAGCTATTCGTTGTATGCAATACATTTTTGTTGACGTGCATGTGCGTATTGTGAAAATACTTAGAAAATATTCTCCCCTTGTTGACATGCCCCCTCGTCGACATGTATGTACGTACATGGAAACACTTAGAAAATATTTTCTCCTCGTTGACATGCCCCCTCGTCGACATGTATGTACGTACATGGAAATACTTAGAAAATATTTTCTTCTCGTCGACGTGCAACCTTGTCAACATGTATGTACGTACATGGAAATACTTAGAAAATATTTTCTCCTCGTTGACATGCCCCCTTGTCGACATGTATGTACGTACATGGAAATACTTAGAAAATATTTTCTTCTCGTCGACGTGTACCCTCGTCGACATGTATGTACGTACATGGAAATACTTAGAAAATATTTTCTCCTCGTTGACATGCCCCCTTGTCGACATGTATGTACGTACATGGAAATACTTAGAAAATATTTTTTCTTCGTCGACATGCAACCTTGTCGACATGTATGTACGTACATGGAAATACTTAGAAAATATTTTCTCCTTGTCGACGCGCATCCTCGTCGACATGTATGTGCGTACATGGAAACACTTAGAAAATATTTTCTCCTTGTCGACGTGCATCCTCGTCGACATGTATGTACGTACATGGAAACACTTAGAAAATATTTTCTCCTTGTCGACGCGCATCCTCGTCGACATGTATGTACGTACATGGAAATACTTAGAAAATATTTTCTTCTCGTCGACGTGTACCCTCGTCGACATGTATGTACGTACATGGAAATACTTAGAAAATATTTTCTTCTCGTCGACGTGTACCCTCGTCGACATGTATGTACGTACATGGAAATACTTAGAAAATATTTTCTCCTCGTTGACATGCCCCCTTGTCGACATGTATGTACGTACATGGAAATACTTAGAAAATATTTTTTCTTCGTCGACATGCAACCTTGTCGACATGTATGTACGTACATGGAAATACTTAGAAAATATTTTCTCCTTGTCGACGCGCATCCTCGTCGACATGTATGTGCGTACATGGAAACACTTAGAAAATATTTTCTCCTTGTCGACGTGCATCCTCGTCGACATGTATGTACGTACATGGAAACACTTAGAAAATATTTTCTCCTTGTCGACGCGCATCCTCGTCGACATGTATGTACGTACATGGAAACACTTAGAAAATATTTTCTCCTTGTCGACGTGCATCCTCGTCGACATGTATGTACGTACATGGAAACACTTAGAAATATTTTCTCCTTGTCGACGTGCATCCTCGTCGACATGTATGTACGAACATGGAAATATTTAGAAAATATTTTCTTCTCGTCGACATGTAACCCTGTCGACATGTATGTTGAAGAGGTTGCCCTCCTTACGCGATGTTTGCTACTTGCTGCACGAAGGCCTAATAAGTCTTGTAAGTTTGTGGTTGTTTTCACACGAAGAGTCCGTCGCACAAGTGCTTGAATAAGTATTGGTGTGCGCATGCGCACTGACTGTATTGTTGATAACACTTTCCAAGATATTAGATCTTGTTGATTTTCCCAGTTATCGCCAGTTGCAGTTTCTGTCCTTAGCATAATTCTCGAGAGATCCGACGCAGGGGCGTGTTCCTCGAGCGATTCTTGGTTCTTTATGTTGAGCATGAGCATGCTAACTCTTTCTTGTGATAAGAGAAATAGAGTTGAGGGTTGTGTAGTGGCGTCTTCTGCCCCCCAGTCGAGGGACCGGCCCAAGGAGGAGCGTTACTCCTACTGAGGTAAGTGTTCGTTGATAATTCTTTGTTCATGCTTTTTCTTGCATGACACTTCGTCACCTGGACAATGTTAAGTACTGTGGTCGCCCCTCTTGGCTAGGCTCCAAGGCATGGCAGGATGAGTAGAGCATATGATGTTGCGACTTGCACATTATAGATTTTGTTTGGAGAAGACGGTGGCAACTTCTGCTCGTTCCGCCGAGTCCTGTTAGGGATGATGGCATTCTTTAATCTGTGCTATCTTTTAGATATACTGAACTTGTTTCTGAGTTTGTTTGCCCCCCGGCTTCCATGCTTGAAGACTTGTTGTAGTTGTTCCTTAGTTGTTGCTTCCGACTTGTCCGCTTTGAATATGTTTATTGAATGCGGATGAGTTATAATGCAGACATAGTTCCTGCGGTCGTGACCGATAGCCACTTCCTGATTGATGAGTTGAGATGTTCTTCTGGTTGCCTGCCTGATGCCTTATGCATATTGCCCTTTGTTCCAGAATAGCTTGCCACTTGACTAAGCAAGATACTAGTTTATACCGTCTCTTAGTTCCACTCTAAGGCGACGTTGTACAAGACTCGACTTGTAAATTTTACGAGTTTTATACAGGGTACGCACCTGACAGCGTGTATCAACCCGCGTTGGGGAAGCATACGTAAAAACATTTAAGTTTTTGAAGAAGCGTTTTGTAAAACTTAAAAGGCTTGTTGATAAAATATTTGAGAAAATATTTTGGTTTTGAATGTGATACATCCAAAAAATCATGTTGACAAAAATATTTTTGGAAAGGTGTTTGATATATAAAATGTTTGATAAGATTTTTGGCAAAACTTTTGGTAAAGTGTTTGAAAAAATACTTGTGATACATGATTCCTGCGTCCAGGGACCATGTAACACTTTTTGAGAATATGAATTGTGATGCCTGCTTTCTGCGTCCAGGAACCATGCAACACGGCTTAAAAACCTATAAAACGAACCCTGATGGCGTTCGTAATATGGGAATGCCGACTAGACAGAGGACATTCGCCATAAAGAGTGCACCCTGAACCGGATATACGCACTTGTTATATAGTGGGGTTGTTGTCTAAAGAGAAAACTTCCGCCGTTTTTAACGAACCCTGATGGCGTTCGTAATATGGGAATGCCGACTAGACAGAGGACATTCGCCATAAAGAGTGCACCCTGAACCGGATATACGCACTTGTTATATAGTGGGGTCGTTGTCTAAAGAGAGAACTTCCGCCGTATTTAACGAACCCTGATGGCGTTCGTAATATGGGAATGCCGACTAGACAGAGGACATTCGCCATAAAGAGTGCACCCTGAACCGGATATACGCACTTGTTATATAGTGGGGTCGTTGTCTAAAGAGAGAACTTCCGTCACTTAAAGGGTGATCAGCCCCGTATGCCCATCCTGTTCTGAATTCAGGGAATGGCTATGAAATAGGTCTTGGTGTTAATCCGAGACATTGCTTGTAGTTGACGCCCTGAATAGTCGCTGTTTTAATAATAGGTCTTGGTGTTAGTCCAAGACACTGCTTGTAGTTGACGTCCTGAATAGTCGTCGTTTTAATAATAGGTCTTCTAGAGATAGACACTTATGATATGAACAGAGGAATAAACTCCTTGTTGATGTAGATGACAGATATGTTGGTGTTGTATACCATAACTCCCTCCTTGCATATAATGCTTAGCTTGTATTGCTGGAGTAGATTTTGTGCATAGGTTACTACTTGCCATCATTCCTGAATAACAACCGTAGTGTAACATGTACCTACGAGTAGAGTTGTCTTTGTTAGATAGTCGCAATTTTTATAAGTTTGCAAAAGTATAAAGTGATGAAATTTTCTTTTTAATCATGCATATGATAGATGAAGTAAGGGAATTTGATACGAGGATTCCTTGTTTGTGTAGGAAACTTCCCTGATGGCAGACATGATGAGTGTAGGTTATGGTAGGCATATGTTAGGTAGAATTGTCGAGTGCTCCTTAGCTTCGTGCTCCCCAAGTTGCTTGGTGGTTGTATCGCTGTTTCTTGATTGTTTATATTGCTTTGACTTCTAATAGTGTATGACCTGTCCTTGTGTAATGCCCCCGGGCTTGTCTATTATTGCGACATGATTTTTATAAAATGCTTGAGACTTTATGTTGTTGACGCGAGGAATATGTGTGTAGTTGTT
Organism: Clarkia xantiana subsp. parviflora; assembly: GCA_036873135.1. NCBI lineage: Eukaryota > Viridiplantae > Streptophyta > Magnoliopsida > Myrtales > Onagraceae > Clarkia > Clarkia xantiana. Next base: position 613,976 of record JAPTYO010000031.1, read on the forward strand.
ACTTGGCGTTATTCCAAGGTAATATGCGTCATAATAGTGTACCTACGAAAGTAGAATTATCCTTTATTAGATATTTAGAGTTCTCACGACGGATTACAAGGAAGTGTCTAGTGATCACTTCTTTTGAAAATTACTGAGGCTAATAAGCATGAGTTGTACTTAAACTTTAAAAGATTTAACATAGATATGCGAAAAGGAGATAGTGAAAATAAAGGGATTGTGATGTGTTTGATATCCCCGTAGGTGATTTGTTGGCTAGTTGATTCTGCCACGTGCCACATAGTTTCTCAATGCATCTAGCGTGTTGAGCTCTTCAATCTCTCTTTTTGGGGATGGACAAAAGCTGACGTCATGTGCCCAAGTTTTACTTTGCTTGTGTTGTTCTTCAACATCTTTGTCAAGGAGGACAGTTGTTTGCTCATGTGGGTGGTGAGGTTTGTTTTCTGGAAGTGCATCCATATTCCAAAGATTGTACAGGTCGCCACAATTGGTTCCATAAGAGACGTTGTTTTTCTGGCGTTTGGCGATAGGTGGATTATCGTCCATCATTTCTTTTCCTTTGCCCTTTCCTGAAGACTCGACGCGAGGACTCATTTGATGCCTATTGCCATGGTCGATATACTTTTTCATTTTTCCTTCTAAGATCAAATTGTTTATTTGAAATCTTAGCCCAACACATCTTTCGGTTTCGTGGCCGTACACTTCATGATTTTCACACCATTTGCTTTCATCTTCTCCCAATGGTCCCTTGCGGAATTTGGAGGGTTTCTTCCATAGCTTGGTTTCTTTTATTTCCTTCAGGATGATAGATAACGATGTGTTTAATGGAACCCATTTGGTGATATTGGACTCTTTGTTCCTTTGGGCATTTGACTGGAATGGCCTCTTCTGTCGCGGTTGCCTCTTTTCCCAGGAGACATGTATCTCTTTTTCAATTATTGCCTTTAGGGTTCTTGTTGTCAATCCTGTGATCGGTATGTCGTCGTCTTGGCTTATCCTTGTAGAAGGACCCTTCTTGTGTATTTTTGATGACTCTGCTTGAGTCTTCTTTGGAGGGTTGTCGCCTTGATCAATGAATTGCTTTAAATTGCCTTTGAGGATGAGGTTGTTAATGCGGTTGCGTAGGCTGACGCAATGGTCTGTTTCGTGACCGAAGACCTCGTGGTTGTCACACCACTTGTCTTTGTCTCTTCCCATTTGGCCTTTCCCGAAGTTGTGTGGCTCCTTCCACATATTTGAGTTCTTCATTTCCCTCAAAATTACAAATGGTGGGGCATTCAAAGGGATGTGGTCGGCGATGTTTACTTCGTTTGGTTTCTCGAAACCTCTTTGAAAAGGTCGTTTCGGCTGCTTGTACTGGAAGGTATCTTTCATGCATTGCCCCTTTTTTCTCTGGTGCAGTGTGTCTTGATGACTTATGACTCGAGACATTGTTCCTATCATCTCAGCTTGTTTGTTGACTGGAGGCAAAGGGGGTGACAGGGTGACGCCTTTGTACTGGAAGGCTTTTTGGTTGGACGGAGGTGGGTGAGCTGCACATCTTTGGTTCTCTAGAGATTCGCTAAATGCGAGAAACTCTTCTAGTGCCGCCATCATTGCTGGAGTAATGGTGGGCATCGAGTTTACCCTCGTTCCTTGTTTGCCCTGCAGCATTTCTGCCTGGGATTCAACTTCTGGTTTGAAACTAGGTGGAGGTGCGTGATGTTTGTTTTTTGGCTCCTTGCGCTGTGCGCCGGGCACATTGTCAATTGGTATGGATGAGGCTGCAGAAGTAGCTCTTGGGGTGCGGGAGGGTCCTGATTGGCTCCCAGCTGGAGCGTGGTATCCTGCTTTTTTGTTCGTCGGGGAGTTTCTGGGATGGCCGAGCCCTTTCCTTGGGTTTTTCACCTCCTCGGGAGGGTTGTGATCACTTGCCATTGTTTTTGTGGTATTGTAGCTTTTTGTTCGAATCGTGCAGACGGCGCCAATGTTGCGTCCGGGACGACTGAGGTCACGAGGACGCGTCTGAGGTTGTGCGGGTTAGGACCCTTCTGTCGGAGGTTGTGACCCGGCAAGGTTGTGACCCGGCAAGGCTGTGACCCGGCGAGGTTGTGACCCGGCAAATCTATGTCTCGTGCGTCGGATCCTGCGCAAAGGACCAATGCTAGCACGGAGAGGGGGGGGTGGTGCTAGCGGAGCCCTCTCCGATGCCTAAGTTACTATAGTGGCAAAAGGGTAATTTCTAGAGAGAGAAAGTTCTAGAGAGAAGTCAGAGCTCAAAATACCAAAGTTGGGCAAAATGAGAGAGTGAGTGAAAATGGGTGGCCAAGGCCTCCTATTTATAGGCTTCCTTGAGACCGGACCCGGTTTTAGAGCGGTTCGACGACGGTTCAAGGAGACAAACGGGAACCGTCGTCCACATTGGTAATGCATGAACTTGACTTCTCTACGCGTAACGGCGATCGCGGATACGGTAATCGCGGATACGGTAATCGCGGATATGACAATCGCGCAATACCCGTGACGGAACCCGGACCTCGTCGAAATTGGGCAATTCGGCGAGGTCCGGGTTGCCGTGCGATCCGGACCTCCGGATTGCGCAACCCGGAGGTCCGGATTGCACAATCCGGACCTCCGGATTGCATGCAATCCGGACCGGATTGCTGCAATCCGGACCGGATTGCTGCAATCCGGACCGGATTGCTGCAATCCGGACCTCCGGATTGGAGGCAATCCGGAGGTCCGGATTGCTTGCAACCCGGACGTCCGGGTTGCTGCAACCCGGACATCCGGGTTGCTGCAACCCGGAGGTCCGGATTGCAAATGCAATCCGGACCTCCGGATTGCACCGCAATCCGGATGTCCGGTCCGGTCACGCGTAAATGCGTTTCCGGACCGTTTTGACCCTTGGGAGACGTTTTCCGAGACGAGATGTAATTTTTTACGTGTTTGCGAGGCCCGAAGCGTAAATATGAACCCAAATTGGACATTTATCCATCACAAAGCATCACGTTTTCTGTGATGGTTAGTAAGGGAAATTCTTCAATTTCGGCCAAGTTTCTCATTTTTTCAATATAACATCACTCGGACCTCTATTTTTTATGAAATCAATTTTATTTGCACTCTTACTTGTCATATATGACCGTGGAATAGTTAAATGTACTACTCATTTTGGAATCAAAGCATCACGTTTTCTGTGATGGTTAGTAAGGGAAATTCTTCAATTTCGGCCAAGTTTCTCATTTTTTCAATCTAACCTCACTCGGACCTCTATTTTTTATGAAATCAATTTTATTTGCACTATTACTCGTCGTATATGACCGTGGAATAGTTTAATGTACCAAGTTTCTCATTTTTTTCAATATATCCTCACTCGGACCTCTATTTTTTGTGAAATCAATTTTATTTGCACTCTTACTCGTCGTATATGACCGTGGAATAGTTTAATGTACTACTCATTTTGGAATCAAAGCATCACGTTTTCTGTGATGGTTAGTAAGGGAAATTCTTCAATTTCGGTCAAGTTTCTCATTTTTTCAATATAACTTCACTCGGACCTCTATTTTTTGTGAAATCAATTTTGTTAGCACTCTTACTCGTCATATATGACCGTGAAATAGTTTAATGTACTACTCATTTTGGAATCAAAGCATCACGTTTTCTGTGATGGTTAGTAAGGGAAATTCTTCAATTTTGGCCAAGTTTCTCATTTTTTCAATATAACTTCACTCGGACCTCTATTTTTGGTGAAATCAATTTTATTAGCACTCTTACTCGTCGTATATGACCGTGGAATACTTTAATGTACTACTCATTTTGGAATAAAAGCATCACGTTTTCTGTGATGGTTAGTAAGGGAAATTCTTCAATTTCGGCCAAGTTTCTCATTTTTTCAATATAACTTCACTCGGACCTCTATTTTTTGTGAAATCAATTTTATTAGCACTCTTACTCGTCGTATATGACCGTGGAATAGTTTAATGTACTTCTCATTTCAGGCTCAAAGCATCATGTTTTCTGTGATGGATAGTAAGGGAAATTCTTCAATTTCGGCCAAGTTTCTCATTTTTTCAATATATCCTCACTCGGACCTCTATTTTTTGTGAAATCAATTTTATTTGCACTCTTACTCGTCGTATATGACCGTGGAATAGTTTAATGTACTACTCATTTTGGAATCAAAGCATCACGTTTTCTGTGATAGTTAGTAAAGGAAATTCTTCAATTTCGGCCAAGTTTCTCATTTTTTCAATATAACTTCACTCGGACCTCTATTTTTTGTGAAATCAATTTTATTAGCACTCTTACTCGTCGTATATGACCGTGGAATAGTTTAATGTACTTCTCATTTCAGGCTCAAAGCATCATGTTTTCTGTGATGGTTAGTAAGGGAAATTCTTCAATTTCGGCCAAGTTTCTCATTTTTTCAATATATCCTCACTCGGACCTCTATTTTTTGTGAAATCAATTTTATTTGCACTCTTACTCGTCGTATATGACCGTGGATTAGTTTAATGTACTACTCATTTTGGAATCAAAGCATCACGTTTTCTGTGATGGTTAGTAAGGGAAATTCTTCAATTTCGGCCAAGTTTCTCATTTTTTCAATATAACTTCACTCAGACCTCTATTTTTTGTGAAATCAATTTTATTCGCACTCTTACTCGTCGTATATGACCGTGGAATAGTTTAATGTACTTCTCATTTCAGGCTCAAAGCATCGTGTTTTATGTGATGGTTAGTAAGGGAAATTCTTCAATTTCGGCCAAGTTTCTCATTTTTTTCATTATAACCTCACTCAGACCTCTATTTTTTGTGAAATCAATTTTAGTTGCACTCTTACTCGTCGTATATGACCGTGGAATAGTTTAATGTACTACTCATTTTGGAATCAAAGCATCACGTTTTCTGTGATGGTAAGTAAGGGAAATTCTTTAATTTCGGCCATGTTTCTCATTTTTTCAATATAAATTCAATCGGACCTCTATTTTTTGTGAAATCAATTTTATTTTCATTCTTACTCGTCGTATATGACCGTGGAATAGTTTAATGTACTTCTCATTTCAGGCTCAAAGCATCATGTTTTCTGTGATGGTTAGTAAGGGAAATTCTTCAATTTCGGCCAAGTTTCTCATTTTTTCAATATATCCTCACTCGGACCTCTATTTTTTGTGAAATCAATTTTATTTGCACTCTTACTCGTCGTATATGACCGTGGAATAGTTTAATGTACTACTCATTCTGGAATCAAAGCATCACGTTTTCTGTGATGGTTAGTAAGGGAAATTCTTCAATTTCGGCCAAGTTTCTCATTTTTTCAATATAACTTCACTCGGACCTCTATTTTTTGTGAAATCAATTTTATTAGCACTCTTACTCGTCGTATATGACCGTGGAATAGTTTAATGTACTTCTCATTTCAGGCTCAAAGCATCATGTTTTCTGTGATGGATAGTAAGGGAAATTCTTCAATTTCGGCCAAGTTTCTCATTTTTTCAATATATCCTCACTCGGACCTCTATTTTTTGTGAAATCAATTTTATTTGCACTCTTACTCGTCGTATATGACCGTGGAATAGTTTAATGTACTACTCATTTTGGAATCAAAGCATCATGTTTTCTGTGATGGTTAGTAAAGGAAATTCTTCAATTTCGGCCAAGTTTCTCATTTTTTCAATATAACTTCACTCGGACCTCTATTTTTTGTGAAATCAATTTTATTAGCACTCTTACTCGTCGTATATGACCGTGGAATAGTTTAATGTACTTCTCATTTCAGGCTCAAAGCATCATGTTTTCTGTGATGGTTAGTAAGGGAAATTCTTCAATTTCGGCCAAGTTTCTCATTTTTTCAATATATCCTCACTCGGACCTCTATTTTTTGTGAAATCAATTTTATTTGCACTCTTACTCGTCGTTTATGACCGTGGAATAGTTTAATGTACTACTCATTTTGGAATCAAAGCATCACGTTTTCTGTGATGGTTAGTAAGGGAAATTCTTCAATTTCGGCCAAGTTTCTCATTTTTTCAATATAACTTCACTCAGACCTCTATTTTTTGTGAAATCAATTTTATTTGCACTCTTACTCGTCGTATATGACCGTGGAATAGTTTAATGTACTTCTCATTTCAGGCTCAAAGCATCGTTATGTGATGGTTAGTAAGGGAAATTCTTCAATTTCGGCCAAGTTTCTCATTTTTTCAATATAACCTCACTCAGACCTCTATTTTTTGTGAAATCAATTTTATTTGCACTCTTACTCGTCGTATATGACCGTGGAATAGTTTAATGTACTACTCATTTTGGAATCAAAGCATCACGTTTTCTGTGATGGTAAGTAAGGGAAATTCTTTAATTTCGGCCATGTTTCTCATTTTTTCAATATAAATTCACTCGGACCTCTATTTTTTGTGAAATCAATTTTATTTTCATTCTTACTCGTCGTATATGACCGTGGAATAGTTTAATGTACTACTCATTTTGGAATCAAAGCATCACGTTTTCTGTGATGGTTAGTAAGGGAAATTCTTCAATTTCGGCCAAGTTTCTCATTTTTTCAATATAACCTCACTCGGACCTCTATTTTTTTAAAATAATTTTATTTGCACTCTTACTCGTCGTATATGACCGTGGAATAGTTTAATGTACTTCTCATTTCGGACTCAAAGCATCACGTTTTCTGTGATGGTTAGTAAGGGAAATTCTTTAATTTCGGCCAAGTTTCTCATTTTTTAATATAACCTCACTCGGACCTCTATTTTTTGTGAAATCAATTTTATTTGCACTCTTACTCGTCGTATATGACCGTGGAATAGTTTTGTGTACTACTCATTTTGGAATCAAAGCATCACGTTTTCTGTGATGGTTAGTAAGGCAAATTCTTCAATTTCGGCCAAGTTTCTCATTTTTTCAATATAACCTCACTCGGAACTCTATTTTTTTTTAAATCAATTTTATTTGCACTCTTACTCGTCGTATATGACCGTGGAATAGTTTAATGTACTTCTCATTTCAGACTCAAAGCATCACGTTTTCTGTGATGGTTAGTAAGGGAAATTCTTCAATTTCGGCCAAGTTTCTCATTTTTTCAATATAATCTCACTCGGACCTCTATTTTTTATGAAATCAATTTTATTTGCACTCTTACTCGTCATATATGACCGTGGAATAGTTTAATGTACTTCTCATTTCAGGCTCAAAGCATCGTGTTTTCTGTGATGGTTAGTAAGGGAAATTCTTCAATTTCGGCCAAGTTTCTCATTTTTTCAATATAACCTCACTCGGACCTCTATTTTTTATGAAATCAATTTTATTTGCACTCTTACTCGTCGTATATGACCGTGGAATAGTTTAATGTACTACTCATTTTGGAATCAAAGCATCACGTTTTCTGTGATGGTTAGTAAGGGAAATTCTTCAATTTCGGCCAAGTTTCTCATTTTTTCAATATAACCTCACTCGGACCTCTATTTTTTATGAAATCAATTTTATTTGCACTCTTAATCGTCGTATATGACCGTGGAATAGTTTAATGTACTACTCATTTTGGAATCAAAGCATCACGTTTTCTGTGATGGTTAGTAAGGGAAATTCTTCAATTTCGGCCAAGTTTCTCATTTTTTCAATATAACCTCACTCGGACCTCTATTTTTTATGAAATCAATTTTATTTGCACTCTTACTCGTCGTATATGACCGTGGAATAGTTTAATGTACTACTCATTTTGGAATCAAAGCATCACGTTTTCTGTGATGGTTAGTAAGGGAAATTCTTCAATTTCGGCCAAGTTTCTCATTTTTTCAATATAACCTCACTCGGACCTCTATTTTTTTTAAATCAATTTTATTTGCACTCTTACTCGTCGTATATGACCGTGGAATAGTTTAATGTACTTCTCATTTCAGACTCAAAGCATCACGTTTTCTGTGATGGTTAGTAAGGGAAATTCTTCAATTTCGGCCAAGTTTCTCATTTTTTCAATATAACTTCACTCGGACCTCTATTTTTTGTGAAATCAATTTTATTTGCACTCTTACTCGTCGTATATGACCGTGGAATAGTTTAATGTACTACTCATTTTGGAATCAAAGCATCATGTTTTCTGTGATGGTTAGTAAGGGAAATTCTTCAATTTCGGCCAAGTTTCTCATTTTTTCAATAAATCCTCACTCGGACCTCTATTTTTTGTGAAATCAATTTTTTTTGCACTCTTACTCGTCGTATATGACCGTGGAATAGTTTAATGTACTACTCATTTTGGAATCAAAGCATCACGTTTTCTGTGATGGTTAGTAAGGGAAATTCTTCAATTTCGGCCAAGTTTCTCATTTTTTCAATATAACTTCACTCGGACCTCTATTTTTTGTGAAATCAATTTTATTTGCACTCTTACTCGTCGTATATGACCGTGGAATAGTTTAATGTACTACTCATTTTGGAATCAAAGCATCACGTTTTCTGTGATGGTTAGTAAGGGAAATTCTTCAATTTCGGCCAAGTTTCTCATTTTTTCAATATAACTTCACTCGGACCTCTATTTTTTGTGAAATCAATTTTATTTGCACTCTTACTCGTCGTATATGACCGTGGAATAGTTTAATGTACTTCTCATTTCAGGCTCAAAGCATCATGTTTTCTGTGATGGTTAGTAAGGGAAATTCTTCAATTTCGGCCAAGTTTCTCATTTTTTCAATATATCCTCACTCGGACCTCTATTTTTTGTGAAATCAATTTTATTTGCACTCTTACTCGTCGTATATGACCGTGGAATAGTTTAATGTACTACTCATTTTGGAATCAAAGCATCACGTTTTCTGTGATGGTTAGTAAAGGAAATTCTTCAATTTCGGCCAAGTTTCTCATTTTTTCAATATAACTTCACTCGGACCTCTATTTTTTGTGAAATCAATTTTATTTGCACTCTTACTCGTCGTATATGACCGTGGAATAGTTTAATGTACTTCTCATTTCAGGCTCAAAGCATCATGTTTTCTGTGATGGTTAGTAAGGGAAATTCTTCAATTTCGGCCAAGTTTCTCATTTTTTCAATATAACCTCACTCGGACCTCTATTTTTTGTGAAATCAATTTTATTTGCACTCTTACTCGTCGTATATGACCGTGGAATAGTTTAATGTACTACTCATTTTGGAATCAAAGCATCACGTTTTCTGTGATGGTTAGTAAGGGAAATTCTTCAATTTCGGCCAAGTTTCTCATTTTTTCAATATAACTTCACTCGGACCTCTATTTTTTGTGAAATCAATTTTATTTGCACTCTTACTCGTCGTATATGACCGTGGAATAGTTTAATGTACTTCTCATTTCAGGCTCAAAGCATCGTGTTTTCTGTGATGGTTAGTAAGGGAAATTCTTCAATTTCGGCCAAGTTTCTCATTTTTTCAATATAACCTCACTCGGACCTCTATTTTTTGTGAAATCAATTTTATTTGCACTCTTACTCGTCGTATATGACCGTGGAATAGTTTAATGTACTACTCATTTTGGAATCAAAGCATCACGTTTTCTGTGATGGTTAGTAAGGGAAATTCTTCAATTTCGGCCATGTTTCTCATTTTTTCAATATAAATTCACTCGGACCTCTATTTTTTGTGAAATCAATTTTATTTGCACTCTTACTCGTCGTATATGACCGTGGAATAGTTTAATGTACTTCTCATTTCAGGCTCAAAGCATCATGTTTTCTGTGATGGTTAGTAAGGGAAATTCTTCAATTTCGGCCAAGTTTCTCATTTTTTCAATATACCTCACTCGGACCTCTATTTTTTGTGAAATCAATTTTATTTGCACTCTTACTCGTCGTATATGACCGTGGAATAGTTTTGTGTACTACTCATTTTGGAATCAAAGCATCACGTTTTCTGTGATGGTTAGTAAGGGAAATTCTTCAATTTCGGCCAAGTTTCTCATTTTTTCAATATAACCTCACTCGGACCTCTATTTTTTTTGAAATCAATTTTATTTGCACTCTTACTCGTCGTATATGACCGTGGAATAGTTTAATGTACTTCTCATTTCAGACTCAAAGCATCACGTTTTCTGTGATGGTTAGTAAGGGAAATTCTTCAATTTCGGCCAAGTTTCTCATTTTTTCAATATAATCTCACTCGGACCTCTATTTTTTATGAAATCAATTTTATTTGCACTCTTACTCGTCGTATATGACCGTGGAATAGTTTAATGTACTTCTCATTTCAGGCTCAAAGCATCGTGTTTTCTGTGATGGTTAGTAAGGGAAATTCTTCAATTTCGGCCAAGTTTCTCATTTTTTCAATATAACCTCACTCGGACCTCTATTTTTTATGAAATCAATTTTATTTGCACTCTTACTCGTCGTATATGACCGTGGAATAGTTTAATGTACTACTCATTTTGGAATCAAAGCATCACGTTTTCTGTGATGGTTAGTAAGGGAAATTCTTCAATTTCGGCCAAGTTTCTCATTTTTTCAATATAACCTCACTCGGACCTCTATTTTTTATGAAATCAATTTTATTTGCACTCTTAATCGTCGTATATGACCGTGGAATAGTTTAATGTACTACTCATTTTGGAATCAAAGCATCACGTTTTCTGTGATGGTTAGTAAGGGAAATTCTTCAATTTCGGCCAAGTTTCTCATTTTTTCAATATAACCTCACTCGGACCTCTATTTTTTATGAAATCAATTTTATTTGCACTCTTACTCGTCGTATATGACCGTGGAATAGTTTAATGTACTACTCATTTTGGAATCAAAGCATCACGTTTTCTGTGATGGTTAGTAAGGGAAATTCTTCAATTTCGGCCAAGTTTCTCATTTTTTCAATATAACCTCACTCGGACCTCTATTTTTTTGAAATCAATTTTATTTGCACTCTTACTCGTCGTATATGACCGTGGAATAGTTTAATGTACTTCTCATTTCAGAATCAAAGCATCACGTTTTCTGTGATGGTTAGTAAGGGAAATTCTTCAATTTCGGCCAAGTTTCTCATTTTTTCAATATAACTTCACTCGGACCTCTATTTTTTGTGAAATCAATTTTATTTGCACTCTTACTCGTCGTATATGACCGTGGAATAGTTTAATGTACTACTCATTTTGGAATCAAAGCATCATGTTTTCTGTGATGGTTAGTAAGGGAAATTCTTCAATTTCGGCCAAGTTTCTCATTTTTTCAATAAACCTCACTCGGACCTCTATTTTTTGTGAAATCAATTTTTTTTGCACTCTTACTCGTCGTATATGACCGTGGAATAGTTTAATGTACTACTCATTTTGGAATCAAAGCATCACGTTTTCTGTGATGGTTAGTAAGGGAAATTCTTCAATTTCGGCCAAGTTTCTCATTTTTTCAATATAACTTCACTCGGACCTCTATTTTTTGTGAAATCAATTTTATTTGCACTCTTACTCGTCGTATATGACCGTGGAATAGTTTAATGTACTACTCATTTTGGAATCAAAGCATCACGTTTTCTGTGATGGTTAGTAAGGGAAATTCTTCAATTTCGGCCAAGTTTCTCATTTTTTCAATATAACTTCACTCGGACCTCTATTTTTTGTGAAATCAATTTTATTAGCACTCTTACTCGTCGTATATGACCGTGGAATAGTTTAATGTACTTCTCATTTCAGGCTCAAAGCATCATGTTTTCTGTGATGGTTAGTAAGGGAAATTCTTCAATTTCGGCCAAGTTTCTCATTTTTTCAATATATCCTCACTCGGACCTCTATTTTTTGTGAAATCAATTTTATTTGCACTCTTACTCGTCGTATATGACCGTGGAATAGTTTAATGTACTACTCATTTTGGAATCAAAGCATCACGTTTTCTGTGATGGTTAGTAAAGGAAATTCTTCAATTTCGGCCAAGTTTCTCATTTTTTCAATATAACTTCACTCGGACCTCTATTTTTTGTGAAATCAATTTTATTAGCACTCTTACTCGTCGTATATGACCGTGGAATAGTTTAATGTACTTCTCATTTCAGGCTCAAAGCATCATGTTTTCTGTGATGGTTAGTAAGGGAAATTCTTCAATTTCGGCCAAGTTTCTCATTTTTTCAATATATCCTCACTCGGACCTCTATTTTTTGTGAAATCAATTTTATTTGCACTCTTACTCGTCGTATATGACCGTGGAATAGTTTAATGTACTACTCATTTTGGAATCAAAGCATCACGTTTTCTGTGATGGTTAGTAAGGGAAATTCTTCAATTTCGGCCAAGTTTCTCATTTTTTCAATATAACTTCACTCGGACCTCTATTTTTTGTGAAATCAATTTTATTTGCACTCTTACTCGTCGTATATGACCGTGGAATAGTTTAATGTACTTCTCATTTCAGGCTCAAAGCATCGTGTTTTCTGTGATGGTTAGTAAGGGAAATTCTTCAATTTCGGCCAAGTTTCTCATTTTTTCAATATAACCTCACTCGGACCTCTATTTTTTGTGAAATCAATTTTATTTGCACTCTTACTCGTCGTATATGACCGTGGAATAGTTTAATGTACTACTCATTTTGGAATCAAAGCATCACGTTTTCTGTGATGGTTAGTAAGGGAAATTCTTCAATTTCGGCCATGTTTCTCATTTTTTCAATATAAATTCACTCGGACCTCTATTTTTTGTGAAATCAATTTTATTTGCACTCTTACTCGTCGTATATGACCGTGGAATAGTTTAATGTACTTCTCATTTCAGGCTCAAAGCATCATGTTTTCTGTGATGGTTAGTAAGGGAAATTCTTCAATTTCGGCCAAGTTTCTCATTTTTTCAATATAACCTCACTCGGACCTCTATTTTTTGTGAAATCAATTTTATTTGCACTCTTACTCGTCGTATATGACCGTGGAATAGTTTAATGTACTACTCATTCTGGAATCAAAGCATCACGTTTTCTGTGATGGTTAGTAAGGGAAATTCTTCAATTTCGGCCAAGTTTCTCATTTTTTCAATATAACTTCACTCGGACCTCTATTTTTTGTGAAATCAATTTTATTAGCACTCTTACTCGTCGTATATGACCGTGGAATAGTTTAATGTACTTCTCATTTCAGGCTCAAAGCATCATGTTTTCTGTGATGGTTAGTAAGGGAAATTCTTCAATTTCGGCCAAGTTTCTCATTTTTTCAATATAACCTCACTCGGACCTCTATTTTTTGTGAAATCAATTTTATTTGCACTCTTACTCGTCGTATATGACCGTGGAATAGTTTAATGTACTACTCATTTTGGAATCAAAGCATCATGTTTTCTGTGATGGTTAGTAAGGAAATTCTTCAATTTCGGCCAAGTTTCTCATTTTTTCAATATAACTTCACTCGGACCTCTATTTTTTGTGAAATCAATTTTATTAGCACTCTTACTCGTCGTATATGACCGTGGAATAGTTTAATGTACTTCTCATTTCAGGCTCAAAGCATCATGTTTTCTGTGATGGTTAGTAAGGGAAATTCTTCAATTTCGGCCAAGTTTCTCATTTTTTCAATATAACCTCACTCGGACCTCTATTTTTTGTGAAATCAATTTTATTTGCACTCTTACTCGTCGTATATGACCGTGGAATAGTTTAATGTACTACTCATTTTGGAATCAAAGCATCACGTTTTCTGTGATGGTTAGTAAGGGAAATTCTTCAATTTCGGCCAAGTTTCTCATTTTTTCAATATAACTTCACTCGGACCTCTATTTTTTGTGAAATCAATTTTATTTGCACTCTTACTCGTCGTATATGACCGTGGAATAGTTTAATGTACTTCTCATTTCAGGCTCAAAGCATCGTGTTTTCTGTGATGGTTAGTAAGGGAAATTCTTCAATTTCGGCCAAGTTTCTCATTTTTTCAATATAACCTCACTCGGACCTCTATTTTTTGTGAAATCAATTTTATTTGCACTCTTACTCGTCGTATATGACCGTGGAATAGTTTAATGTACTACTCATTTTGGAATCAAAGCATCACGTTTTCTGTGATGGTAGTAAGGGAAATTCTTCAATTTCGGCCAAGTTTCTCATTTTTTCAATATAAATTCACTCGGACCTCTATTTTTTGTGAAATCAATTTTATTTGCACTCTTACTCGTCGTATATGACCGTGGAATAGTTTAATGTACTACTCATTTTGGAATCAAAGCATCACGTTTTCTGTGATGGTTAGTAAGGGAAATTCTTCAATTTCGGCCAAGTTTCTCATTTTTTCAATATAACCTCACTCGGACCTCTATTTTTTTGAAATCAATTTTATTTGCACTCTTACTCGTCGTATATGACCGTGGAATAGTTTAATGTACTTCTCATTTCGGACTCAAAGCATCACGTTTTCTGTGATGGTTAGTAAGGGAAATTCTTCAATTTCGGCCAAGTTTCTCATTTTTTTAATATAACCTCACTCGGACCTCTATTTTTTGTGAAATCAATTTTATTTGCACTCTTACTCGTCGTATATGACCGTGGAATAGTTTTGTGTACTACTCATTTTGGAATCAAAGCATCACGTTTTCTGTGATGGTTAGTAAGGGAAATTCTTCAATTTCGGCCAAGTTTCTCATTTTTTCAATATAACCTCACTCGGAACTCTATTTTTTTTGAAATCAATTTTATTTGCACTCTTACTCGTCGTATATGACCGTGGAATAGTTTAATGTACTTCTCATTTCAGACTCAAAGCATCACGTTTTCTGTGATGGTTAGTAAGGGAAATTCTTCAATTTCGGCCAAGTTTCTCATTTTTTCAATATAATCTCACTCGGACCTCTATTTTTTATGAAATCAATTTTATTTGCACTCTTACTCGTCATATATGACCGTGGAATAGTTTAATGTACTTCTCATTTCAGGCTCAAAGCATCGTGTTTTCTGTGATGGTTAGTAAGGGAAATTCTTCAATTTCGGCCAAGTTTCTCATTTTTTCAATATAACCTCACTCGGACCTCTATTTTTTATGAAATCAATTTTATTTGCACTCTTACTCGTCGTATATGACCGTGGAATAGTTTAATGTACTACTCATTTTGGAATCAAAGCATCACGTTTTCTGTGATGGTTAGTAAGGGAAATTCTTCAATTTCGGCCAAGTTTCTCATTTTTTTCAATATAACATCACTCGGACCTCTATTTTTTATGAAATCAATTTTATTTGCACTCTTACTCGTCATATATGACCGTGGAATAGTTAAATGTACTACTCATTTTGGAATCAAAGCATCACGTTTTCTGTGATGGTTAGTAAGGGAAATTCTTCAATTTCGGCCAAGTTTCTCATTTTTTCAATATAACCTCACTCGGACCTCTATTTTTTATGAAATCAATTTTATTTGCATTATTACTCGTCGTATATGACCGTGGAATAGTTTAATGTACCAAGTTTCTCATTTTTTTCAATATATCCTCACTCGGACCTCTATTTTTTGTGAAATCAATTTTAATTGCACTCTTACTCGTCGTATATGACCGTGGAATAGTTTAATGTACTACTCATTTTGGAATCAAAGCATCACGTTTTCTGTGATGGTTAGTAAGGGAAATTCTTCAATTTCGGCCAAGTTTCTCATTTTTTCAATATAACTTCACTCGGACCTCTATTTTTTGTGAAATCAATTTTATTAGCACTCTTACTCGTCGTATATGACCGTGGAATAGTTTAATGTACTACTCATTTTGGAATCAAAGCATCACGTTTTCTGTGATGGTTAGTAAGGGAAATTCTTCAATTTCGGCCAAGTTTCTCATTTTTTCAATATAACTTCACTCGGACCTCTATTTTTTGTGAAATCAATTTTATTTGCACTCTTACTCGTCGTATATGACCGTGGAATAGTTTAATGTACTACTCATTTTGGAATCAAAGCATCACGTTTTCTGTGATGGTTAGTAAGGGAATTTCTTCAATTTCGGCCAAGTTTCTCATTTTTTCAATATAACTTCACTCGGACCTCTATTTTTTGTGAAATCAATTTTATTAGCACTCTTACTCGTCGTATATGACCGTGGAATAGTTTAATGTACTTCTCATTTCAGGCTCAAAGCATCATGTTTTCTGTGATGGTTAGTAAGGGAAATTCTTCAATTTCGGCCAAGTTTCTCATTTTTTCAATATATCCTCACTCGGACCTCTATTTTTTGTGAAATCAATTTTATTTGCACTCTTACTCGTCGTATATGACCGTGGAATATTTTAATGTACTACTCATTTTGGAATCAAAGCATCACGTTTTCTGTGATGGTTAGTAAAGGAAATTCTTCAATTTCGGCCAAGTTTCTCATTTTTTCAATATAACTTCACTCGGACCTCTATTTTTTGTGAAATCAATTTTATTAGCACTCTTACTCGTCGTATATGACCGTGGAATAGTTTAATGTACTTCTCATTTCAGGCTCAAAGCATCATGTTTTCTGTGATGGTTAGTAAGGGAAATTCTTCAATTTCGGCCAAGTTTCTCATTTTTTCAATATATCCTCACTCGGACCTCTATTTTTTGTGAAATCAATTTTATTTGCACTCTTACTCGTCGTATATGACCGTGGAATAGTTTAATGTACTACTCATTTTGGAATCAAAGCATCACGTTTTCTGTGATGGTTAGTAAGGGAAATTCTTCAATTTCGGCCAAGTTTCTCATTTTTTCAATATAACTTCACTCGGACCTCTATTTTTTGTGAAATCAATTTTATTCGCACTCTTACTCGTCGTATATGACCGTGGAATAGTTTAATGTACTTCTCATTTCAGGCTCAAAGCATCGTGTTTTCTGTGATGGTTAGTAAGGGAAATTCTTCAATTTCGGCCAAGTTTCTCATTTTTTTCAATATAACCTCACTCGGACCTCTATTTTTTGTGAAATCAATTTTATTTGCACTCTTACTCGTCGTATATGACCGTGGAATAGTTTAATGTACTACTCATTTTGGAATCAAAGCATCACGTTTTCTGTGATGGTTAGTAAGGGAAATTCTTCAATTTCGGCCATGTTTCTCATTTTTTCAATATAAATTCACTCGGACCTCTATTTTTTGTGAAATCAATTTTATTTCACTCTTACTCGTCGTATATGACCGTGGAATAGTTTAATGTACTACTCATTTTGGAATCAAAGCATCACGTTTTCTGTGATGGTTAGTAAGGGAAATTCTTCAATTTCGGCCAAGTTTCTCATTTTTTTCAATATAACCTCACTCGGACCTCTATTTTTTTAAAATCAATTTTATTTGCACTCTTACTCGTCTTATATGACCGTGGAATAGTTTAATGTACTTCTCATTTCGGACTCAAAGCATCACGTTTTCTGTGATGGTTAGTAAGGGAAATTCTTTAATTTCGGCCAAGTTTCTCATTTTTTTAATATAACCTCACTCGGACCTATATTTTTTGTGAAATCAATTTTATTTGCACTCTTACTCGTCGTATATGACCGTGGAATAGTTTTGTGTACTACTCATTTTGGAATCAAAGCATCACGTTTTCTGTGATGGTTAGTAAGGGAAATTCTTCAATTTCGGCCAAGTTTCTCATTTTTTCAATATAACCTCACTCGGACCTCTATTTTTTTTGAAATCAATTTTATTTGCACTCTTACTCGTCTTATATGACCGTAGAATAGTTTAATGTACTTCTCATTTCAGACTCAAAGCATCACGTTTTCTGTGATGGTTAGTAAGGGAAATTCTTCAATTTCGGCCAAGTTTCTCATTTTTTCAATATAATCTCACTCGGACCTCTATTTTTTATGAAATCAATTTTATTTGCACTCTTACTCGTCATATATGACCGTGGAATAGTTTAATGTACTTCTCATTTCAGGCTCAAAGCATCGTGTTTTCTGTGATGGTTAGTAAGGGAAATTCTTCAATTTCGGCCAAGTTTCTCATTTTTTCAATATAACCTCACTCGGACCTCTATTTTTTATGAAATCAATTTTATTTGCACTCTTACTCGTCGTATATGACCGTGGAATAGTTTAATGTACTACTCATTTTGGAATCAAAGCATCACGTTTTCTGTGATGGTTAGTAAGGGAAATTCTTCAATTTCGGCCAAGTTTCTCATTTTTTCAATATAACCTCACTCGGACCTCTATTTTTTATGAAATCAATTTTATTTGCACTCTTAATCGTCGTATATGACCGTGGAATAGTTTAATGTACTACTCATTTTGGAATCAAAGCATCACGTTTTCTGTGATGGTTAGTAAGGGAAATTCTTCAATTTCGGCCAAGTTTCTCATTTTTTCAATATAACCTCACTCGGACCTCTATTTTTTATGAAATCAATTTTATTTGCACTCTTACTCGTCATATATGACCGTGGAATAGTTTAATGTACTACTCATTTTGGAATCAAAGCATCACGATTTCTGTGATGGTTAGTAAGGGAAATTCTTCAATTTCGGCCAAGTTTCTCATTTTTTCAATATAACCTCACTCGGACCTCTATTTTTTTAAATCAATTTTATTTGCACTCTTACTCGTCGTATATGACCGTGGAATAGTTTAATGTACTTCTCATTTCAGACTCAAAGCATCACGTTTTCTGTGATGGTTAGTAAGGGAAATTCTTCAATTTCGGCCAAGTTTCTCATTTTTTTCAATATAACTTCACTCGGACCTCTATTTTTTGTGAAATCAATTTTATTTGCACTCTTACTCGTCGTATATGACCGTGGAATAGTTTAATGTACTACTCATTTTGGAATCAAAGCATCATGTTTTCTGTGATGGTTAGTAAGGGAAATTCTTCAATTTCGGCCAAGTTTCTCATTTTTTCTATAAATCCTCACTCGGACCTCTATTTTTTGTGAAATCAATTTTTTTTGCACTCTTACTCGTCGTATATGACCGTGGAATAGTTTAATGTACTACTCATTTTGGAATCAAAGCATCACGTTTTCTCTGATGGTTAGTAAGGGAAATTCTTAAATTTCGGCCAAGTTTCTCATTTTTTCAATATAACTTCACTCGGACCTCTATTTTTTGTGAAATCAATTTTATTTGCACTCTTACTCGTCGTATATGACCGTGGAATAGTTTAATGTACTACTCATTTTGGAATCAAAGCATCACGTTTCTGTGATGGTTAGTAAGGGAAATTCTTCAATTTCGGCCAAGTTTCTCATTTTTTCAATATAACATCACTCGGACCTCTATTTTTTATGAAATCAATTTTATTTGCACTCTTACTCGTCATATATGACCGTGGAATAGTTTAATGTACTACTCATTTTGGAATCAAAGCATCACGTTTTCTGTGATGGTTAGTAAGGAAAATTCTTCAATTTCGGCCAAGTTTCTCATTTTTTCAATATAACCTCACTCGGACCTCTATTTTTTATGAAATCAATTTTATTTGAACTATTATTCGTCGTATATGACCGTGGAATAGTTTAGTGTACTTCTCATTTCAGGCTCAAAGCATCGTGTTTTCTGTGATGGTTAGTAAGGGAAATTCTTCAATTTCGGCCAAGTTTCTCATTTTTTCAATATAACTTCACTATCAATTTTGTTAGCACTCATACTCGTCGTATATGACCGTGGAATAGTTTAATGTACTACTCATTTTGGAATCAAAGCATCACGTTTTCTGTGATGGTTAGTAAGGGAAATTCTTCAATTTCGGCCAAGTTTCTCATTTTTTCAATATAACTTCACTCGGACCTCTATTTTTTGTGAAATCAATTTTATTAGCACTCTTACTCGTCGTATATGACCGTGGAATAGTTTAATGTACTACTCATTTTGGAATCAAAGCATCACGTTTTGTGATGGTTAGTAAGGGAAATTCTTCAATTTCGGCCAAGTTTCTCATTTTTTTCAATATAACATCACTGGGACCTCTATTTTTTATGAAATCAATTTTATTTGCACTCTTACTTGTCATATATGACCGTGGAATAGTTAAATGTACTACTCATTTTGGAATCAAAGCATCACGTTTTCTGTGATGGTTAGTAAGGGAAATTCTTCAATTTCGGCCAAGTTTCTCATTTTTTCAATATAACCTCACTCGGACCTCTATTTTTTATGAAATCAATTTTATTTGCACTATTACTCGTCGTATATGACCGTGGAATAGTTTAATGTACCAAGTTTCTCATTTTTTTCAATATATCCTCACTCGGACCTCTATTTTTTGTGAAATCAATTTTAATTGCACTCTTACTCGTCGTATATGACCGTGGAATAGTTTAATGTACTACTCATTTTGGAATCAAAGCATCACGTTTTCTGTGATGGTTAGTAAGGGAAATTCTTCAATTTCGGTCAAGTTTCTCATTTTTTCAATATAACTTCACTCGGACCTCTATTTTTTGTGAAATCAATTTTGTTAGCACTCTTACTCGTCATATATGACCGTGAAATAGTTTAATGTACTACTCATTTTGGAATCAAAGCATCACGTTTTCTGTGATGGTTAGTAAGGGAAATTCTTCAATTTGGCCAAGTTTCTCATTTTTTCAATATAACTTCACTCGGACCTCTATTTTTGGTGAAATCAATTTTATTAGCACTCTTACTCGTCGTATATGACCGTGGAATACTTTAATGTACTACTCATTTTGGAATAAAAGTATCACGTTTTCTGTGATGGTTAGTAAGGGAAATTCTTCAATTTCGGCCAAGTTTCTCATTTTTTCAATATAACTTCACTCGGACCTCTATTTTTTGTGAAATCAATTTTATTAGCACTCTTACTCGTCGTATATGACCGTGGAATAGTTTAATGTACTTCTCATTTCAGGCTCAAAGCATCATGTTTTCTGTGATGGTTAGTAAGGGAAATTCTTCAATTTCGGCCAAGTTTCTCATTTTTTCAATATATCCTCACTCGGACCTCTATTTTTTGTGAAATCAATTTTATTTGCACTCTTACTCGTCGTATATGACCGTGGAATAGTTTAATGTACTACTCATTCTGGAATCAAAGCGTCACGTTTTCTGTGATGGTTAGTAAGGGAAATTCTTCAATTTCGGCCAAGTTTCTCATTTTTTCAATATAACTTCACTCGGACCTCTATTTTTTGTGAAATCAATTTTATTAGCACTCTTACTCGTCGTATATGACCGTGGAATAGTTTAATGTACTTCTCATTTCAGGCTCAAAGCATCATGTTTTCTGTGATGGATAGTAAGGGAAATTCTTCAATTTCGGCCAAGTTTCTCATTTTTTCAATATATCCTCACTCGGACCTCTATTTTTTGTGAAATCAATTTTATTTGCACTCTTACTCGTCGTATATGACCGTGGAATAGTTTAATGTACTACTCATTTTGGAATCAAAGCATCACGTTTTCTGTGATGGTTAGTAAAGGAAATTCTTCAATTTCGGCCAAGTTTCTCATTTTTTCAATATAACTTCACTCGGACCTCTATTTTTTGTGAAATCAATTTTATTAGCACTCTTACTCGTCGTATATGACCGTGGAATAGTTTAATGTACTTTTCATTTCAGGCTCAAAGCATCATGTTTTCTGTGATGGTTAGTAAGGGAAATTCTTCAATTTCGGCCAAGTTTCTCATTTTTTCAATATATCCTCACTCGGACCTCTATTTTTTGTGAAATCAATTTTATTTGCACTCTTACTCGTCGTATATGACCGTGGAATAGTTTAATGTACTACTCATTTTGGAATCAAAGCATCACGTTTTCTGTGATGGTTAGTAAGGGAAATTCTTCAATTTCGGCCAAGTTTCTCATTTTTTCAATATAACTTCACTCAGACCTCTATTTTTTGTGAAATCAATTTTATTCGCACTCTTACTCGTCGTATATGACCGTGGAATAGTTTAATGTACTTCTCATTTCAGGCTCAAAGCATCATGTTTTATGTGATGGTTAGTAAGGGAAATTCTTCAATTTCGGCCAAGTTTCTCATTTTTTTCATTATAACCTCACTCAGACCTCTATTTTTTGTGAAATCAATTTTAGTTGCACTCTTACTCGTCGTATATGACCGTGGAATAGTTTAATGTACTACTCATTTTGGAATCAAAGCATCACGTTTTCTGTGATGGTAAGTAAGGGAAATTCTTTAATTTCGGCCATGTTTCTCATTTTTTCAATATAAATTCAATCGGACCTCTATTTTTTGTGAAATCAATTTTATTTTCATTCTTACTCGTCGTATATGACCGTGGAATAGTTTAATGTACTACTCATTTTGGAATCAAAGCATCACGTTTTCTGTGATGGTTAGTAAGGGAAATTCTTCAATTTCGGCCAAGTTTCTCATTTTTTTCAATATAACCTCACTCGGACCTCTATTTTTTTAAAATAAATTTTATTTGCACTCTTACTCGTCTTATATGACCGTGGAATAGTTTAATGTACTTCTCATTTCGGACTCAAAGCATCACGTTTTCTGTGATGGTTAGTAAGGGAAATTCTTTAATTTCGGCCAAGTTTCTCATTTTTTTAATATAACCTCACTCGGACCTATATTTTTTGTGAAATCAATTTTATTTGCACTCTTACTCGTCATATATGACCGTGGAATAGTTTTGTGTACTACTCATTTTGGAATCAAAGCATCACGTTTTCTGTGATGGTTAGTAAGGCAAATTCTTCAATTTCGACCAAGTTTCTCATTTTTTCAATATAACCTCACTCGGAACTCTATTTTTTTTTAAATCAATTTTATTTGCACTCTTACTCGTCTTATATGACCGTAGAATAGTTTAATGTACTTCTCATTTCAGACTCAAAGCATCACGTTTTCTGTGATGGTTAGTAAGGGAAATTCTTCAATTTCGGCCAAGTTTCTCATTTTTTCAATATAATCTCACTCGGACCTCTATTTTTTATGAAATCAATTTTATTTGCACTCTTACTCATCATATATGACCGTGGAATAGTTTAATGTACTTCTCATTTCAGGCTCAAAGCATCGTGTTTTCTGTGATGGTTAGTAAGGGAAATTCTTCAATTTCGGCCAAGTTTCTCATTTTTTCAATATAACCTCACTCGGACCTCTATTTTTTATGAAATCAATTTTACTTGCACTCTTAATCGTCGTATATGACCGTGGAATAGTTTAATGTACTACTCATTTTGGAATCAAAGCATCACGTTTTCTGTGATGGTTAGTAAGGGAAATTCTTCAATTTCGGCCAAGTTTCTCATTTTTTCAATATAACCTCACTCGGACCTCTATTTTTTATAAAATCAATTTTATTTGCACTCTTAATCGTCGTATATGACCGTGGAATAGTTTAATGTACTACTCATTTTGGAATCAAAGCATCACGTTTTCTGTGATGGTTAGTAAGGGAAATTCTTCAATTTCGGCCAAGTTTCTCATTTTTTCAATATAACCTCACTCGGACCTCTATTTTTTATGAAATCAATTTTATTTGCACTCTTACTCGTCATATATGACCGTGGAATAGTTTAATGTACTACTCATTTTGGAATCAAAGCATCACGATTTCTGTGATGGTTAGTAAGGGAAATTCTTCAATTTCGGCCAAGTTTCTCATTTTTTCAATATAACCTCACTCGGAACTCTATTTTTTTTAAATCAATTTCATTTGCACTCTTACTCGTCTTATATGACCGTAGAATAGTTTAATGTACTTCTCATTTCAGACTCAAAGCATCACGTTTTCTGTGATGGTTAGTAAGGGAAATTCTTCAATTTCGGCCAAGTTTCTCATTTTTTTCAATATAACTTCGCTCGGACCTCTATTTTTTATGAAATCAATTTTATTAGCACTCTTACTCGTCGTATATGACCGTGGAATAGTTTAATGTACTACTCATTTTGGAATCAAAGCATCATGTTTTCTGTGATGGTTAGTAAGGGAAATTCTTCAATTTCGGCCAAGTTTCTCATTTTTTCAATATAACCTCACTCGGACCTCTATTATAATATTACTACATAATGACATTTTTTTGAGTAATTTCTAAAGTTTTAAAATGGTTGATTTGTGTTGCAAATTAATTGTGATTTTTAAACACGTTTGTCTGTCATTTAAGTTCAACAATTAATTTAAATATTGAGAATTGATAATGATGAATTGTGTCTTTATCGGTCCTATGAGTACATTATTAGCTGGATCATAATGAAGATAAGTCTTAAAATTTATTTATAATAATGCCATTCAATTTCAAACTCATATTAATTTATGCATTTTCACTAATGAGTTATGACCTTTTGATAAATGATTTTTTTCTCGATTCCCATATGGTCTCTTTGGAAGCACCATCTGAAGGATCCTATCTTATTGTGTTTATTTACATCTAAAATTTACATTTAGCTTATATAACAATTTTCTTATCGATGTTGTACAAGAGTTAAAAAATATCACATAATATTTTATCAAATATCATAATGTTTTTAGTTCCTTTTAGTTAGCTGACTAATTTGATTCTAACATTGATTAATAGTTGTTATATATATGATACTTGTCATTTTCAGAGATACTGAACCATTTAAATAATAATATGTATCACTGATTATTATTTTTGTCAAATAATATATCACTGATTGAAGTTTCTTCTACACAATCAGATGAGATCATATATATATATGTATATATATATATTTAGTGATGTGTAATGTTAATTCTAAAAAAATATTTTTTTTTCTCAATTTAGTTATTTAAAATCTTACATGTTGTCCACTGAAATTTTATTACATAAATTGTTTGTTCGTAGTTCAATTTTTGCCCCGTGAATAAAATCTTCGTATCTGACGATATCAATATTTAAGTAATAATAATATGTATGTATGATTGAAAATATATTTGAAATTCAATTGGGCTTGTGGTTGATATATATAGATATCACGAGTTCAAATCTCAACTTCATCCTATTTATAAAATATTGTGATATGGTGTTGTTCTTTAAATAAATACAATTAATTAATATCTATATAAAATATAACATGGTTGATACTTGATAGACATGATGGAGAGACAATGTGTTAGCTAGCTAGGGCATCTAGATATCCCCTACCATTCTTTGGTCCATATCGTGATAACGGCATGACATGAGAAGTTGATAAAGACACTTATGATCCCTATATCTATCTATATACATGTATATTAATGTGATTTTTCTTGGATGAAATTATTTATTAATTATTTGTCGTAACATAAGTCTAGAGGATCATGCATGCATTTATATATACCACATATATAATAATAACAATAATAATAATAACCATGTAATATGTATCAACATATTTTTGGTTATTTGTAACTTCACCTATAAATATAAGTAATCATGTGTCAATATTTTGACACATGTATTACTGTTTTGCAAAATGCCATAACTATATGATCCATCGATATTTTGAAAAAGACAAAACTCTTCACATTTAGAGCATCGACAGTGGTATTACGTAAAGATTACGTAAATGTGGGTCCTACATGTTTATTTAAATAAAGCAACAAAAACTATCTACAGTGGTTTTACATAGCATTCCTTAAAGATGAGACCCACACGTAAATTTATTTTTTTACATAAAGCATTCCTTAAATTTAAGTAATGCACTATGTATTACGTAACCAATTTTTTATTATAAATTAATTCATTTTATAATTAATGCTAATATCTTATTGGTGATTGTTGGAAAATTTAATAATAAAATATATTTAAGGAATATGTTTATGTAATACGATTGCAGAGAAAATATTTTTTACGTGTGTCTTAAATTTACGTATTACTTAAAGTGTACATAAATGTCTACGTGACAACTTTAAAGAATACAGTTTATGTAAAACCATTGTGGATGCTCTTATGAAGGAAGATTAATGACATAATATAATAATAATAACAGTTAATTAAAAAGATGTGGCCATGCATGCATGCATGCATATATATCATCATCATCCAAAGAAAAGAGAAGGCCCCAACGAACTTATAACCGTCGACAGTTATTGATTATATAGAATTGAAAGGGCATGCATTGCATTGCATGGAGCAGACCAATGAAATATTATGAATGGGAGAGACATGTTTGAGAACCAACCACACAATTTCATTTCATTTACTACGTACTTGGTTTGGTCGGTTGGTTTGACGAAAAGGGTCCCTGAAACAACGTATCCTCAACCTCCTGATGGGATGGATGGTACTGCTACTGCATCATTATGGTGCGGCAGGACGGGTCGATACGAATACACCACATAAATATATTACGAATTTAGGGGGCAATCATTTTCGTGTTGTACTAACACCCTATTTAGATTTTTTGTATCGTGACTTGCACATATCACTTAACGGAAAAAATAGACGGAATGTAACGGTCTGGCCAAAACTAGAAAAATCTGCAAACATATGTACCAAAACTAGGCAAAAAAAAAAAAAAAAAAAAACATTATGAACCAAAACACAAAAGTGGTCAAACATCATGGACCAAAAGACATGTTAACCCTTTATGAAATTAGATGATAGTTGTTATTATAAGCACGGTGTTGTAGAATTGCAGAAACCAACTAATGAAATAGAATTGCAATTTTTCTTCTCCTCTGTGTCTTTTGTGCTTCTTCTCTAAATCTTCATATTCTTCCATCAAATTCTCCCATCAAATTCTCTAAATCTATTCTTGGGTTGGTAAATCGAATTATGCATTGATAATCCTCTATGATGCTTAAATGAGAATTTTGGTAGATAGTAAATAGGTATATAAAGAGATATCAATGTAAAAATATGAAGATAGGAAAATAAGTATGTTTAGATAATGGTTGTAACTACATTCTTTACTACGGTAGTCTCATTACCTAAATATAATTTGTCAAAAATTCTTTATAAATTAATCTTGTAAGAGGTTTTGAAACTTGTACAAAAGTATAAATAACCTATAAGTCTCAAATGGATGTATAAGGCATGTATAATTTCAAATATTTGTTAATGTACGACGAACAAATAATATTTTTAATGAAAATGCACCCAACTGAAATATCGATTTAGGCCTCAATATCTCTAAGTCGGGCCCTGTGTATCATGCCATCCAAACTTATTATCTTTCTCCTTTTGTTAAAGCTAAGAAGTAGCTGTAGAACACTATTATATATATAGAAATTAGAACGTATATAAAAAGACTTACAATATCCTCCTATTCCACAATTATAAAGAAATAATATATAATTTATATAAATAATATTTTAGGATTCGTTTATTTTCTCCATCTGATTTTACTCACAACCTTGGTGGGCTCTTATTATAGGCCTGGTTCTTTGAGCCCACAACTATTGATGGCATTGTAGGCCCAAGCTTACAGGAAAACCTCAAAAACATAGAGAGAGCCACAGGCCCACAGCCGCATATATTTGAGCCCAAACTTTTTGGGTTATATATCTAACTTATATATATTTTTTTTTGTATAATATGTATAATTCTAAATTTTATTTGAAATTTATATTTGCTTTTTATAAAATTTGAGGTTATTTTAGAATATTAGTAGAACTTTAGAGTATTTTTAGTAATTTTAGAAACTATATTCTATTCATAATTAACAGAAAAATTGACGGAGCTAGCAAACTGCACATTAGCAAAAGTTCAGCTAGCAATTAGCTACAAAAATAAATTTAGCTAGCAAATTGCATTTTCACACGAAGTTCAACTAGCAATTTGGTAATTAACCCTGCATATATATATATATAAATTATGGGAAAATACTAAAATAGCACCTCTGGCAAAAAAAAATATATATATCAAATATGAGCCAATAGTGAGCTACCAAGTGTCAAATGCAAAAACTGCACCTCTCTCGTACATATCAACTGTTTGGCAATGTCAACCTTACTTACCGCCATTGTTGCACCTCCCTCTGCAACTATTCTCCGACTTCATCCCGCCTCATCTTCCGCCGCTCGACCAAAGCTCAGTCGTATTGGATTTTGCTGATGGTGGAGGTTTTCCGTCGCAAATCTTCTGATTGTAAGAATACTACACATCCGCTGTTAACCCGGCTGCAGGCTGCAGCTCCCGTCGGCGTCGGCTGGGCGATTCAACCGTGTTAGAGATTCCAAATCCATCAATCTAATCGTCAAGATCTGCTTTGCTTAGTCTGTGGCTGTTTCGGTTTTGCCATTACTTAGGCAGCCATCGGCTTTTGCTTCTTATTTCGGCTCAAAAACGGTATCGGTATCTGGTTTCTTTTATCACGGTACCACCTCTTGAATCTATCCTCCAAATATTGACTGACTTTCTTCTGTTTGAAGTTGGACTTTGCTTCTATTATTAATTATAGATATGAACTTTGAATTTGCTGCTTTCCACTACAATTGTGTCAATTAAACTGCACCATCTGCTTAATTGGATTGGATTTGAAGGTATTTTGGCCATACATATAGCTCATTCCACATGCATCAGTTTAGAACTAAGTTTCTTTCTTTCTTGGCTGGTAATAGTGATTATCTAAGTTTATGAATACTTTTCATTTCCCTATAGACTAGAAAATTGGAAGAAACAGACACGTACATTAGTATGTGGCAGTTCTACACCTTCAGTTTTCCTTGATTGAACTATAACAACTAGACAGAGGCTACAGTTTACATATTGACCTTAGTATTTGGCAGTCAAGATGAACTAAACACTTCTTTCATCAGCAATGACGATTTGTTGTTAAAGGATTTGGATTTTCTGGTTTGTTAGTTAGTACTGTTCATAAAATAGAATAATTTGTGGCTTTGAATAATTTAGTGATGACAGGAAAGCCATCACCTATTCATAGTTGAACAATTATTTCTTTTAGGTGGACCCTTTCCTCTTTATTTATTTCATGAAGCACCATTGCTGTTTGTTGTGTAGTAGTAGCTGACTTAGAAGAATCAAAGAAAATCAAAGAACATGTACTGAGAATTCATCCTCTCATATCCAGTTTGTTATGGAAATTTTTGTTTTTGTATATACTTTTTTATGGTTTCGTGAATTTTAATGAAACAGTTGCTAAAAATTTGTGTTTTTTGCAGCTAATCAAAACTATAATTGATTCATGCTGCTCTATTGCCATGGAGCGTGACAGTAATACTCTCGAAGCAAGGAGGAGTATGTCCTTTGGCAGGCTAAGCAGTGCAGGATCTTCTTCACTGAGAAGGCATTCCTTCAGTTTGCCATCCGTAATACTACCAACGCATTTTAATGATGATAATGAAAGCGAGAGTGTTTCAGAGGCGGGGGATATTGGTGATCGTGTCATTGAAAGGAGGATTAGTAGGAACAATAGCAGTCTTCGATCGGTGTCCACGGTGGAGAATAATGGGGTAGTTTTTCCAATCCAAGAAATTAAATCTCCTCTTCCTACTGATGCACTATTTCCACAAGGACAAGAACAAGAAGTTTTGCCTAAGTCATTGGAGTACTTTTCATACCTCATCCATTTAGCTGTCTTTGGGATTCTTGGGGTAAATGCATTTGCTTGCACCTGTTGAATTTTTTCTTAAATTTCCAGTTTTTGAATCATAACGCGTTGCAAAATTTGCAGGTTATGACACGGTATCTGCTTCAAAAGCTCTTTGGTCCTGGGGTTGCTGGGGTGACAAGTGATTATACGATTCTGTATCTTGATCTACCGTCAAATATGGTATCCCTCTCTTTCACACGCACTAAGACAAGGAATTTAGTAATATATGCAGACATAGATAATATCCTAGCAAAATGCCTTCAAAACTGTGCAGTCTTATGTTAATTCTATATAGTAGGAATTAAAAGATGGGCCATTCCTTGTATGATTTCCACTTAATTTATGTAACTGTTAGTCATTGTATTTTCATTCTTACAATTTTTTTTGGCAAAAGCTTACAACTTTACACTGATGCTTGCTTTGCCTTTGCTTTTTGCTGCAATTATTGTAGATTGGGTCTTTTCTGATGGGGTGGTTAGGAGTTGTTTTCAAAGCAGACATTTCCCGGGTCTCGGATTACCTTGCCGTTGGATTGACAACAGGATACCTGGGAAGCCTCACGACATTTAGTGGATGGAACCAGAAAATGCTCGATCTCAGTGTCAATGGCAAGTGGCTCCTTTCTTTCTTGGGCTTCTTCATAGGTAAGTTACCAGGTATTGATATTATCTTGGGTTAATTAGTAACTTGGTAGCTGAGCTTTGAAGATCTGGATTATTTGGTAGCTTTTTTTTGGACAAATTATTAGTTGAACTAATAGAACGTTGCAATACGCTAGCTCAGTCGAATTTCCTGTTAAATGTTTGCAGGAACTTGCATATTTGCTTATCGGTCTTGTTCGGTTCTTTGTGTACACTGCTAGTTGAACGTTCGAAAATTTTATAGCTTGCTAGTTGATTAGATAGAATTTTGCAATTTGATAGATGAATTATAATGACATGTGCAGGTCTACATCACTGTTTAACAACAAATTAGACTGAGCTAGCAAATTGCAACTTTACATAAGTTCATTTAGCAATTTATCCATCCACTAAGTTAAAAGATGAGTTAGCAAGTTTTCCATAATCTTATAGTTCCACCTAAGAATTCATATGGTGAGCCTCTTCAAATACAGGCTTGCTCCTTGCTTGGAGTTCCATAATCTTAGGAGTCGAGACAGCGAACGGATTCAAGTGGATCATAAGGCGAAGACGAACCAACTCTAACCCGCAAAACAACTGGCGGGTCGATAGCTTGCTGCGTCACTTAACCGTAATGCTCGTAATGACGATTATTTTAGCAATCTTATTAGCAGTGAGTGGGGTGTCATTGAAAAAGGAGTTCAACAATGGAGGTGGTGGACCTCAGCTGTGGTTAGGCTGCATTGTCGGCCCCATCGGTGTCTGGATTCGGTGGTTCTTGGCACGACT
This sequence comes from Clarkia xantiana subsp. parviflora, assembly GCA_036873135.1. Classification (NCBI taxonomy): domain Eukaryota; kingdom Viridiplantae; phylum Streptophyta; class Magnoliopsida; order Myrtales; family Onagraceae; genus Clarkia; species Clarkia xantiana. The sequence continues at coordinate 644,713 of JAPTYO010000031.1, forward strand.
TAATGGTCGTGGGCTCGGAAAGACAGAAGCTTTGAAGTGGTTCCCTTTTGGGACTTTCATTGCAAATGTCTCCGCAGCTTGCATAATGGCTGCACTTGCTACGATCAAGAAAGCGGTAAAGACAAAGGCGAGCGATACTATTGCCTCAGGGATACAGTTAGGGTTGATGGGTTGTCTAAGCACCGTGTCGACATTTATAGCCGAGTTTGACAAGATGAGACAGAGCACGCACCCTTGGCAAGCCTACGCATATGCTGCAGCCACAATGGTAGTCTCGTTCGGGCTCGGTGTAATTATATACAATGTTCCGGTTTGGACACAAGGATACTAGTATACTCGTTTATAACTTGCCGATTATACGAAAAGATGTAATAGTCGTTACACTGCTCAATTTGTATTTATCAAATAACACATGAGATACTTTTTTGGCTACATATAAATAGACTGGTAGATACATAGACTTGTAGTTCATGAAGAAAGGAAGCCAATACCAGTGTCTTATTAGCCTCCACAGCAGGAGCCACATGCAGGTAGTGAGCCTGAAATCATGGCAAAAACCAAACCATGAGCTATGCAAAACACATAATTTTGTTATAAAGAAAGATGGAACTTTGATATTAGTAAATTATACTTACTGTGGTCGATTCCTCGAACATTGTCCAGACCACGGGGAGGGCCACGAGGGCCGCCACCATATGGACCTCTTCCACCTCCTGGTCCACCACCAGGGCCACCACCGTCCCACTTCTTGCTTGAACCGACTCCTTTTCTGTATGCGTCTGATTTCTCCATCTAATCATCATCAAGGAGGAGCACACAAGTGTATTAATGATGTGTGTTTTTTATGCATCTTATGTTAACCTAAAAGAGATTGGATTTTTAATGGAATGAAATTTTACAGAGAACATGGTGGCGAAGAACACAGCTATGGTGTTAATAATCGCCCAGAAGAAATCTGTGATTGTTTTCAGACGCCATAGGGAACGTTTGGACTTCACAACACCTGCACAAGCATGTAGGAGTTTGCTTAATGATTTATTGATTGAGCACAAGACACAGCAAACATATGCAGCAGGTTCACCATCTTTAGAACATGAGTCTGGATCGAATAAAAGTAAACATGTACTGTTGTGTGGTGCAGTGAAACATCATAAATTGGCTAAAATGACCTAAACTCAAACCAACTGTCTTCTTCCAAATATCGGGTCTATCTGGAATCATAACATTTCACAATATAGAGCAACTGTCATGAATTTAACTGAACCCGTGGACCGTAACATACCCACCCTAATTTAAGGTAATACTTCAATGAAAACTCTTCCAAGTTCAACAATGAGCTTAACCTTATCATGGATACTTAGAACTAGTACTGTATTTTATGATACCAACAAAAAAAATATCATTACAACTATTCCCATAAAAGACTAAACAAATTGGATTATAAAAAGCTTGAACAGTAATTATCTCTCAATGAACTCGGAACCAATAATGTGGTAGAATCAAGAATGCTTTACATTATCAGTTTCAGAATCACCCTCCGCAGTCCACAATTACCAACAATTACAAACCTAATATTGTCCCTCCCATCGATTCCAATCAGTAATCACAAGTCCAGATTGAAATCACAATTCATACCGTTTGTTCGACAATATTCTGAACAAACTACTCAATAAGGTCAAGATATCAAATCATGAGCCCAGGAAATTATATCGAATTAACCAAACACCTATCACAAATCAAATTCCACACCTAACAAAATTCGAAATCAACATCGGTTAATCCCTAAAGTAGAAACTTTCTGAAACATGCGACGATTAAAGATCAAGATCAAAGTCCTGAACAACATCAAATCACATCTAAAGACAAGCGAATTCGTCTAAGTAATAATCAAGAGAAAGAGAGCTAACCTCGTTCGACGTAAGCCATTGGAGGTCGGTCTTCGAGGACTTTCCTGAGTTTCTCGGTCTTTTCAGAAAGAAAGAGTGCCCGTCGGTGTTTATTTATTTGTATTTGTATTTCATGATCCAAGTTTAGAAAAGAAAACAACGCGTCAACTTTACTCTGATTGGCAAGGCTTCGTAAAAATCATACGTGTCGTTTTGTTATTGGATAGAGAAACAGATTTACCGACATGATCTCTAAGCAGATATAGGCCCATAGTCTTAAATGACCATGTAAATTCAAGGTATCGTGGGCCTGGCCTTAACGGGCTACAATGTAAGCCCACTGGAAATTTAAAACTTTTGAGCCCAATTTACTAATATTTCACCACAAGATACAACCGGTAATTATAAATTTTAAAAAACACTAGAAATTCAACATCATTAAATACAATTATATAAGAGTAAATCTTTAAAATGTGAAATTTCTTGTGAAATTTCAATAGAAAGTAAGAAAGAGAAAGTAAATAAACAAATGTATTGGTGCTTGGTGGGACCCTATATCACTTTCTATAGAAATTTCACATGAAATTTCACAGTTTGTAGCAACACCCATTATATAATATCACAAGCATGTGAAATTTGATGCGAAAATCTTTTTAATGGCCACGACAATAATATCATATTTTTTTTATATATGCGTATTATTATTACAAATGAATTAAGAATCAAACATATAAATTAATTTAATACATATTAATTTTGAATAAGACCCATCCTAGCATGAATATTGGTATGATTAGTGTAGTGTATCAATATCACAGCTTATACTAACACTTCTAATAATATCATCTGTTATTATAAATTTATAATTCAATAAGAATTCTGAGTTTTACAGATGAACATAATCTTGTTGAGACAATTCATAAATACTCCAATCCAAGCAAGCTCTTTATAAAAAGCTTATTGATTATTTTGGATTTTCTTTATTTGAGTGTGTTGTACTGTTATTTTTCCAACATATTGTAATAAATTATTTTTTATTGGAGTTTTTTTTACTATCGAGTAACTCCCGTGGATTCACCTTCGGAGGTAACTCAAAGTAGAAAGATTCATCGCCATCCCATATACCAGGTTACATTTTTTTTGAAAATAATTTTGTCTGAATTAACAAACTCTCATATTTTAGATTATATTAGTTATTTACTGACCATAAGTAATACATACATTAATTAATTTATGCCTAAAAATACAACCAAATAACCATATACGTAATATTACCAGCTGTATTCTGCTTTTATGGCTTATAATTAACAGCTCACCTTGGCCAACTATTAATAGAGTAATTAATTAATTACCAAAAAACCCAGAGTGATTAATTTGTTTTTTTGGTTGGGTAAAAAAAATTTATTTGTTTAAACCAATTTTTTTTCCCGCGGGGTAGTTCTAGGGGACCTCATTAGGAGGGCAGCCCTCGTAGTATGCTTACTCCACATTTAGACTAATCCCCACTCGAATCGGGTCAGCCCGTAAGGGGTAAATTGCTGACCATGAACAATTTTTTATTCTCTTGGTCACTAACGGGATCAAACATTGACATTTAGTTAAGAATTGAGACGTTGAACCACCGCACCACATCATTATTACATGGTTGTTTAAACCAACTTAATAATGGCTCTTTGCTCTTGCATGTGCCAAGGTGGAACCCACTTAACCACAAAATCCTAAAAGAGTAAAAGGTTTGCTTTGTAATTTACAGAGATTTGATGGGTTACTTACTTCTTACATATTCGAATTAATTAGCTCAATACATCCATACGTTTCTGCATATTGCTGGATGCACCACACATGTAAGCTAATGCACCCATATGTTTTATTATGTTGGTGAATGCACTTGAAGCTCTAACATCGTTAGTTAAATATATAGAGTAAATTTGCTCAATGCACCCATACATTTCTGCATGTTGCTAGATGCACCACACATGTAAGCAAATGCACCTATACGTTTTCCTATGTTGGTGAATACATCTGCTCTAATTACTTTGCTCGCGGAGTTTATTAACTTTAGTAATCATTTATTATGCCATTGCTCATGAGTCTACATACTACATAGACATAAATTTTAATTATAAGATTAGTAACATGCATTTTGTATTTTGTATCTAATTTAGAAATATAGAATATTACATATTATTTGAAGTCGTATAGATTATGGTTATGTAACTTTTCTTAAAGTAGATGGATCGAGTTAGACTTTTTTCTATTTGGCCCATCAATAGATTTTTCCTTTAATTTTCAAGTTTCAATTCCTCCTCAGGGATGTATAGATCCAGATTCTGACCGTTAGATCTCCATCGGACGGCTCAAATATAGCCTTCTGTTCTTCCTCACTTCACTTCCCCATATATACCGCAAGAGCCGGTCAAATCGTCCTTCTACTTCTCTCTACCTCCTCTCTTTCTCTCTCTAGAAAGGACACATCCTCTGTACACAGGAAGGACACAACAACAGACGACGACACTACTTCAATCCGACCTCGACAAACTTGCTCTGTTTCAAATCGTTACTTCGCTGCTACACCCCCGCCGGCAGCCTCTCAATCCGCCGCCATGGAAATGTGCAGAGGGAGTGTAGTATTATTATAGTTGCTCCGTCTGTGGGCCCCACTTAATCCGACAATGGACAGCCAGCTGAAGCTCACCAGGACCACCTCGTCGCTGCTCCGATCGTCGCCGACCTTGCGCTCCTCCGTGCACAGCCTCTCCTCCGTCGCCGAGGCGGAGGACGAGGATGATGAGAAGATCAGGAAGGACTCTAACCTCGCCGCTGCTCAATGCATCGGGTCGACCCGTGCGGCCGCGAGCCTCGCCGCCGGCCTCTCCTCCGTAACTATCTTCGCTTTCTTCTACTGCCGGAGAGACCACGCGCCGACCTCCGAGAACCTCCTCCTAGCCCTGATCTTCGTTGCGGTCGCGCTCTACTTCACGTCGAGGAACCGGCGCGTGATCCGCCACAACCTCTTCGTGATCAAGAACCAATTGTCGGATATCAATGCGAGGCTCGGGCTCGGATCCTCCAAGAGGACCGAACCGGTTCAGTGGTTCATCGGCGACGCCACCGAAAAACTCAGAAACGACGCCATATCCCAAGACGCTGGCGAAATACGCGTAGGTGTCGAGTTCTACAGCAATGGCGATTTCTACGAGGGGGAGTTCCACAAGGGGAAGTGCAACGGCAGCGGAGTCTTCAACTACTTCGTCAAGGGGCGGTACGAAGGCGACTGGGTTGACGGAAAGTACGACGGTTATGGGATCGAGAGCTGGGCGCGTGGAAGCCGTTACCGGGGACAGTACAGGTCCGGTCTGAGACACGGTCACGGCGTTTACCGCTTCTATACCGGCGATTCGTACGCCGGCGAGTGGTGGAACGGCCAGAGCCACGGCGTCGGAGTTCAGAGCTGTGGGGATGGAAGTTGCTATGTCGGAGAGTTCAAATGTGGGGTCAAACATGGTCTCGGCTGCTACCATTTCAGGTCTATTTGAGCTTCCTCAACTTCATGTCTCTAGGGTTTTTGTCGGAATTTCTCGATCTTTGATTGTTCTGTTTCTGAAAATGTTAGTTGGTGTCGGCCTATTGATTCTGAATGTTGCATTGCTGATATAAAATCGAAATGTCTGTTAGGAATGGAGATCGATACGCAGGGGAATACTTCGGTGACAAGATTCACGGGTTCGGGATATACCACTTTGCGAACGGGCATTGTTACGAAGGCGCATGGCACGAAGGTCGTAAGCAAGGCATGGGAATGTATAGCTTCCGTAACGGCGATACACGGTGCGGCGAATGGGATTCGGGATCACTTAAGAACCCTCTGCCCCCGTTTACCAATTCGGTTCTCAGTGCCGTTCAGGTACGTAGATACTGCATGTCGAATTAGGCAACACGACATGATACGAATTGGCATCACTATGTGTGATCTGATCTTATTATGTTCTGCATTTTGCATAGTTAGGTTGAATTTTGGTTGAATCGGTTTAAACTGGTGATTATTGCAATGTAGGCGGCTAGAAATGCGGCTGAGCATGCGATTCATATAAGACGGGTGGATGACGAAGTGAAGAGGGCGGTTATGGGTGCAAACCGAGCTGCTACGGCGGCGAGAGTGGCTGCGGTGAAAGCGGTTCAAAACCGAATGGATGGGAAATTTTGTGATGTAGATGTTTAATTAAGGTAGTGTTTGTAAATTAGACAATGCTAATCTCATCTTGCATGATGAAGACACCCTGGTGAGCCCGAAGATGGATCATCGGAGGTCGGGAAAGTCGCCGGAGATAACCCCCAGAAACTGTAACATGTATATAACTTGATCTCCTCCTCATATCAGTGGAGATGGAAAGAAGAAAGAAAGCTTCTGTTCCTTTACTTTTAGAAAAAAGTGCAAGCTACAGTTTTTAAAAAAGTCACTATAAGTATCTAAAATAAAATATAAAAAAATTAGTAAATTTGTCAAAATGGAAATTTTTTAAACCCTCTATATTGTGAGTGTTGATATAAAATATTACACCATATTTGGTTCACAAATTAATTAATTATTTCTCAATCTATATATATATATATATATATATATATATATAAGTTTTGGGGTGAATCTGATCTTGAAAAATCAAAAGTGGTCACAACAAATATGTGAAGACGACAGAGATCTTGGCGCCATAAACCGTCTGCAGAAGAAGATACCCTACGTTTATATTTTATTTATAGTTGTATAAAAAAATAGGGTTAATAACTAAAAAAACTATCTAAGGTTTACCCTATGTTAAAATTAGGTGTCTGAAGTTTGAAATGTTAAAATGAACTGTCCCAAGTTTAATTTTTGTTGAAATTTGGTGTCTTTGTGCGTATTTTCATCTTCATTCCATCATTTTCATTAACCCAACAATCCACTCATAATCAATCACTCTTTACTTTTCATAAAATCGTCAAATTTCACCTAAAAATTGAACATTAAAAAAAAAAATTTCTAGAAGAGTGGTGTAGAGCCATTTTCCAAGGACAATAGAGTGAGATTTACTTGCCCGGATGTGACCAACTTTTTAGGTGACGGTCCCGGCAAGATGACGAGAAGGGAGTGTGTTGAGAGCTCGAATTTGACATACAGTTTCGTCGGAATTGACTTCTCTAAATTAATCACACCGAGACACCAAATTTCAACAAAAATGAAACTTGGGACAGTCCATTTTAACATTTCAAACTTCAGACACCTAATTTTAACATTGGGTAAACCTTGGACAGTTTTTTAGTTATTAACCCAAAAAAATATGCTGCAATATTATATACTACTGAGAAATTAATAATAAAATATATGTTCTGCTCTGAAATTTAATTTTTATATCTGCCAAAAACAAAGATTGGGATTCCTTTAAACGGGTACGTACGGGCAAAATGTAAATACCAACCCGTATGACTGTTTAGTAGCAATTTTTTAATGTTAGAAGTAATTTCACGCTACTTAATCAAATTTCTATTTGAAAAAAAAAAAAAAAAAAATCCAAACTCCTATATTTCGGGTAATTTACATAAATGAACCTAACTAACCAATTAATAGAGTTTGGCAGCAACAAAAAATTAATACACACCTACCTGCGCTAATAATGTTGCATGTTTTACATACTTTCCCCATAATGTAGGTTAAAGGAATGAGATACATTTTTTTTTCCGGCATTCTATAGAGTCTATCAAGATAATCATACATATATCATACTTATTTATATTAATATTTAAATTAATTTTCACTCGGATTGATTCGGGTAAAATCATACATAGGTTTAATTGGTCAAATTTGAGGGAATTGACACCATAAACCTAGTTCAATGGTTCAATTCCCCCAAATTTGATCAAAATTGAAAGTTTAGGGTGGATCACATGACTTGCACATGTCACTTAACGGAAAAAATGGACGAAATGTAACGGTCGGACCAAAACTAAAAAAATCTGCAAACATATGGAACCAAAACTAGATAAAAAAAACATTATGACCAAAACTCAAAATGATCAAATATCATGGATCATAAAACTTGTTAACACTATTTTATTTTGTTTATTATTATATTTGAACGAGGCACATGATGGCGGGGCGGGGGTGGTGGGTTCTTGTCTAAAGAAAATATTCCGCCTAATAATAATTATAATCATTATATGAACGATTAATAATAAATTTAACATTACGCCTTTTTTTACTTTCATTTATTTTGTCATTTATAATATTTGTTGTGGTTTAATTCAAATGATTGCAATCTGTCCTAATTAATAAATTTTTGTTACTAAATAGGGGATGTATGTTCCTTCATACTTTGTTTTGTTATTTGTACAATTTTTAATCAGTAAGAAATTGTCTATTTAGTAAATGATCAACTTAATTTTCTAAACATTTCCATTTTGCTTACTTTGGAAGAAATCAAATATAATAATGTATTAAATGATGCTATATTATATGTGTGTGTAGTATAGCAAAGTGATATTAATAACACCATTACGATTATAATTTTTCTTTGCCAACCAAAAAAAAAAGTTGTTAAATGGTGATAGAGATATGCATATGATCACTACATGTCAATTCAACTAGGAAATAGCAAATTTTCCACAATTCAGTTAGTAAATTGCAAAATTTTGTAAAGTTAAGCTAGAAATTATAAAAAAAATTCAAAAGTCCAACTAGCAATTTTGTAAAAGAACATAACAAGACAATAAACAACGTAACTTATATAAATTCTGCTAGCTAGCAATCTATTAAAAAAAACTAATTAACAAATTAATTATCTAATTAAACCGTAAATTCTTAAATTTCTAATTAGCACTATCAGTGTTATCAGAACCGGACCGGACCGGCGGTCCGACCGCGGTCGGACCGGAACCGGACCCCTCACATGGCTGACTCCCATGTGGTTTGGCTCCGGGGTCACGAGTTCGAATCCTCCCAGCGACTTGATTAAAATCATTTCCTGGGGAAAGGAAGACTCGTACCAAACGGGCCGGCCTCTCGACTATACTAGGCTGTTGGTGGTGCTACGTTGACGGGGCCAGTGCATGCGCTGGTTGTTCATAAGTATGATATGCTCGCAAACTGAACACGAAAGTCCGGACATTACGTAGCGGGATGGGCCTTGGGTCGCCACTACTAGCCCATTCCTTTTTCTTTAGCCAAAAAAAAAAAAAAAAAAAAAAAAAAAAAAAAAAAAAGGAAAAAGCATCATCATTTTTCAAAGAAGAATCTTTGCTGAAACCAAAAAAGCAAATGATTATAAATAGAGAGAATAGCTTAAAAGAGTAAAGAAACCCTAAGTAGTATATAATTAGTGTCAACTACTCATACGATTCGGAATGTAAGTTAGGTAAATGTTTGGTTGGACTTTGATGTATTGGCAAACTTGTAGAAAAACCAGCTAAAATTAGTAAACAAAAAATTAAAAAAAAAAATTAAAAAAAAAATTAAAAAAAAAAAAAAATTCACACTTCACTTGTGTAAACTCTAAGAAACTTTTTTTTGCCAAAAAATAGAGGAAAGGTAATTTAATAAGGTCATTTAGAAAGATACTGCCTAATAAAAATTTGTTTTAGAGAGATAAAAAAAAGACGAAAGTGAAGATTCAGAAAAACAAAGATTCGAAACGATGATAATATACTATATTCAGCTCGCGCTACGCACGCGTAAATTATTGTGGTCAAATTATTATAACAGCGTCATAAGAATGATGCCATCGCATAATTGACACAACTCCACATATTTAATTTAACTTTTAAGACATTTGTATAAGTTTTACATTAATTCGGAATTTTACACTTTAATTTTAAGCTTTTATTATTTTTGTTTTATATAGAATAAACTTTTTTCACTTAAAAGTGCAAATAGATTCACCCTTATTATCCATGGAATTCATAAATTATTTTTATACGTTTAGAGTATACTTGCATATAAACCAAATATGTTTCAGTATATATTTTGTTTAAAAAATAATTTAATTGATTGCTAAAAGACTTATCTTTCATTAGACATTCTAGAATTCTAAAACTCTAAGCACCATTGAGCTTTAATTACCATAATTGAACTCTAGGGAGAGAAAAGTAGGTGCAACACATGGTTAGTGACCTAGCTTAGCTAATGAAGGATACCAATCTTGACTTTCAATCTCTCTCCCAATGTAGAAAAGGAGAAAGAATCAAAGGAAGCTTCCCTTTTTTTTTTCTTTTTTTTTTTTATAGAATTTAGATTAATTTGAAAGAGTGTCAAAAAGTTTAAATTTTCCCTTAAAGTCTCACCTGCCTCATAAAAAATTGTATTTCCCAATATTTTATGTCTACATCTGTAGAGCTGTGATTAAATTAAAAAACTCTTACTGAAAAAGAAAACGCACATGTATCATCAGCGAAGACATGTCAGTCGTATTAGTAAGTTTTTATAGACTATAGATTTTTATATTTCATAACCTAAATCATTTATATTCCATCGTATAAATAACAATACGTTATATATACTACATATTAAAAGACAAATATTCAAACAAAAACACTACCAAAATAGATAAATCAACTTTATCGAAACACTAGGTCGAAAAAAACCATTTCTTACGAATGTATTCTGAAACGAACTACTCACAACTATTGTTATTCTAAACAATAAAACTAATCTTATAAGTTTTTTTTGCAATACATTGGTGGTAAGTGTTTAAATAGTGGTATAGATATAAATCATTTATAAATTGAAAATTTCATTGCCATTATTATAACTAAATCAACTACTTTTTTCCCAAATGCATCGATACCACTATGAAAACAATACTTGACACCAATAAAGTGATGAGCAAAAATGTGAGAAAAAAAATTCTAACCAAAGAGTTATAGTACCGGAAGAAACTGCACAACTTATATGTAGTGCAAACCACAATTATAACTGTAAAAAAATTATTATTCAAACTAACAAGCACATAACAATAACAGTATACACATAGACAATATGGTAAATCAAAGTATATAGTCTAGAACTTTTAGAATCGTTATTTAGATTCGATCTCATACTTTCAAAGAATAAATATTAATCATTATTTACTATACACTCCAAAAAAACATGAAAAAAATCTTATTCTCATTATTATTAGTAAAGGTTATTGCGTGATGTATACCATTCAAATTAAAGTGGTAGAGAAATACGAATATTTTTCATTTATGTTGACCAAAAGTTAGATGCGTGATGACATTAGGAAATAGTATAAACAAAAGAAACGGTAGATAAAATGGCACATGTTCCGATCGATGACATGATCAACAGAGTAACATTAAATAATTCACTGCATGCAAAATGGTTCAATGCATGAAACCCGAGTCAATATCTCTAATGTTGGCGTATAATCAATGTATATTCGCATGATGTAAGCTCGTATGTCAATGATGTTTTCTTTTATGCACATGTGTGGGTGTAATCGTGCCGAGTCGAGCTGAGTATTTAGTAAGTTCGATTCGACTCGGTTTATTTTACTTAAATTTTATTAAGATTAAATTTGGGTTAAGGGTCCTCTTGGAACTACATGTTTGCAAAAATTACACTGTTCATACCATTATTATTTTTTTGTACCGAATTGGTACCATATGTTTCCAAACCAAACTATTTTGGTACTTCCGTTACAATTCCGTTAAAAACGGCCGTTAAATGGCATGTGTCATGCACGTGAGCAGCCAAAAACTTTCAATTTTGTTACAATTTAGTCCATCTAATACATCTCTAACTTTTATTTTGTTCAATTTATTCAAGCTCGACTATTAAGTAAAAACTCGATTAGACTCGCGAGCCTCTTAAGACGAGTATATATGAACTTGTACTCAATTTGGTACTAAAAAAGCTCGACTCGTAATTTAGCAAGTCGAATTCGAATATCAATCGAGGCAATTTTGAGTAACTCATGAGCAGCTTGAATCGCTTACGTCGTTGGGTTGTATATATATATATATTCAATATACGTACAATCGAAGTATATATAGCTGTCAACCCGCACGGATAGGTTAACTTCACTGGGCCTTAAAAGCTTCTTGCTGAGTTGGACTAACTATTGGACTTGGGCCTGTCTTTTCCATTAATAACAATCTTTGGGAGAAAAGAAGAAGATATTAGCCTATTAGTAAATGGGCTTAGTTTGGTCAATTAATTCAATGAACCAGGGCCCAAAACCATGAATTGGGCCCATGATAAAAGTCTGATCTTAATTTAAAGAAAGTGTATATTAGTTTCTTAAGAAGACATTAGTCATTTCTTCTATTCAAAGAGAAGCATTTGTAGAAAGAAAACAAAAAAAAAAAAGGGTTAACAGGTCTTTTGGTCCATTATGTTTGACAACTTTTGGGTTTTGGTCAATGATGTTTCTTTTACCTAGTTTTAGTACCATATGTTTGAAGATTTTTTCTAGTTTTGGTCTAACCGTTACATTCCGTCCATTTTTTGACATATTCAAGTCGCGTGATCCACTCTAAACTTTAAATTTAGTCCCTCTAATACTTTCTTAACCTTTTTTTTTTTTCAATTTAGTCTCGAAGTTTCAAAATTGACCACAATTGGACAATATGGTCCAATTGAATTTTTGAAACTTCGGGACTAAATTGAACAAAAAAAAGGTTAGGAAAGTATTAGAGGGACTAAATTGTACAAAATTGAAAGTTTAGGGTGGATCACGTGACTTGTACATGTCAAAAAATGGACGGAATGTAACGGTCTGACCAAAACTAGAAAAAATCTGCAAACATATGGTACCAAAACTAGGTAAAAAAAAACATCATTGACCAAAACCCAAAAGTTGTCAAACATCATGGACCAAAAGACCTGTTAACCCAAAAAAGAAATGCCTTCTTCTATCCCATATGCATTCTTTGCCTTCCAAGAAGAAATGTGGCTCCTATGATTATATCATGTTACATTTGTATATATGATTTGACTGAATTGTAGCAATAAATTCATTTCAATTTCCCAGCAGCATAATCGCAAAAGATCAAACTGTCTAAAACAGTAAAACAGTAAAAGATTAAGATTATGTACCCGAATGCAGCCGAACCCTACTGTTACCCACTCGAGCAAACGCAGTATTAACTAAGCTTGTTCAAAAACACGCATCCAGATTACGATAAGAATCATCAACGGTGGCAATCAGAGACGCTTCGGTTGGGTGTGGGTACCAGCATGGAAACCTTCTGTATAAGCTGTGTTCTTGAACATCACCTATTATATTATAACCCAATATATTGTCTTAATCACAGAGAAAATCCAAACCCAGATATCAGGAAAGAAAAATTACTTACAGCAACATTTTTCAACTCTCCACTAAGTTGTTTCCGGATAGAATCTGAGATCATGGGCCCGAGCTCCGCTCCATGCTTTTTGATACTTTCCTCAGTGATCTGCATTATTTGAACTCTTAGTCTGCATTAAGTGTTATTGTAATAATCAATCTTAGAGATAGAAGGTTCGGCAAGACACAAACCTGTGAAATGAATAGGGAAGACGTCTTATCAAGTATTTCTTCCACAAATCGTGAAGGATCTGAGAAAGAAACTTTAGGAGCAGGAGGCACTCCAAGTGCCTTCTCTTTCCCCTTTCCCTTAGCCTTTTCTTCTTTAGCTGGAGGCTTCACAGATTTGGCTACACAAATTACAGGCATTTCCAACATGATTGATTCAAGCACTATTTATGGCAATATTTTATTGACCGAAAATATGAAGAGTTCTGTTAAAAAGACTACCTTTAACTTCTTTAGGGTTCGGGTCAGCAGCGGAATGATTTTGAGGTGGGGTACCGGGCAGAATAGCTTTTTCTGAGGCATCAGGGAGAAATATGCTTTCTGAAGGAACAAGAGCTGCTAAGTCAGGAGGTTGATCTTTACCTACCTTGGGATTAGCCTACAAAGAGAAGTGTGTATTTTCTGTCAAACGAATGCGTCACACAAGAAGTACGCAAAAGATTAAGAATAAGGGTTAAGAACCAAAAAAGGTCATGATATTCGGTGTCCCAGCTATCAGACTTGTTGCTTTTCACTTTTTGACTGACTTGGGGGTTAAATTTGGTGTTTGAAGCAACAAATACATGTTGTTTTCCACTTTTCCGATGTATCCGGTTTGTTACTCATGGTTTAGGCTTATTTTATGCTTAAAAACATGTTTTTGTTTAGTCAATTTTAAGAGAATGAAGTTGGTGACCTGATGACAGGGGAGCCGGCGACCCTAAAAAAGTGGAAATCAACCAGTTTGATAGTTAGGACACCAAATATCAAATTTTTAAATCTGGGTCAACTATTAGCAACATGACCTGTTTTTAGGTTCTAAAACCTAAGAATAAATATGATTCTAGATCACCTCTAAGTCGACATATGAAGCTTCTCGCGCAATAGAATGCAGGAATTTGTCAAGATCGCCTGCTGTAAGAGCTGGAAGGTAAACAAAGAAAAACAGACTTATAATTTGTGTAGGTATGGTAACTCAAGAAGGTTTTTAATAAGTGATATTATATTGCTTACCAATTGATGTATCATTTGATAATGGATGAAAGATGCAGCTCTTTTGAGACTTGAAACCTTGATCAAGCATAAGAGAGACGTGTCTGCAAAGAATATATACATATATATATAAGAAAAACACAGACAAGGGAATCGGTTAATGCCAAAGGTCGAAAACTCATGTCCCAGTGATACGATCCAAAACCAATATCCACAGATACTGAAAATTAAATATTTCTGCTGAGAAATTATTGCTAGCGAATAAGAAACTGAGAAATAAAGTAAGAATCAGATACACAAGTGTCTGCTCTACACCCACAAAGCAATATCCAAAACAACTAATTAGACTCTCAAAGTCTCAATTTTGATATAACAAGACAGAACAGCACGTGCCAAAGTAATCAAATATATACCTTGCAGATTCATTTACTACTGCAAAAGGTGTCACACAGCCAAGTGAAACCTTCAAAAGAGAAACAAAAACACCAGAGAGCACATCAGATTTGATCTGGGAAAATAATCTGCTATATAAGCAAGCTTAGTGCCCCTATGAGATGCTGATACAGCCATATAAGCTGTTACTGATATCTGAATAATGAATATAACCAGTCACTCCATAATAATCCATATGACTTAGTTCATTCCTACTTCTACTAAAACTAAGATGAATATAATTCCCCCTTCATGTGGAAAGGACCTAAATTAGTGCCTCAGTGGTTATCATCCTTGATGAGACAAGTCCCGATTATGTAATTACCACAAGGCATAGTATTTATAATAGTAGCTTTTAAACTAACCTGAAGAATCTCTCCTAGTGCTTCCTCAGGAGCCATCCTCACACCACCTTTTCCCAAGCCCAGCCTTTGAGATAGAACTGCTCAGGTTCAACTCCACAAATAACTCAATAAGCATCAATGAAATAGATAATCAAGGCAATGCAAAGACCAATTTTTGGCATATGCAAATAATAACTATCCTTCAAAAAAACAATTTACAAGGAACAAAATGATAAGATTCATTCTTTACCTTTTAGATCCACATTGGTGTCAGTCAATGCAGATACGATATAGAACCTATTCTTCTTGTCCTGCATATAAAAGCAACAGAGTGTATAGGCTAAACGATCCGAGTATCCAATCAAATAAGAATCTCCTCAAACCAATTAAACGTAACATGATCCCTTAAGGTTCTAATTCAAACGGTACCTTCAAGAACAAGTTCTTACTGAGTGCAGCACCAACATTCCCGACATATTTGGCCTGTTATGACGCATTAAATTAACCCAAAACGTTATTAAGTAAAGATGATATATTGAAAAAGATATGGTAGCTACACGAGAGCTAAGCCGCCTCCATTCAAAAATCTCTTACCTGAGCTTCAACTGTCAAAACAACTGGGTGGTCATACTTGGTG
The DNA here is from genome assembly GCA_036873135.1 of Clarkia xantiana subsp. parviflora. Taxonomy (NCBI): domain Eukaryota; kingdom Viridiplantae; phylum Streptophyta; class Magnoliopsida; order Myrtales; family Onagraceae; genus Clarkia; species Clarkia xantiana. The sequence goes on from JAPTYO010000031.1 coordinate 660,527, forward strand.
AACTCAATTTGAAGCTCCTACATAAAAACAATCATCAATAATTGAGACTTTGACTACTAGGATGGATCAAAATTCATATTTCCGTGCTTGTTCTTGAATACCTACTAGAAATTCGCAAATTCGTCTAACGATATAAAAATTATACTGCGGTTACTCATTGAAGACACTAACATCAAACTGTAACCATCACCAATTCATCAATTCTACAAAATTTGTAAAATTCTAGGACGCGAAAGGAAATTTCATTGATCAGATGAGAGAGTATACCTGTAGACGCGCAAGTAACTGTTCCTTCGTATAACCCATAGCTCCAAAGCAGTTCTCAGGAGAGGAAGAAAGTACGAAGAACAAGCAATTAGTGGCTGGAAATAATGAATGTATGTGAGCGCGAGGTTGAATAAGGGTGGAAGCTGGCGGCCGGCGGCGACTGTCGTGGCGCCGGGCGATATGGGATAGAATTACAGTTGAACTCTGGAGAAATAAACGATAATAATGTTGTTATTAAGCTTTCATATTAGCCCATGGGCCCAAACTACTCAATTATACTGATATTGGGCTCTCATTTTAATTTAATTGGCCCAAACTACTCACATATTCGTATTTTCTCGAATTATTTATTGGTTTTAGATTTAGATAGTGTACCACATATTTTTTATTATAAAATTTAATAATTGCTACTCCACCGTTAATAAAAAAAAAAATCATGTAAATGGATCAAGCCTAATAATTTTTTCCTAATGAGACCAAACTTTAGGGCATCAAAATCATTCCCATGCTGGATCAGATTTCCATGGTTAGATTATTAATTAATTAATCAATATATAAAGAGGAATCCTATGGAACAAAAAAAAAAAAAAAAAAAATACATAGTATTTGTATTGCACATAATTTCGGTTCCCCTGTGAATAATATATAATAATAATATTTTCTCATTTTTTTCCTTGAATAAAATATCTTTATGTAGACAAATAAAAATTGCGGCAAAAACAAAAAAGACAGACAAATCATCAACCAAATTATGGACCGGTTTCCCTATCGATGAGAACAAAAAATGTTGTTTGTTTTAGGGTTTAGTTGTCTAATCACTAATGTATGTATTCCGACATACTATGGTGTTTTTTTGCGCTAAATATCAAAGTTAAAAAATAAAAACATATATTAGGAAAATACAACAAATTAATATAACCAACCAAGTTGTATTGAAAAAATAATAGAGACATTCAATAAGTTTGCTCAGCAATCTCTAATAAGTAGACTCTGATTTATCTTACATTGACTAAAAATAATAAGTTTGTATTGTATATAAGTTAGAACTAAATTTTCAGATGGACATATATAAAAGTAAGTCCGTTTGGCATAATATCTCATTTTAAAAATAGAGGTATTAATTATACTTTTTTAAATGTTTAATTCCATGAAATGTATTAGCTAATAATATCTTTAAATTACTAAATTTGTTTACGTAATATTTTCAGCAACGCTTTCTTTTCGCAACATCTTTCTTTTTGGCCTAATTAAATTATCATACATAATTTTATATTTAGATGATTTGAATTGATAGCAATAATAATAATTAAAAAGAAATAGTTTATTCGAGATTCTCAATCATCTGTCTTTAAGAATTCAAATACAAGTTACTAGACACGTGGCCTCTTTAGAGGTGAAAACATGTTACACATATGTGATATATGGCAAAGTTCGATACAACACATGACATGTTCTTAGAGTTTACGTACATTGAAAGTTTAATCATTCATTCAATATAAGAACAAGTTCATAGTGATGGTGTGGGCCATGAAGTATGGTCAGTGACCCATTTCTCACTCTTGTACTTCTTCATTCAAAGAATCCTAGTTATCTAAAAAGGCTATATTATTTAATATATATTATTGCATTACATATGGTGTTTTTAACTTTCAGCTATCTATCTATGAGAAATTCTTACCTACATCAGTTCAAACAACTGGCATCCAGCTGTTGGCAAGCAACCAATAGGACACTGACATGTGTTACTCTGTCTGCACATTTGTCCAATGAATTGCCATCTGTCAGTATCCTATTGGTCAGCGTGTCAACAGCTGGATGCCAGCCGTTGGGATTGAGGTAGGTAAGAATTTCTCTCTATTTATACCATTTATATATAAATCTTAATCAAAATCTAACTATGTAGTTAATAACACAATGTGCGAATTTTTTTATCCGTTAGTAAACCCAAAATCTAGTCATGACGTTCGCAACCGAGTTGGTTTCTAATACACATGCATAAACTTATATTTTTTAAACTTGAGCAAAAGATTTATGCAATTCAACACAATAGGAATACGTTTCAAACTAACAGAAGAACTATTCAAAAAGAGTTGTTCGGTGATCGACGCAAAAAGTTAAGAGTATCACATCATGAATGAATAGCCAAGATTCCGAAAAAGACTATTTAGATTCATTAACCTATACGTTAAAACTTGAAAGGCTAATATAAGAGCAACAACTAAGTTAATTAAGTTAACTTCAAAGATTCTTTTATAATGCACACAAATTAGTATTACGTAAATATTATGTTAAACCAGTTATTATATATATAGCATCTTAAGCAACTTATATACCAATAATACTTTTTATTTGTTTTGTTTCTATAATATTGTTAAAGAAGGATATATAGTTGTCTTTTTTTGCCAGATGAGGAGAACACAAATTCAAGAGGGCAAAATGCGTAATGAGCAAGAAAGCATGGGATCCCATGATCCAAAACACATGACAAAAACCATGTGCCATAGAGTTTATAAATATACATTAGAATAGGAAAATCGAAATAAATTATTTTTTTACAAAATAAATTACTATATTAGTTATACTTAAACAAATTATTTGAATCATATACTCAAATCTCTTATTGAAATCATTCTAAGTTTTCTATAAAAATATCATATGATTTACAGCAAGACGATTGATAATAAACATCAAATGCTTAGGACAAATTGTTTTTAATATATTCTTTTTAGAAAATTAAATAATGCAAACTTTTTGTTAATACCTATTACAATTAATACATTTTTAATTAAATATTTAAAAAAAAAAAGCACCAAGAAAGGTAATAATAATTTAGTAAAGGTGGCTCAGTCTTGTCTCTTGATTATGTACGGATCTTGAGCTTGCCGTGAAGCTCATAGGTCATTATTTATAGGTTCGTAAAATCTAATACACTAAATAAAATAAATATTAAATAGGAAAAAGTCAAACAAATAGTTAAAATGACATGTTGTTCATTAAAATGTCAGACATATTTGAAATTGTGGGAATAGGATCATGGCCTTGGACAGACCATAATGCTTTACACCATTAAATTTATAATTAAATCAACATTGCCATCTAAATTATATATGGCATTAGCATAATCAAACAATATAATATTGCATTACGTACTAATGAAGAAAAAAGTACGAATCTTTTGATGAAATAGAAATAACATGATATCAACCCGATGAGATGTAGGATTATGCACAATAATACGAGATGCAATATTCAGCACATTTATAAAAAAGACAATACAGTTGCATATATACTCTTATTTGAAGAGAAGCAACTTAAGACGTTACGTTATGAAATTATAAAAATTATCTTCTTAAGATTCGTATTTTAATTACAACAAATTATTTATAACGTCACTGCAATACTCATAAATAGTTATAAATAGATTGTACCCTTTTTTTTAATCGTATCCCCATTTTCAAACAAAATATGCACTATATAAAGATGAGACACAATTGATCAATAATTGATGTTAGTTATTACTTACTGTAGGGCACTAGTGTGATACTGTGTGATTAAATGTGTACTGTTTATTCGTTACTAATTAAATGTATTTGAAAGTTTATATATATGTTTGAGATAATAAGACGCTTTTTATATGTATATTTCAGATTCTATATTCATCCGTCGTATCTCGGTATAAAACTTTATTAAATATATATCATAAAAAATTAAATCAATAATATTGTATTATTATTTATTACAAATTCAAAAAATATTAAAACAGAGTTATTAAAATGAATTATGAGAAATTTGACCAAATTTATATATATGAAAAAAAAAATACAATAGACATCTCAAAGAAGAAGTCACATGATGGAGGCCAAAATAGTCTCCCTCCCATGTGCATTACCTCCTAAAAGCAATGAATGAATGAATGAATTTACTACAAAATAGTTTACCAAAAAAGAATTTACTACAAAATACAACTTTTTCCCATTTGTTGTCAAAGTCAGTTTTTTTTTTTTTTTTACGGAAAAAAAAATCAAAATAGACAATAAAACTAGCAGAAGTTCCAAAGCCGAATATCGCCATCGTCGTAGATGAAGTCATCCGCCGCTGACGGCGTCGGAACGCAGTGGAACGCCGTTCCATTGGCCATCATCAGATCCATATACTTGGGCGATTCAATATTGCACCATGACTCTATATCCGCCATCGACGATTCATTCACGAAGTCGGCCAAAGTGTGCGTCACGTCATCCTCGGACGGCGAAGTATACGATATCGACGGCGAAGACGCGGCGGACGGCGGCGAAAGCGCAGTCTGAGTCGCCGGCGGAGGGGACGCCGCAGCGGCTGCAGCGGCTACCCTCTGGATGGTTTTCGGGGACATCATCGTGGTAGTGCTGTCGTGGTGGCCGGAGAATTGTTGGAACTGTGAGGAAGAGGAGAGAGGGAAGTTGAGGCTAGGGTTTGCGGCGGCGAGGCCCTTGATGCAGATGAGGGCGGCGTCGTAGGCTCGAGCCGCGGCTTCAGCCGTGGAGTAGGAGCCGAGCCATATTCTGGCATTCTGATTCGGCGCTCTGATCTCAGACACCCAGGAACCCCAGCTTCTCATACGCACGCCCTTGAACTTCATCTTCTTGTCGGTGGAGCCGGCTGATGAGGAGGATTCCGACGAGGATGTCGGCTTTAGAAACTTGGTCGGCTCCGGTGAGCATCGGATCTTCTGCTCAGACTTCACCATTGAATATATATGTAAGAGTTTGCAGTGGTTGTTTGAAAATGATGGTATTGGTAGTAATGGAGTGTTGAAGGAGAGAGAGTTTGGATATTTATAGATGTGGGTTTCATATGAAGCAAGTAAGCAACTTCCATTGATCTAACACTCTAATGTAAATGGGTGACAGAAAGATGTTATTTTTTATATTTATTATTAGTATCACCCCAATAAAATCAAAATAGACATAGAGTTTTTCTTTATTTTGATATTAAATTGTTGATTCATGTATATAAGGATTTTTTTAGTTAAAAATAAAATGTACGTCTTAACCATTTGTCCCACAATTTAGCGATCGATAACGATTGTGTATTATTAGAAAACAATATAACTTTAATTAACAATGGAGATGGAGATTTTGACATTTTTAAATCTAGACATTAGGAGTTAAATATAGACATTTTGAAGCCATGTCAATAACAAGACATGCTTAAGTAAGTGTCTCATAAATTAGAACTTTTAAGTGAAGACATATTGACCACAATTTTATCTGTACTCTAACATTTTACAAACAAAAAAAATACTGACGTAGTGATATTTTATTTTGGTAAGAAAAAAACATTGTGATCTTAAATTCAAGTTTTTATGTATTTCATTTCATTGTGTACTATGTTCTTGACTTTAAATTTTACCATTCAGCAACATGAGTGTTGTTAATTCTATCGTGCTAAGGGATGGCAACGGGGCGGGTTTTCGCAGCCCCGGACCCGCCCCGCGGGTCGGCCTGGCTGACCCGGCCCCGGCCAAATGGGCCTTCCGGGTCGGGTCGGGTCAACAATCCCGCTGGTCGACCCGCGGGGCCCCGACCCGCCCCGTCATGTGAACAATTTTTTTTTTTTTTTCACTTTTCAATATTAAATACAACTTTTTTTTTGTCAAAATATTACATTATATATAAATTTAAAACATAAATCTAACATCAATCAAATATAAACAACAAACACATCAAATTCATTACAAATACAAATTCAAATCTAAACACCAAATTAACAAATTCTAATAATCTAAATATACATCTATTTGTAATTTGGTCCATGTTATTTATATAGGTACTATATTAACCATATTATTTAGTAAATGTTAAATCATATTAATATAAAAAATTAAAAAAAAATTATATATATATATGCATTTCGGGACGGGTCTACGGGCCCCCGGGACCCGCCCCGGACCCGACCCGTGACCCGCGGGTCGGCGGGTCAAAACCGGGTCGGGGCCCCGCGGGTCAGCGGGACCCCGGGACCCGTTGCCATCCCTAATCGTGCTTATAGAAGGGACAATCAATTAGATTTTTTAGTATGAAATCACGGAAGGAATAATTTGTATTTTTATTTTTAAAAAACAAATAAGAGAAGACAAAGACATAATAATTATAGGGTGTGATAAGATAGATCTATATCACTATATGGTTTTATTTAACCTCTAATAATTAAGATGTGCATGATGATATACTTAAGGAAATAATAATTAAGAGCATTATTTTAAGTTAATAGAATTCTAAAAGTAATGGATAAATATTCTCCACGTAACTTAACTGTTTGTTCGTCTGAGTTATAATAAAAACCAAAAATATATATATGCGAACTCAAATTACATCTTAACAAAATACAAAAAATATATATACATAGCCATTTTTTGGGTTGTAATATACATAATCATTACTCACATATATATAATTTTGGAAAAAAATGAGTTCGAAGTGGCGATCCTAAACCCATCTCGTAACATAAATCTCCGGACTCTTCTATTTACAGTTAGAGTTTTTTCGATCAAACTTGGTAACAACTAAAGCATGTGTTGAATCCGTTGACGTAGCCCAACCAAAAGCCTATAGTCGACATGTGAAACTCAGTTCTACTTGTCTCCTCTTATGCTTGAAACATAATATATAAGCCAGACATAATTTATATTTTAATTAGTTCACCGCGAGATGACTTTCCGATTCATTTCGATCCTAAAACTTCAGAGACATTATAAAAAATAAGCGCTCTTAAAACTATTTCCGGTGATACTTGTTATAGCAAATTACTTAAGTAAAACATATGAGCCTAGCTAAAAAAAAACTGCAAATTACATATACACTGACCAAAAAAGTGTAACTTTTTGCTGGTATATAGAGATCTTTCTATATATATCTACTACATATATAAAAGTCTCAATGACCCTCACCCCCAAAAGTCATGTCTCTTCATATTTAAATTTACCATAATCTACTATATCTACTACATCTATAAAAATCTCAAAGACCCTCATCCCAAATGTTATGTCTCCTCACATTTAAATTTTATCATAAAAAATAAAATATTCTATGAGGTGATTTTAAATATCAAGATAGTCTCTCCAATTTTAAATCTTAAAGACATTTAGTACTGTCTTAATCAAAGTTATGCTAATTTACATGCTACGTACTACATGCGTGTAATATGCCCTCGTTATTTTATTTATAATAAAATGTCACATTGATTTGTTACTACCATCGTTTATATTACTAATTACATATTACATACGTATCATTAGTACATACATGCCGATGGTAAACATGAACAAAATGTTCTTAATAATTAGATCATTACATTTATATGTACAAGAATACGCCCGTTTCCTCATTATAGAGTGTGGTATTGTTTTTATTGTCCCTCTCATAACCACATATATCAGAATCGTCACATTGATGAAATATATTGTGGAAACAGGCTTAGTAGATTATTCAGCGAATTAATGACTGTTCTAACTTTTTAATTTTTACTTTTAAGTACGTAGGTTTGGAATTTAATACACACGTGCATCGCACGTGTCTATTCTCTAGTATTATATAAAAGTCCAAAAAAAATATAATAAAATCTTGCGTTAGATTTGCTTTTGCTAGGGTTTAGGTTGTTATTATACGTACAACTGTCTTAGGAATATATATAAGTATGTACTAATTATAATGAAGTTTTAAAGGAATGAAGGAAAAAAAAAAGTCCATGAATATGCATGTATATATAAACATATGAATCTAGTAATAATGTAAACTTAAAGTATAAAGAGAAACGCGCAGTGCAAAAGTGCATGCAAAATGCAACGAGATCGCCAGCTCAGATTAAGTAATAAGCCAAAAAAGTTTATGGCTCCCCCCAGCTTGGAACACCCTGCGTTTTGCATTGCATTCACTCTTTAATTTGCGCGTGTAAAAAAGCAGCAACTCATTCCTTCTTATCAATCTTCGCTAGCTAAGTAGCTATCTATTCTTAATTTAATTAAATATTCAAATTATACCAAAATAGTGGTGATTTAAGCTAGAGACTAGAGCTAGATTGATCATCCGAATAAATAAAACACAACCAAGTAATATGTTATATGGTGCAATATATATTTTAGCATGTGACTCGTTAACCAATAGGTCAGAGATTCAAACTACGCTGAGAATATTGGATTGGAAAAAATTCGTGACCAACATTTTACACCTCGGTGCGAGTGGAAATTAATCTAGGTATAAACTATGAAGTAAACTTGTTACGGATATTGTCATTTTAATGAATCTCATTGAGAAATTCTGCGGATATGTAAGTAAATGAAAATTTTCAACTTTTAAAATATATTTTTAAGTATCTCAAATTCGGAATCTTCATATATATATATATATATATATACTTTGCTTTCATTTTTTTTTTTTTTCAATTTTCATATCCGATTACAATAAATAAAAAAAGCAAGTGTAATTATTGTATAAATACATAGAAAAAAGAAGCATAAATAAATGTAATATATACAAGGAAGAGGAGTAGCGAGAGAGACGACATAGGATGCTAATGGTATACGTAGCTTCCAGGATACATCAGCAACCAAACCAAACCCATCATGCAATGCACGAGAGCTCAACATATTTATTAATTATTGATGATTAATTTTTTATTTACTATATATAAGAGTTTTGAGCTTATTCAATTATTTAATTAATTGCTAATAATTATTATCTGAATTGATTTCCGCAGTTAAATTAAAATAACAATTTTATGGACATACGGATGAGAAAAAACGCGCTATAGAAGAGAGAGACTACTAGATTGTATATTTGAATATAATGATGATTTAAGGTTTAGCCACTGTTACGCAAAGAAGAAGCTATAGAGAGGAGAGATCCAGCTGTGGATGCTCTGTCACGCAGCTCACTCGCCAATACAATGCAATGCAATGCAATACCGCGTCGGTCCATCGATTGGGAGTGGCTTGAAAGAGAAATACTTGTATAGCTCGGCCCCAATACATGGCCATGAGCTGGTGCATCATCACCCAATCACTATATGACATGTGTACAAGTGTTAGCAACTTACTGCCACATGTCATATAGTGATTGGCTGATGGTGTACCAGCTCATAGCTAGTGTTGGAGCCGAACTACGGAAGAATTTCTCGGCTTGAAATCGATTGATGCCGATTCCTAGCTCTCTCACTAGCTTCACTATTCTTTGCTCATCAAATAACCTGTAGCACATTTAATGTCCTAGAATATATACATACACTTTTTAAAGTTAAAGTCGTCGCAAAATTATCTGAAACTTAAATATGTTTCAGTTTAATTAAAATATGACGTCATCACTTAAGACTTATTCATCAAGCATCATAATCTTTTAGGTACGTAATACCAAATTCAGAACCCTAAATGAGTAGAGTATGTACTGCCGAATAGTGATAAAAACTGTGAAAATTTCCGGAAAGCGATGGAATGGAAAATGGTTTAAAAATCAGTTCAAACGTGGCAGAGTTTGAACTAGAAAAATTATCAAACTAATAAGAAAAAATTTAGGGAAAAGAATTTATTTACTGTAAGTTTGCCTCATGTTTCAGTTTGGTGTCTGACGTTTAAATTGAGTGTCACAGGCTGAAATTTGGTGTCTCAATGTGATTACTTTTGAAAAGTCAATCCCGACTAAACCGAGTGTCATATCTGAAGTCCCAAACATGCTCCCTTCTCGTCACTTTGTCGGGACCATCACCTAAGAAGTTGGCCACATTTGCCCAAATAAATTATGCTTTGTTGTCGCTCGAAATCGCTCTGCTGGAAACTTTTTTTTTTAATATTCAAATTTTGGGTGAAATTTGACGATTTTGTGAAAAGTAAAAAGTGATGGGTTATAAGTGGGTGAGTCGGTTGATGGAAATGGTTGAAAAAAAGAGGAAAAGACGGGCGGAGACACCAAATTTTAACAAAAATGAAGCCTGAAACAGTCCATATTAACACTTTAATCCTAGGTAAACCTGAGACACTAAATAGTTTCTTTTCCTAAAAATTTATACTAGAAATAAAATATATATAATATAAACATTGTGTAAGGTTATTGTTTATTTGGCCACAACATTTTATAAGCTTTCCACATGAGCCTCCTCTATATACAGAGTAATATGCAACTCTTTTAACTCATTTGTTACGTGGTTTTTTTGTTTTTATTATGTTTCACTACTATAACTCCAAATAATATATGAAGATGAACGTGAACCTGATGAACATGCCACGTCACCTTTTTCTGTCATCGGCTAGCTGTTAATGGGTACCCGAATTATCTTTACATTTCCGGGACTCGAATTAAACTTTAGACCCTCTAAAGTTAATTAGTTAATAAGAAATGAAGTATTAATTACCATTAACCACTACAGTAAGTTTCATATAAAAAAAAAACCTAGGCTCTCTTCATTACAATGCAGACAGTTTTTAAGTGATTTTGCAGATTCCGTATTGTTAAATTTGATATGTGAATAAAGAATGTCAAAACCAACGTAATTGTCAAATACTGTCAAATATATATATATATATATATATATATATATATATATATATATATATATATATATATTGTCAACTAAACTACAATTCAGGATGATTTTTACGACAATATAAAAGTTGGATTTTTGATAATACCTTGTCAATATTGACTGTTGAGAGCCGTACGTATAAAAGGTTAACGTATACAAATCGTCTACATATACAAGGAGATCATGTGTGAATATAATATCATGTTAATTTTTTTTAAAAACTAATAATATTAATTAATGGTACCAGGTAGCTAGCTAGCTCTTGACAGCAAGATTCAACTTTGCTTTAAATTAAAAAAAAAAAAAAAAAACAGCTCTAAGAAAATAACCCTGCCTTCACATTGTATTTTAGGGTCTCAAGCTAAACCCTTTATTTGTTTAATTAACAATTAATTAGTGGGTTAACCGTTATAAACTAATAAGTCCCATGAAACATCATCGGCCGGGTTCTATGCTCTGTTGAAGTGGGCCGGAAGTTTCCATTATTCCTCAGTTAGGGTTTGTAATTAATTAGATCAGATGCCGGCTTGAAATAATTAGCAGGTTAGATTCTGATTAAACTTATTTTGCACGAGCTCTGCAGATGGATGAGGAACTTAATTAAGTATAATTTACTACATTTCTGTTTTAATAACTAACATGTGAAATAATCCAAAATATGAGTAAAAAATAAATAAGGGATGATAATTTATTAAGTTGATGATTTATTTCTAGCCCTAACCTAACTTTTTCTCACATTTGCAATTTTTCCACTAAACATAATGAATTAGTAGTGGCGATTCTAGAAATAGTCTGTTGTTCGGGCTCATCTGCTCACAGTGAGATTTTTTTACGACCAGATTTAGTGAACAATCAGCGCATGCACTGCAACACTGACCCCGTTAACGGTAGCCCCACCATCAACCTAGTATAATCAAAATGTTGAACCGTTTAGCCCAAATCTACTCGTCTCCTCGTACACCTGACGCAATATGTGAGACTTGATATTTTAATTTATTCACCGTAAAAGTCTAACCACTTGAAAGTAATCACTCTTAACCACTAGTGCCGATACTGTATTTGCATTTTAATGAATTCCTATTTTCTAAATCCTGTCTGAGAATATATATATAACCTGTTTGAGAATATGTATATAGTAAATTTAAGTTTTAAGAGCATCCACAGTGGTATTATGTAAAGAATACGTAAACGTGGGTCCTACATGTTTATTTAAGTAAAGCAACAAAAACTATCTACAGTGGTTTTACATAGCATTCCTTAAAGATGGGACCCACACGTAAATTTATGTTTTTACATAAAGCATTCCTTAAATTTAAGTAATGCACTATGTATTACGTAACCAATTTTTTATTATAAATTAATTCATTTTATAATTAATGCTAATATCTTATTGGTGGTTGTTAGAAAATTTAATAATAAAATATATTTAAGGAATATGTTTAAGTAATACGATTGCAGAGAAAATATTTTTTACGTGTCTTAAATTTACGTATTACTTAAAGTGTACATAAATGTCTACGTGGCAACTTTAAAGAATAGAATTTAGGTAAAACCATTGTGGATGCTCTAAGTGAATATATAAATGTAAGAAAGTTTTCTCGGTAAGATTAATCTCTATATATATATGGATACTACTATAATTAATTATGATTAGACTGGATATGTCTGATTATGTTTTTTTTTTTTTTTATCTAACATTATGAAAAGAGTAATTCTATATTAAAATAAACTTTAAACAATATGATTGATTTTTTAATAAGACTATTGAAAGGTTTAATATATATATTATATCAAGTCGACAACCATTACTAAGAGGCTAAAACAGCGGGTAACTTAATAATGTGCGTGTGAAACGACACCATGTTGAGATCGACACTTAAAATATAATAAATAGTAAATAAATGAAGTCCAAATATGCTAGCCACTAGCTATCTGGGACAACTTGAAACTTGAAACAGAAGATATATATAGGTCAACTACTACAAGCTTAACATTTGGCCAACATTTAGTTCTTTAAATTTTTATATTTATCCCTATTTTTTTAATAGATTCATTTCTTCAACCTTACTAAATGGTCAAACTCTACATTTGAGTTTTGACCGATTGGGGTTTTTTACCATACTTGTAATTTGTAAAGCACCATGCTTTTGTTTTTTTTACTATTAGAGTGGACTTAATTGTAACATAGATAAAACTTTAAAAATGTGAATTTTTTTAATTACATCTAATATTTGTATCATACTATTAATAATATCAATTTCACTATGAGGTTCACCTTCATGCTGCTTGTGGAACATAGTAGAAAGACCTGACCACCATTAACGCCTTACACATTAACTAGTGTGTCTCATTTTGAATAAATGATAACTAAATAGCTAGAAAAGACCCACACTTGCATATAGTATCTACATTTCCAAAAGGCATATATCTATATATATAACTAATCTACTGCTGTATTAAGCATCGCAAAAATTCAATTTTTGCCTCCTATAAAATCGAATTTTAAAAAAAATGATAATTTTGGTTCTTGAATATCGTATTTGTATTTATAAATGAATGGAGAAATACAATCTATGGAACTTCAACTATCAGACTAATTTTTCCTACAGAACTCGATCAAGTCCTCCAGTTCAAGCCAGGCCCATTAGATCCAGTGCAGAAAATTGGCCTAAAAAGAAGAAGATCCAGCAGCAAAAAAAACGCCGCGGCTCTGCGGCGGCGGAGATGGAGGCGCGTGTTGGACGGTGGAAAGTCCGTTCATTTCGTAAATTGATGACTTAACAGAACAGAACTCCAATTTAAATCCTTACTCATAGTTGACAGATCGAAGAAAACAAGCGAAAGTAACCGGAAAACTGTTTCTAGATCTACTACTGCCTCTTCATTCAACTGCTTATCGTACACCAATGGCGAAGTCAGCGAGGGATAGAGCTGCTGTCGCTCGGTTCCTGGCTTTATTGAGCTTGATTGCATGCTCCAATCTAGCAGACGCGATATGGTTGACGATTCCCAGCTCAGGAACCAAGTGTGTATCGGAGGAAATCCAGCCCAACGTTGTCGTGTTGGCCGATTACTACATAGTCGACGACGAGCACGGCCACACTAGCAGCCCCACCATCTCTGCTCGGGTACGTGGAGAAATTACGTATTTTCCCTCTCCCACATTATTCCAACGCTTGATTTCTCGTTGCGGTACTCTTTGGACTTGCTGAAATGTTGATCTGGCTGGCTTGATTGTACATTAGTGGCTTGATGGATCATTGAAGTGATCATTGTGTGCTTAGGATTAACGAATTAGCTAGTGGATGGCGTTCTATTTAGGGAATTGATGGTTAGAATCGATCAACTATAGGGTATATAGCTTGTTACTTCGTGGATTGCTGCTATCAGAGATTTTTTGCTGTAAATTCAACAATGTAATGCATGTACGTAGAGATTAGGCAATGTTGCATTTGGTTGTTAATTTGAATATTTCCTGAAGTGCAATGTCAACATGGTAACTTAGTACACCAAAGGTGAGTTTTTAGTCAAAACTTAGGACACTAAGAAGCTGAACAAACTGAAAGGAGAAGGACTACCAGGATTCTGAGCCAGGGATTTGCCATTTTTTAGAAAGAGTAGGAGGTTATCCGTTGTTTGTATGGATGAGCTTAGGGGATTGACCGGGTGGAAGTATAGAATCTTCCTCTATTCAGGACTAAGGAGATACAAGAAAATGGAGGAAGTCAAACTAATTTGACTCGTTTCTTATCTTCAATTCGGTGGATTTGGATAGGAAGAATGATCAAATAGATGATACAATTTCCTTCTCTTTCTTTCTGATATCACCTGAGAAGACTGACTATTTTCCGTCCCTTGCATCTCCTATCATTCATGAAAAGCGGTACAAAACATTTGTTGATAAAGTTAAGTAAACATTTTGGTCTGTGAATAGATTTCGCTTTTGTACATTAACCTACTCTAGAGTCAGCCATAACTACTCAACCATATGAAACTAGGCCTGTGTCGTTTTGGTTTTGCATTCTCATTTTTTTCCAGCCTAGACATATGTACTGCTTGATGTACATATAGCTGAGATTTCAAGGAGGCTTGGAGTTGGATTTAAAATCAGAGCATTTATTCAGTGCTATCCGATGTTTGGTGAACGAGAGTAGATTAGTGATCTAAAAAAGTTAATGACAATTTTGTGAAAGAAAGATTAGCTGATAAAGCTAAAGTTAGATGAAAGAACAATACTGTAAATCCTACTGTCTCATGAGCTCAGATATTTTTTTGGCTAACCATGACCTCAGATAATAAAGTTGGAATTTACATAATCTCATTGACCCTCCCAAAACCTGCTTTAACCTCTTCTTCAAACATTCCTTTGTTTCAACAAGTAAGCCGTCCTAGTTGGTGCCACAATCAAACTTTCAAACCTTGATAGAAAAAAAATAATTTTGCTCAGGCTTTTTTTTCTTATTATAATGATCTAAACTACCTCATTATGTAGAACGCTTGTATTTATAACTTAGGAGGAGATAAAATAATACTTTTAAAGTTATATCAAACCTACCTAAATCTCCAAAGATATTATCTCCTAGAGATAACTCTCTTCAACACTTATCTAACACCGAAGTTGCTGGTTTTTCGTACCTGAGGTCAATCATGAGATCATATATAACTCAGGTGTCATTTCATCCGAAATCATGTTAAGTAAAGGATTTTTGCATTGAATATGTGGATATATTGCTTATCTTGCGGCAATATTCTTGCCGATATTTTTACCAAGCCCTTTGATAAAGTTAGATTTCATGAGCTTAGGAATGATCTTTGCTATCACTTTGTATAAATTTAGTGGGAGTATGAGCTTGCTACCATTTCCGAGGTTCACATTCTTCATTCAGGTGTAGTTCCTCTAGAAGCTGCATACTTTGGAATTGTTTGCTGATATATAGATAGGTCTCAGTTCACTTTAGATGGATCTCTTATATATATGGCTCGAAATACATTGGAAAGAGCTGGTAAATCTATTGGAAAGAGGTTTGGTTATCATGTATTTGCAGAAACAGAGCTAATCCTAGTTTTTGCAACAGAAATGCAAGAAGGGCAGGATCATATGGCACAATAGGTCTCTTACTGAATCTAAAAGAAACAAGGCGTTGGTAGAAGGAACTAGAAAGGAAACCTCTTAAAGTACTCCGTTTGATTTCATGCTTCCTTGCTGAAACTGAAAATTGAGAAAGGGAAACTTTTTAAGTACCCCAATCGGTTTCATGCTTCCCTGGTGAAACTGCTACCTGTTGTGGTAATAATGACTGAGAAAGGCACAGCCTTTTAAGGTTAGCCAGTTCCAGCTTAACATGTGAGAGGAATCGACTTATTCTTCAGCGTGTTTTGCTCGACATGATAGTTGAATTTTAAGGTTATTTGTTTTAGAGTAAATTATAGCATTTCTCTTCTCCATAATTCTCGGCTCGAAACTGAGGAAACTATCGTCATACCTTCTGTTATTAGTGTTGCATTGGATTGGCTAGAGTGAAAATGGAGTTATATTCTGACTTTGCTGGTGGAACAGGTGATATTTGGTTGGCCTTGTAAACTGATAACTGAGGATCTGTATTTCAAGATACATAAATAAAAATGATTATACCTCAATATGACAATACAAGTTATGCCTCAAATTCACTTACTGTTTCTTCCACTTTTGCAGGTCACATCCCCCTATGGAGACAACCTTCACCACCAAGAAAACATAACACACGGTCAGTTTGCATTCACAACAACCGAAGCAGGCAACTACCTGGCTTGTTTCTGGATGAATGGGCATCAAGAAGGTGCGACGTTAAGCATGGGCCTTGACTGGAAAATCGGGATTGCTGCAAAGGACTGGGACGCTGTTGCAAAGAGAGAAAAGATTGAGGTTAGTTAGTATACAAACGTTTGGTGTACCAACTAACGGGTACCAAAATCAACATTTTTTTCAAACGTTTGGTACCAAAAGTATACAAAACTAAACATCCAGTACTAAAAGCTACATTCGGTCAAACATGTGGTATGAAAAGTACCTTTAACCCTTACAAAATTTATATCTTTTTCGCGATCGTGAATACCAAAACTGTTTATGTAAAGGGCGTAGAACTTGAATTGAAGAAACTTGAAGGTGCAGCTGAAGCCATACTTGGCAACCTTAACTACCTCAAAGACAGGTAAATTGTGCATCTATTGATTCACTAAATCTGACACCATATAACATTTTCCCCCAATTAAACAACACAGGGAAGCAGAAATGAGGGAAGTTAGTGAGACTACAAATGCTAGAGTCGCGTGGTTTAGTATAATGTCTCTCGGGATCTGCATCGTCGGTTCGATTCTGCAGGTGGTTTACTTGAAGCGATACTTCCAGAAGAAGAAGCTCATATAAAGAAAGAATCACAAGAGCTGGATCTAATATGTATGGTAAGAAACACATGTTACAAGACAGATATGTGGTTATTTATTTTTCTAATCACTGAATTCTTCACTTTATACAAAATCTTAGTAGACTTCAGACTCATATTCATGTATTTTAGAATTTAGATGGTTTTGATGTTTGGGTATTGATAGGAAAAACGAAAAAGACTTTAGAGTCGTGTTCATGTACTTAAGAATTTAGATTGGTACTTAAGAATTTAGATTGGTTTCCAATACATATGGTTTTGAAGTTTGGGTATCGACGCCCATGAAACAACGTCCAAATATGTCGCCCGGATTCTTAAATTCTCCACCTGAGTTCGAATACGCCAGTCTAGGCCTTGATTCGGTTCAAGAATAGCTCGAATAGCAAGTTGCGAATCCGACTCAATGATAACCCGATTCCAACCATGTCGAATCGCCATTTACACTCCCTTCGCAATAGCAGCAACTTCGAGCTCGAGAACTCCTTGCTCAGATGCTGGACGACTGAAACCTGCCAGGACGTGCCCCTCCGAGTCCCGTGCTAGTCCACCTATACCACAATGTTGCCTGAGCTCGTCCCAAGATGCGTCGCAGTTGATCTTGATGACACCATAGGATGGATGCTTCCATTTACCACTAACTCGAGGTTGTCGTACATTGACTCGAGACAATCGAGGTTGTCCATCCCCAATTCTCCACATACCATCCGCCAAAAGAACATCTCTCCCGGTAAGTAAACTATTCCATGCCCATGACGATCTAGCACCCTTGGTCGCGTCTCGGAAATTGCATCGTGGAAAATACAAACCTTTTAACATCCTCGCCCAAAACGTCTCTGGGTGTTGCATAATCCGCCAAGCCATCCTTGCAAGTAATGACAAGTTGAAAGTTTGAAGCTCCTTAAAACCCATACCACCACAAGATTTAGGCCGTGTAAGAGCGGTCCAACTCGTCCAGTGTAGTTTTCTCTCGTTCTCCTTTTGGCCCCACCAAAATCTCGAAATGAGCGAGTTAATTTCAGCACACCAAGTCTTAGGGAGTAAAAAGACATTCGTCGTATATGTCGGCATCGCCGTTATTACCGACTTAATAAACACCTCATTTAATTGTTTAGTTACAATAGAAATACGTATCAAGTTCAGAAAAGTAGTACGAATTGTGGTAAGAAGAGTTTGATCATATCACCTGGATTCTGGACGGTGTATCATTCCTCTGTTGGAAAAATGTGTTAATGGTATTACAATTTTTCTGATCGGGTGAATGGGAAATTGTTGTTCTTAGTACACCCGGTCAGAGTAGTCCTGACTTCGTCCAGATTCGTTGAATCTGGTGAATTAATGATTCGTAACGGCTTCATTAATATAGGCGTTTCAGTGTTATTTATTATCGTGTCATTAACTCTCTATTTTCAATCGAATTCGATTAGAATCCTTTCTCTTTTTTGGCCAACGAAAAGGAATGGGCTAGTAGTGGCGACCCTAGGCCCATCCCGTTACGTAATGTTCGGGCTCTCCTGCTCACGGTCTGGGTTTTTTCCGACCAGACTTAGCGAACAACCAGCGCATGCACTGGCCCCGTCAACGTAACCCCACCAGCAGCCTAGTATAGTCAAGAATCCTTTCTCTTACGACGTCGATAGGTTTATAGGTCGTTTCGACCGCAAGTCCTGTTCTGGTGGAGTTCAGGCAAAGTTTTGTTCGTCTGGTGGAGCATCGTGCGAGCTTGCCACTAGAATGCCGTTTTATCTTAAAAGACAATCGCTCATTAACATCCTCTAGCACAACCGACGAGTCAGTGAGTGCGCAAAATTATCTCAAAGAGACTGTAATCCGCACGAAACTCGATTAAAAAAAAAAACAATCATTTATTTAATCCAAAAAATTTAGTTATAAATCAAGAAATAAATTATTGTGTCTTGTCCCATCCATTTGGCTCGTAGAACAACGGGAACCTTGTCCTCCAATAGGAAACACCACCATCCATTCTTCATTTTGACAAAGAAGACGCAGAGGAGCAGCAATGACGATATGGGTATTCGGGTACGGATCTCTCATATGGAAGGCGGGCTTCCGTTACGACGATCGCCTCGTCGGCTTCATCAGGGGCTACCGTCGTGTCTTCTTCCAAGGTCAGAGAATCTTTAATCAATCAATCGCACGCAATTATAAAATCGATCTGCTTCGACCGTGTAAATCGTTTCATTATTTCCTGATCGATCGATTGATTGATTGATTCAGGGAGCACTGATCATAGAGGAACGCCGGAGTATCCAGGAAGAACAGTGACTTTAGAGCCTGCTGAAGGTGAAGTCTGTGTAAGTCCGGTGAACATTGATTATGACGACGATCCTATCAAATCAATAACCTATTGATGAATTCTAGTGATTCGTTAACGATTCAGTATATTACGATTGAAGTGCTTCTTTCAGTAATTGTACGCGACTGATCGATCATATCTGTTTCTATGCAAGGGTCGTAGTGGGGAGTCGCCTACAAAATCACCGATGAACAAGACAAACAGAATGCTATAGAGGTACATTTCTTCATCCTTTATCAACATCCAGTAATCGATGCTCCATTCTTTAATCTCTGGTAGTGATTGTGATTTCCTGGTGAATCAGCATCTAGAAGTGAGGGAGAAGCAGTATGATCAGAAAGCTTATATCGACTTTTTCACAGTAAATGATCTCAACTCGAATCTTTTGCAAATTGCATCTGCATTGTTGATCTGACAAGAGATATGATTGTGTAGGATTCGACATCTGAGACACCTGCTGTATCTGGAGTTATGGTGTAAGTATCTGTTCTTCAGATGCTCTACCATTTCTGAAATTGAAAAAGTGAAATTCTGATGGTGGATTTTATTCTGGGTTTCAGATACATAGCTTCTGCAGATAAAAAGGCCAACCAGAACTACCTTGGCCCTGCCCCTCTTCAAGACATTGCTAGGTATCTTGAGTTTTTTGAAAAAGTAACCACTTTTTAAAATTAAATACCAAAATGAGCAACCAATTTCAAAAATGAAAAATTTGGCCATCGTTTAATTGCTTTTTCGTTTCTGCAATTTCTGATTTTCAGACAGATAGTTCGAGCTACGGGTCCTTCAGGACCGAACAGAGACTATCTTTTACATCTTGAAGATGCTCTTCTTCAAATAGGTGCTTCTTCATCTCTCATGGAATCTACAATTGCTGCATTTGAGTGATTAATTAACTGTAAATTTGCTCTGTAAATTGCATTGACTGTGCTCAGGATGCAAGGACAAGCATGTTAGAGAGCTGGCCGATGAGGTTAGACGCCTAATTGCAGAAGAAGAAGGGGAAGCAGCCTCTTAGACAGATGTCTGAATTCATTAGCTCTTGATGCTGGAGACGTTCTTTATTTGCATCAAACAATTTCTTCATTGTGAAATCCTATCAATAGTATAAATTATTAATGCATAATTTGATATTTAGAATGGTATTTCGCTAATTTTATTTTATTTGGAAAGTATTTTAACAGTAATTTAAAATGGTAAATTTTTTCATACATGGTTCATGTTCATCAACATTATAATCCATCCATCCATAATGATAATAATATAGTAGACAACAAAAAGTGAAAGATTCTCCATATAATGCTAAACTATGTTATTACCAAAGCACATCTACATGGACAAACGAAAAGAGTTGCCCACATTAACTTAACCTCATCTATACTATCACTTTAAACTAACTAATAAGTAATAATCAACCATCAAACAGCTCACTTCAGTTCTTCCAAAACACCAACCTTGCTCTAATGTTTTCCTCAGTGAGGGCAAATCAGCACATACAGGAATCAGTATCGCCACCAAACACATCCATGTCTTTCGGGTTTTATCAGACATCTTGCATTCTATTCACTCTCTTCCTCGCCTGTACCAAAAAAGAACAGAACAGATCAAACCATCTATCATTATGGTATAATAACAATGATGTAATAATGCATGCAATTAAATATCAACATCTGCAAACTGGGTCTCATCTAAACTGTTGTGATATAGGGAAAGATTTGTAAGATGACATACCTTCACTTGCATCTTCACCTTGACTCTCATTGTTTTCATCATCATCGTCGTTGTTCACATCAACTTCTTCGTCATCTTCATCTTCTTCACTCTCTTCAGACTCCTCACCTTCACTCTCAACAGCAATTTTGGGCTTTGGAGGAGGCACGTAACTAGATGTTGATCTTCTACGCGAACTTGATACGATATTGCTTGTATCAATTCCTTCGAGTTCTCTTGCTCTTTCCTTTTTCCTCTTCACATCCTTGATTTCTGAGAATACACAACACGAATGAAGAAACATTTCAAGATTTAGCTGAAAGGATATAGGTTCATGTATCATCTACCTATTGCTTTATAGCCTCTAGATTGACTCCTAATCAAATAGACGTATGCCAAAGTAAAACCATGGAAGTGTTAAAGGTCGATAGCCATATTTACTCTTTCAATGACATAAAAAGTCTACCTATTGGGCTATTACTTTAAAACTCACCCTTCTCAGATGGATTTGCTGACAAACCCTCCTTTGACAGTATTTCCTCAAGCTCCTTTATTAGTCGAGCCTCCCGCTTGTCCTCAGGTCCTTGCTTGACTTTCTTATATATCGACGGTGGAACACTGGGAAAAAAAAACTCTCTTAGAGAACCAACTCTATATGAACACAAGGTTACTAGTAATGAAGCAAGAACAAACCCCATTCCACAAGCCTTGATAATTGATTTGAGACGCTCCACGCGTTTCCCATACACTGGAGCTGAAACTTCTTTCTTCTGCACATGATTTAGATAGTTAATAAAATATCAAATGGGAGATTCAAACTGACGTAAAAACCACAACCTTTGAATGCTTTTCTCCAGATGATTGAGATTCATCGCCAGACCCATGTTCACGGTCTTCCTTGTCTTCACTACTGTTAGATGTTGCTTTTTCAGGCTTGATTCGCTTGCTTGGTGTCTTCACCTCTTTTGAAGGTGGTGTTTTACGTTTTTTAACTGCATCTGTCGCTGTCCGCACCTTAGCAGCTGTTTTCTTTCTAGGTTTAACTTCTTCCTCGCTGGCTGAAGAATCAGCACCACTTCCATCACTTACCTCCTTGGATGCTTTGGTTTTAGAAATTTTCTTTACAGTTTTCTCCTTACTTGGTTTTGCAGATTTTGAAACTTCAGGAGCTTCTAGGACCTAGAAAATAGTTGTTCATCATGAAAAACATGCATTCTTGGACTAAAATAACTAAACTAAAGAGAAATATCGACTTTACCTTCTCCAATTCATTGCCAATAAACTTCTTGAAAGGATCCAAAGCTCGTTTTTCAAGTTCAAGATCTTCCTCCAAAAGCCGACGAACTCCTGCCATTGTAACTTTCCTGGAAATCAACTTTCAAGTCATTTTCTAGTCCAAATCTACTAATGAAAAGTGTGAGCATTGAGCACATATTAACGGAAAAAAAATTAACAATATCTGCTTGCAAGTTGCTATAAAATGAGAAAGAGTAGGCCATACTCTGCGTTGGATCTAAAATAAGCAGCTCTTTTCTTGATAGCTTTCAATATTGTGCTCTCTGTTATAACCCCTTTATTTCCATTGCCTTCAGTTCCCTTAGTGTCAGCTTTAGTAACTTTCTGTGTTGTCAAAAGACCCATAACTGGCGAGTCTTCCATTTTATCCTCATTTTCAGAGACAGACTCAACGGTCTCTTTCTTCGGCTCAACAACTTCAGCTGACTCAACTGGATCACTTTTATCAGATGTGATAACATTTTGTTCGATCTCCTTGGCACTATTGGATGCGTCAGCAGTTTCACTTCCATCTAAACACTAAAAAGTAAAAAGCAATATGACAGCAGAATAAATCAACTTACAGATTATAAGCAAATATCACTCACACTGATAAATTACTGAGGAAAATGAAGAACGAAAACACAGCAACTTTAAGTTTAGAGTCCAAAAATTAAAAACAAGACCACAATAACTACAAGGTTAAGCAAATATCAATAAAAGGTTTGACAACTGGAACTCCCACAGGAGTTCCGTTTGGTTTGCAGTTGTAACTTTCAATTCCTGATAGAAGGTATAGTTTAACATCATTTGCTTGGTATTACATTGGTTGGACTAGGTTTTGCTAACATTAATGAGCAATAAAAAAAAATTCAATGTCACATCACCTAATCAAATGAATTAATCCTTCCAATGGTTATACATCTCCTACTGTGTTGTTTTTCCTCTCATTGTTGAACAAACTATACCATTATATGCTATACCTTTGCTAATAATCCAGTCATGAGATTCCAATATGAAACTGA
The DNA here is from genome assembly GCA_036873135.1 of Clarkia xantiana subsp. parviflora. NCBI lineage: Eukaryota > Viridiplantae > Streptophyta > Magnoliopsida > Myrtales > Onagraceae > Clarkia > Clarkia xantiana. Next base: position 684,085 of record JAPTYO010000031.1, read on the forward strand.
ACAAGCCACACTTTTACAATTAATTAAGATTCTAAATTTTACCTCCTGTAAGCAATTCTTTATAAGTCTTTTATGCACATCCAATGCATGCTTCTCCATACCAAGGTCCTTCTCTATTAGTCTCCGCACACCTTCAAATGTCAACGAGCTGCAGCAAGAAACAAACTCAAAATAAAATTTAGCTCCAACGAGTTAAAATTCACTCTACAACTACACAACTCAGCCACATCATTTGGGACACTTCTACAGCTTCTTTCAACAACTACTCTCGAACCCACCATAGTTAAAAGAAAAGTATGCACGAAGTTACTGCCAACTGAAGGTCCAGGCCTGTAGAACAGACATTTTGATAGAACTTAAGGCAATAATAAGCAAATGCCTCATCAGTGGTATTATTTCACATATGCTGAGCACCTGACAGCTTCGCTATTTCACAAACCATGAGCAGCTACATCGTAGTTTTAAGTTTCAAAGTGCCGTATCTGTATCCAAAATCATGGTCAATATAAAAAAACTTTCACTTCCAAAATTCAAAACGACCTAAAACGAATTTCCCTCGCTTAGCCAACCCCCAATTACTACCAGCTTCGAATTTCAGTACTGAACGACAAAGACGAACATAATAATAAGACAATAAAAAAGAGAAAGGCGACAGTAATACATACTCGGCTTGTTTCTCGAAGTACGGGGTCCTTGCAACCATGGCGCTTTTGATCTGCGCCTCAATATCCACCGCCGAGTCGCCCACCGTGGCCGCAGCATCCAGCGCCTCTTCTTCCGACATTTTAATCGCGCTAGCTCAGCTCACTGGAGAACCTAATCGAGGAAGCTGTGATTCAAAATCGATGAGAAAGGGAGACTTTTTTTTAGCAATTGATCGGAGCTCCTCCTCGCGAGGGTTTTTGGTTGGAGCTGGAGAGTATTTCAGAGCCACACGAGTATTGTATCAGTGCCACACGAGTGCGGTGTTCGCAGAAGTTGAAATTAGACCGCCAACCAAAAAAAAGAACCGCGAACTATTTCAGAGAAAACCCAACCTGATCCCTATACTTTCACTCATTTCATTATCAGTCCTTCACTTATTTTTTTTGCAAAGTAGATTCCGAATACTAAGCCTGTCAATTTTGGACCCGACCCGAAATGACCCTGAAATTGACCCGGGATCGGGTCGGGCTCAGATCCCTACTTTGAGTGTTCGGGTCAGTTTCAAGCTGACCTAACTCTGATTTGAGAAAAAAATAATTGGGTTCAGAATCTGCTATTAGATCCAAAGTCAACATGTTTGACCCAGATATAATTAAATTATAAATATTAATATATAAAATATATAATAATAAAATATCAGAAGCATAAATAAAATCAAATAAATAATAAAGTAGAAATTCTAGTGTAATCACTTTCTGTCTTTTCTCGATTAGTCTTTTTTTTCCTCAATTTTAAAGGCCCAGTCGACATTTAGACATACTCACAACTCAACTTATTGAATCACAGGCCTCACGCACGGGCACGACTCACAATAAGCGGAGACAGCAAAACAAAAATCTTAGTCGTGTTTGACTCTTAGTCACTCAGAAAGAATCTTCGATTATGATTTATGAATCGCATATTCTAACTCCCGACACCTGAACCGATGACTCGAAATTGACGATTGGATTCTCTACGAAGGGGATATAATTATTGACAAAGACGTTGAGATGTAATTCTTTTAGGGTGGAATAGCAAGGTTTTGACAACAAAGATGGAAACAGAGATAAAATGGGGCTAGTTTGCTGATCAAAGAGAAACATAACGATTTAATGACGGATTACATGTTGATCCGGTGACCCGCTAAATCGGGTACAGATTCTGAGTCCTGGCCTGTTATGAAGATCGGGTCGGATACAGATTGGCGCATATTAACCCCGTAGATCACGGTTTTCGAGCCATGGGTCAACCCTATTTGACAGACCTACAAATACACCACATAAATACACCCCGGATGTTTCACTATGTGATTATTTGCACCAACATCTTTCATGATGAGAAAATAACACATTGCATTAAGCGGAAGATTATTTTTGTTGGCCATCCTTTTATATAGTACAAATAGTTAAAGCGCGCGTTGCATTTTCTTTGATTCGATTCACGCTGAATATCCCATATTACCGCTGAATATCCCATATTACCGGACTAAAATTGCATAAGCAATCGTATACAAGCAAAAAAAAAAAGACAATATAGCACAAATTTGGGGGAAACGATAAATTTAACTAACAAAAACCCGAATCAACCACGAAATCACAAGTCCATCAACATCCAGTCGTACATACAAAACCGGTTCCCAGTATCGAGATCAAAGTCGTGGTACAATCAATTAACTACAAACAAGAACGGAGCTAGAAAACCAAGAGAGACCAGAAACTACTACATGGTAAAGAAGATAAGCTTCACAACAAGCATAGACAACATAAGCATGGCAACGGCATTGGTACGAGGATTCAACAGAGAGCAACCCTCAGAGGGAGTGCTTCCAGAAGGTCCAGTTGCAGCAGGAAAAGTAGTAGATGGAATAATTCCAGAAGGCAGGGGCGATCCTGGGAATGTTCCGAAGCCATGAGGCGAAGGTGCGGGAGCAAACACCGAGTCCCTCTTCACAGTAGTGGGTGGTGCGATTAGAGGAGGCAATTGCTGAGTTGCTGCATTATCAATTAAGAACAAACCCAGATCAAGAAATGTAGCCCTAACTGTATATAATTAGTAAACGATGAATCCTTTTATTTGAAATGAAATTTCAAAAGTATAAAATGTCAAGATTGCATGATATCATGAGGTTTGATATTTATAATTAGATTTAGTGTGAAGAAAATGTTACTTTTTGAAGGATTAGATTTAGTCTGAAAGTGAAAAATGTTACTTTTTTAAGATTAAGTCAGTGATAGTTGCCTGAAATGGAAAAGATTAAATTTTTACCCTCACTTTCACTCAAAGTTTCATACTTTAGACAACCCAAATCAAGAAATGGATCCCTAACCTTCCATATAATTAGTAAAAGAAGAGTCTTTGAATGAAATCACAGAAGTATAAAACATCAAGATTGTGTAAAACCCTACAAATCAAATTTAGTAAAAAAAAAAATCAGAAAAGAAGCAATAGAGTGGAATATTCAACAATTATCTGAAATGAGAAGATTTTATATTTTTCGCTAATTTTCTCTAAAAGTTTCATACTTTGTAGAATTGCTCAAATGTAAAACTTCATGCATGACTTTTGGTGATTATAATGAGCAATGAAAACCCAAATGTAGCATTAAAAATCTAGAAATAAGATTATGATGTACCTGCACATCGAGGCTGGAGAGATGCAGACAACCTAAAGAAACCACAAAAAAGAATTATAACAGAATGAATAATGTTTTGTTTCCTAAATAAGAACGAGAAGCATAACAAAACGATATGTGATATGATAAGAAAGGATTGGATGGTACATTGTGGAGATAGTGCCGTTCACAAAACCGTCATATTGACAGGCAGTAACGTTGCAGCCAGCAGTCGTCTGCTGCATGGTAACATTCCCAAGCATGAGGTTACTGTTCCGACATTGCATGCTAGAACATGAAACTGCTAAAGAGGATGGCATGCAGTACAATCTGCACAAAGCACACAATATTTTCTAATCTTCCAATATACTCAAAAACAGGATGAAGATGTAGCTGAAAATCACAAAATAGTGAATTTTACTTGAGATTTCCAGGTCCACAACTGCATTGTACACAATGACTAGCCGCAATAGCATAGCTTCCATTAGGGACAATTAGGCCAAAATCCGATGCATATCTTGGGAAGGAAGATGCACATGCTGCAGTAAGACAATAAGTGTCAATGACGAGATTGAGGATTGTCAAGCAAGGAAATCTCATCACAACCCCATATTATGTAGCTAGATAAACAAAGTTAAGCATAATGAAAACGAAAGTGACTATCCGCACTGACTCGGTACTAAAAGATGTAAACTTTGTACCCGATTAAACATAATAGTCGAATATGAAATTATTGCAATGACCCGGTACCAAAAATGTAAAATTTATGTCGAACTAATCATAATAATCAAATATGAGACTATCCACATTGCAGTACCAAAAATGTACACTGTGTCAAATTAAAAATGAATATGAGATTATCCACCAGTACCAAAAATGTACAATTTGTGCCAAAATTAAACATGATAATGAATGTGAGATTATCCACATTTACCACATAAATGCTGTGGCTATCTAGACCCTAGCAAGGGATAACCTAAGCAAATTTAGTTACTATAGCAATTAACAAAAGTGGAATCCTCTGCATTAGCTCAACTACTCAAATCAATACAGAACTTATCGGTCAGCCTCTAATCTCTATTGTATAAGCAATATAAATCCAAAGAGCAATTCATCACTAGCTAAAAAACCTCATTGGAGCATTTCATCGAACACTCACCAGGCAAAGGAACAGCAAGTATATCCCCAGCAGAAATAGCAGTACTTCCCATAGCATTAACATTCATCAAATCCGTAATAGTAGTCGAATATCTTGAAGCAATTCCTGTCAATGTATCAACATCCTTCACGACATAGGACAAGTAAACAGCAGGCAGCGCATTGTCAGTCCCGTTGAAGCACGTACAAGGCAAGGGCACCGTGATGCTCTGCCCGACGTCCAACACCGACGGGTCTGAAATCGAGTTGGACGCTTGAATCTGGTCGGACGACACCAGACCGGAGTAAACGGAGTCCGCGATAAACGCGAGGGTGTCGGAAGGTCGAGTCTTGTACTTAGTGGAGACCGACTTTCGGATACCGTCGACGCAAGAACAGGTGATTGGGATTTTGAGGAAGAGCTGCGAAGGGAGGATGTGGTTCTCCACGTCTGGGTAGGAGATGTCGATGGCGTTGGCGAGGAGGAGGGAGATTGGGTCCACTTGAAAGAGTGAAGCCACTTCGGAGACTTTAAGGTCGGTGTACAGAGTGTAGCCCAGCAACGCGTTGCAGGAGTCGGAGTTCGCGCATGGCTCTATCGTCGATTTCGACAGTACGACACCTGTGCCGATGAGGAGGAAGAACACCAGTGAGGCAAATTTAGGGTTTTGGCTCGGCATTTCGAGGTTTTAGGGTTTCTGGGGTTCCGTGCTGTCACCCTGCTGCAATGCTGAGACTTGCACCCTCCGCCTTAGCAAAGATCGGACCTTTCTGAGCCGTCAAGCTACTCCGAGCAGCTTCCTGAGCTACTTATTTAGTAAAACAACGAGGGAAAGATCTCCGTCCGCTATACCTGAGCTCCGGCAGCTGGAAGTTGGAAAATTGAAATCCTTACAATGTCGCTGGCGAGGCGGAGTATGTTGAGGAGGGTCGTTCTTCAAGAGGCGGCTTCCTCCTTCACCACGGTGAGAAACTAGTACAGAGAGAAAGTTGGAGGAGAGAGAAAAAGTGGAGCTTTTGGGAGTAGAAGAAGAAGAGGAAGACGACGAGAGACCAGAGAACAGAGCAGAGTCAGATCCTTCATGCTGGAATCCTCTAACATGCTTTTGTTTTACTATTTTACCCTTGATCCTATATCTCTCCTCACCTCATAATTTGAAGTTACGACGCCGTCTTAAACTTGGGAAAGAGCGAAACTACATAAAAACCCGACCGTTGAAATACAGGGAGTCGGGGGTAATTTGGTACTTTGATGATGCTTTCAAGATTTGTGGGGACACAGATGGGGCCGGCTCCAGCAATACAAAATGGTCCTCTTCACTTTTGCAACCATTGGCGCTACGGGTGTGGGCGGGACGCGCGGGCTCGGGCTGAGTTTCTTTTAAAGAAAACAATCCTTCTTCAAAGTTTCGGGCTTTTAATCTGGGATTCGGGTTTGGGCTCAATCGGGAAAATATAAAAATTTCCCCCAAATTTTGGGTTTTCAAGCGGGCTCAGTTTTATACTGTTCAGGTATTAAAGCTGGGCTTCCTTTTATTCTGTTCGGGTTAATGTTGCGCAGCCCATTGTGTAATTATCGGGCTTTTATTGTTAATTAGGTTTTATTTGTGTAGTTTGTATTTATAAAGAACTGGTTTTTTTTTTTTTTTTTTTTTAAAGTTGGGGTTGAACATGGTTAATTTTGGTTTTCTAGGTTTTTAAAGGTGAGGACTTACTACATAAAATAACCAAGTCCAATAACCCGCAATTGCTTTTTTGTATTTCTTTTTTTTCGAAAACACCAAACACAACGAGGAGAAGAACAAACGTCGTGAATCAGGAAAGAGAAAGATCAACGAATGCAAAGGCTTGAGAGAATCATTGGACGAATCACTTGGAAACACCGCAAGGAACGAAAGACTTGAATCACTCAGTAAGACTGAAGAGATCCTTCTCTGATACCATGTGAAATTAACAAACTCTAACCTAGCTTTCGACAGAGTTTCAGAGAAGATAAGAAGACAATTGCAGATCATTAGCGAAGTTTCCTTCATCTGGCCACGCTTCACCTTAAAACACTAAAGTAGGGACCAAAACCAACGAGAGTTTCATTCCAACCTCGGTCTTTACAACAGAATGAAATTTAACCAGCAACTAATGAAAAAAAAAAAAAAAAGTCCTCAAACAAAAAAAAAGTTTCCTTTTTCTTTAATTTGATTCATTAATGTGATTGATGCTCTCGCCATGATAAGAGGATCCATGGCACATGTGCTGTCTAGTCTAGCAGACTAGCACTCACATTCAGACATTGATTCGTTAAAACGACAGTGGATTTTTCATTTTTTTTTTCTTCATTTAACGATTATTCTGAAATATTTTCAAACCCTAGTTTATTTATTTATTTGGGTCAGTCCAAGAGAAAGGTTACCGGCCAATAATTGAATTAAATTTAAGATCATTGAACTAAATAATAATATTATGATAAATAAAAAAATGATTAGCACCTGCTTATGGCGTTCGTCAGCAACGTATCTTAAATGGAAACAAATAGACCAACTAGATGGTCAATATATATATATATATTAAACTGGTTTTTGAAATAACACGTTAATACGAAATGTTATCTGAGATGTTTTTTTGTGACAAATTGATACTCGAGAAGACTTAGGTGTTGCCTAGATCCGGCGACCCGATCCGTTGTCCGACCCAACCGTGGATCGCACCATGGCGAGTCCAATTGAATTTTCTTAGAGACTAAATTGCAATAATAAAAAGTTAGATATATAAATTGGAGGATTATATTGAACAAAATAAAAGTATTTAACAGTCAAACTTGACTGTTAACTAACAAATGTATTAAAAGCCTACAAAATACAAACATATAACGCTACCAACATTCTAACCCTATAAAATAAAGGATAAAGAACTATTTTCTAGTTAGCAAAATAGATGAGTAAATTATATATTAATTAAGTTAATACTAATAAATTAACATCTCTGTGTATTCGGTGTTCAATATAATTATTAGTAAACGTAAAGAGAGCTACCTATTTGATGACCGTATTTTCGGTACGGGTGGAAAATTAGTTGGAAAATTCATGTACTGTCATTATCGTCAACTTCCAATTAAAGCTTTTTTATTTGGGTTAAGAACACAATAGGGGCCTGAATGTTTGCCAATGTTGCCAAAAGGGGTCTGAATTGAAAAAACGTATTATTAAGGGCCTGAATTTTGAGTTTTGTTGATAATCGAGTTTCCGTCTAAATTTGCTGTTAAATGTAACGGAAATACGTGAAATGACAAAATTACCCTTTTGCAATTATTATACAATTTATTAGTTTAATTAATGAAATGTGAAATGTCTAAAATACCCCTGCACACTAATTATGCCCTAAGGCCACCACAGCCACCGACCACCACCACAGCTCCGGCGACCACCACTTCGGCAACCACCACTCCGGCGACCAAAACTACCTCCGGCGACCGAAACCCCCTCCGGCGACCCCAAAAAGCTCCGATCGGAGTTCCGAAGCTCCGATCGGAGCTTTTCGGCTCCGATCGGAGCTTTTTTGGCTCGCCGGAGGGGGTTTTGGTCGCCGGAGGGGGTTTTTGGCCGTCGGAGGGGGTTTTGGTTGCCGGAGTGGTGGTCGCCGGGTGGTGGTCGCCGGGTGGTGGTGGCTTAAAGGGTATTTTCGTCTTTTTAGGTCAAATATGTGAGGACACACTCTGGTCAAAGGGCATTTTCGGGTTTTCAAATTATTTTCGGTCACATGCTTGGCATGTGACCATTTTCCGTCACTTTTAACAGAAAAATAGACGGAGACCTCACTTATACACAAAACTCAAAATTCAGGCCCTTAATAATACGTTTTTTCAATTCAGACCCCTTTTGGCAACATGGGCAAACATTCAGGCCCCTATTGTGTTCTTAACCTTTTTTATTTTATACATATATAATAAGGCTAAGATAGTGGTCCTTAGAGGAAAACGATACACAACTATATGCCAACTATATATGTTTAATACATTATACATTATTGACGTGAAACACCTTTCCATTATGCATGAAAACATTATTTACTTTATCGGTTGGTTCATAAAAAAGTGTAAGGGCTTAGCCTTAGCGTTGTTCAGCTTCAGTCACTCAATTTTCATATGTTAAGTCGCTATAAAATATTTTGCTCACTTTAGTTTCTTTCCAAACACTAAAACGACAGCTATAAGACAAAATGTTTTTGCACTAGTTCACATGGAGACCAGTATGGTCCAGTGGCCATGGCTGCTGCCTCTAAGAACATGGTGTTTTGCTGTACAATCCAGTAGATTCACCAATTAAAACACCAAGTATTATGCCAAAAAAATTTGTTAAAATCACAGAATCTTATAATTTTCTTTCTAAACCTTGAATTATTATTAATTAAACATAAAAAATACGGGTTAAGCATAAAGAACCGGTTGGTAGAACCGGACCGAATTGAACCAAAATAAACATCTTTGAATGGTAATTTGGGTGGATGATTTACTTTTGTAATAATCAACAATATAGGACGTGTATGTAATATTAATCCACAAAAATATTGAGTGTCCTATGTGCCTGCATCTGAGCAGTACTTGTAACATATTTGTTTCGGACAAAATAATCCACACTTGCAACGGTCGAGTTAGCCGTTAAGGCATGAACTTAGATTGGAATAATGTGTTTTTACAGCTCTCAGCTTCTTCCTTATTCCTTGGCCCTTCTTCTCTTTGTGAGAGTCCTTATCCACCACCCATTATTCCTCACCTTCACACCCTCCACCTTGGCGCCCACGTGGCACACGCTTGCCTTGCTGGACCTCTTCCATCTGATGAGGTGGAACAGGTGCCCGATCCGCTTCCTCCACCTCAGCGATCCTGTTCGGGGCTTCACATGCTCGATGACACTCTTGTTCTTGGTGGTGGTTGTTTTGGTGGGTTCATCCTTGTTCAAGCTTTGGTGGTTCAATGAGATGTTGCAATTGTCTAAGGAAACCTTGGATTTGGTTGTGGCTGCAGCTGCTCTGTTCTTCTTCTCCCAAGAAGCTGCACCATTGTCCTCAAACTTGATTGATATGAAGGAATCATCTGAAACAACCATTACTTGTTTGATCAGAACAATAAAAATTGTAACTTTGTGTCAAGAACCAAACAGATCATCTATGAGAGATTCAAGAACATGGGTTTACATGTTTCTTAAAGGTAAGTTTCCAAAACCCACCACTTAAATCTTCTAAAACTACATAAAAATTGTTACTTTCAAGGCATAACTGGTTAAAAAGTGAATCTTGATGAGTAGAAAGTTTCAAAACAAAGTTCCTTTCTGATTTTGCCAGAATCACAAAAGACAAAGTTTTGACCCAGTTGACATTGATTTCATCAGCCCAGAGTTTTAAGTAAAAAATCTCAGTAAAAGAAAATAACATTTTACAATTCTGAGACTGTAAAAATAAGGAAAGTTATACAATACTTTCTTTAAAAAAAATATTGTAGTAAGCATTAATCTAATTAAAGTTGATTGTTTGATCAAATATCAATCAAATCTCTTTATGATTATTATAATATATTTGACCTGGATCAAAGGGTTTTCTTTTCTATTTCTTCCCATGTGGACAAGATGGATATACTGCATTTAGCAGACTAGCAGTACATTTAAGAATCCCAACTTCCCTAATAAAAGTAAAGTAAATGACAGAAACTAGATTAGAAGAAGGCATTTTGGTCATTAAACTTTCAATTTGCCAGGTGATTGACAAACCACTCTCCTTATATTTTTCTAAAGTTGGATTGGATTGGTTTTCACATTTAATTTAAAATATTATGGATTCGTACATATAGTAAAATCATCTTTTAGCATATCTATATATATATATATACATAGTAAATTTATCTTTAGCATAAGGAAACAATAAGCTATCTTCCAATTTCAATTGAACATCCACCATTTATGTCTGTCTCTCTAGAAAAGAAAGCATGTCTCAGTATTGAACATTGATGGGACCATGGTATGGTTCATCTCTTTCGCATTCACACTAAAAATTTCTTCAGCATTCACAAAGTAAAGGAAAATAATTTAATTGATTTACTTATGAAACTTTTTTTCCATAGTGGTAATTATAATAATGATTAATTCTAAAGTTTTGATATTATCTACCACTAAATTTGATGTATAAAACTATGTTTTCCACCTTAATCCAAAATAACTAAATTGATAAAATCTAAACTAAAACTCCAAAATATGTGGAATGTGAATAGAGGGCATGGTTTGTAATTTGTTCAAAACCTAGAATAATGTGACTTACACCGATTATTTTTTGCATTGGAATTGTTTGTGGCAAAAGAAAATGAGAATAATTTATACTCATAGTGAAAAAATTCTTTTTCATATGAGAAAAGGTGTTCTTTTTTTATATATAACATTTAAAAATTTCCTACTAAGAAAATTTTGTTTCTAAACAAAATGAAAATGTTTTTGTGAAGAACTTTATTTAAGAAAGTTTATACCTTCAATTGTGACACCTTCCTAAAATTAGCCACCTTTCATTTTCCAAAAACTACGTAAAATGGAGACAATATATTTATTTATCAAACCAAACTCTGGTTAAAAATAAAAACTTCCATCATCACGAAGAAAATAATCTTCCAAATTCCAACCAAGCAACTACCATGCACGGAATCAAAACAAAAAATTAAAAATTTTGCTACCTTCAACACTGGTAGAGGCCTCGCGGTCGAGATCGATGCTATCAGATCTCCAATAATGCTTGAATTCAAGGCGATTGAGGAACGATCCCAAGGCGAAGATCTTCGGGAGGTTGATAGGAGGCCTTGGGTTGCTGCTATTGGTGGAACGCCGCGGCCGGTCGTGGCCGCCGGGATCTTTACGGCGGCGGCAGAGCTGTTTCTGCCGCGAAGCCAAGATTAGGAGCCTCTCATGGAGGCAGAGCGGGCAAACTCCGATGAAATCGTCCTCCGGGTGGAAATAGCATGAAGAGGGATTGTCTTGTCTTCGACCGTTCATCGTCTGTGGTCGCCGGTGATGTTCCCTTATTTTTTGGTGGGTGAGTGTTGCAGAGACGGAATGAAAGAGACAAACTGTGAATTGGTTGCAGAGAAAGAAAAGAGAAGAAAGGTTGATGTTGAAGATAAAGAGGCTTCTCTCTTTTCTGCAGTAACACAGAGCAAGGGTTGATACTTGATATAAGTCTGTCAAAAGTTATGAACCACTAAAACAATTTAGTAAATATAAATATACATACATATACTTTTTATTACATACAGGTACAGCTGTTAATTTCTTATATATTATTTTTTATTATCAGGAGATTTTTTTTTATTATTATTAAAGTATATTTGCATAACAATTTTCATTATTTAACTCAAAAACGCAACTCATTTATCATCAATTTGACAACCAATCTTGGATAGCTATGAAAGATAAAAACACAATGCACATAATCTTGGATGAATTTAATGTGAAATAACGTCAAACATTAAATCCATTAGCAAATTAAATAATAATATAATGAGCATTATAATGTGGAATATTAATTACGTCCAAGCTTCATTTATTATAATTTGATATTGCATAAAAAACCAGATATAATGTGAGAATACATAATAGTTATTATTTTATCATTTATTGAATATTAGTAATTTGAATGATCTTAATGGTTTATTTAGCTATTATTATTTTTGTTTATTTTTTTATATACGTCATAACTCGTTGTTATAATAAAAAATAATACAAATGATGTTCGTACAAAATAAGAAAAAAATTCATGGTAGTTTTATAAAATTTATCTTATAAAACAATATAAAATGTTTCAACTAATAACATTTTAATAGCTATACGAATTTAGTTTTACTATTTATTTTTTATAGTTATGAATAGAATATACGTATTAAACGCAAAATTTAAATTTTAAAAAATAAGTTAGTTGTTCTTAATATAAATAATCATTTAAATCTTATCATATTAAGATATAATATTGTTTCATATAAATTAATATAATAATAAAATACATTACAATGCAATGCACATTACAAAACATACCAAATATTATGATTTAACATTGCACTAATATTACAGTAAACTAAACATCGTAAACTAACATTATATTATTTAACTTATAATACTTATTCTCCCTATAGATGTTATGTTCCATCAGAAGAGCATAGATAACATGCAATAATTATAATACTTAGATAATCAAATCAAATCAGTCCTTTTCTTTTCTTCTAATTTACTTCGTTAAGATTAGATGGTCTTAATACGTACTTGAGTGCACATTTCATTGTCACCATCTCCCTTTTTTCTTCTCCTTTTACTTAATCAATCCAATCTATAACCCATGTAGGGAACAAGGTGACCTACCAAACTAGGAACGGACTACTTAACAATGCGGGAAGGGAGGTATTGATTAAGGCGGTGATCACCGCTATTCCTACATATATTATAAGTGTATTCCTCCTCTAAAAAAATTGGTGCTCCAAAATCAATTCGTTGATTGCAAATTTTTGGTGGGGCCATTCATCAGAAGGAAGGAAGATCCATTGGAGGAGTTGGAGTCAGGTAACAAGACCAAAAAACGACGGGGGATTAGGTTTCAAAGAATTGCACTTGTTCAACATCGCGATGCTCATAAAAATGGCATGGCGTGCGAAAAATAACCCAAACGCTTTTTGGGTACGACTCCTTAAAGGTATCTACTTCTCAAATGATGATTTTTATCGTGTAAAATAAATTTTTTAGGTTTAAAATAAATTCTACAATTTTTAGTTAATAATTTAAATTTAAAATTTCTGAAAATACATATATTTAATTCTTTATTTATTATATATAATATTATCTACTCTTAAACATCACAATATAAGAGTCTTTCACTTTTTCTACTATACTCTAATTTCTTTTAATACTATTGGTGCATGAAACAACCAAACTAACTTTAGATGTGTGCATGAAACATCTTAAAAGCCAATTTAAAGGTTTGATGGGAAAAAAACCAACCAAATGAGGCCCAGAAGTTCACTAGTCAATTCCCGTTAAACACCAACATTGTTTTCCTTAGTAGGGCACAACTGCCTCGTTTTAAGATCATTTTAAGATCATCATCACAATAGTATGTATTATTATCAAAGGAAATAGTATAGTCCCTACCAAAAAGAAGAGCACGTAAATATCAGTGATTGGCTGCATCAGCCAAATCCATGATGTAAGTCCATCTAATTCAGAACAAAGAAGAAATTCCAACCTCACCTCAGCCTCAAGTTGATAGAATCTTCTTCTTCATCATAACTTCATATCGATCTTTTTCAAAGAGTTAATACGCCACCGCCACCAACCTTGTACTTCATTTGAATCAAAGACTACTGATTAAGTGGAATATAAGTTAGAGAGGTCCTCAGAGAATGCTTTCCTTATGTTTTCTCTCTTGAGCTTCAGAGCGGCTGTTACCAGGCCCGACTCTGGTGTCCATGCATTTGGTAGTAACTTTATCTTCGCAGGGATTTCAAACTTCTCTAGCCGTGCTTCCTTTGCTACCTGTGTGTCATCATTTCCACAATCTCATATGCAATTGTATAAAAGTATGCATGGTTGATCATCATCTAATGGATGGTGTTTAGTATGTTGCAACTGGCATTCACAGTTCATTAATCCGTAAGAGGTGGGATTTTGAAATCGAAGGAATTTACCTTGGAGAGTGAAGCATGCACTTCTTTCACTGCGTCCGGTTTCTGGCATAACTCTGCAAAGTCGGAATAAGAAACTCCTTTCTTTGAAGCCCATTCTTCCAGTGCTGAATGTGCCACTACCACAAGTGCAATGCAATAGCTATGGAATGGATCTGCGTGTATCATAATGTTGTCCACGTAGGGGCACACAGAGAGCGCAGCCTCGACCTGTTCAAGAATTTCTAACTTCTTCAACCCCTTTCACAAAGAAAATATAGGGTTAACTTGCAAGGAGTTCAAACCTTTCCCAAGGAAACATATTCTCCATGTTGAAGTTTGACTATATCTTTCTTGCGGTCGATTATCTGAAGACAACCATCGGCATGGAACTGCCCAACGTCGCCTGTGTAGAACCACCTCATTCCTTTCCCATCAACCTTAAAATGATTTCATGGTCAGTAGTTCCAACTAAGAAAGTAATATCTGTTGAAATATAAATATAAATATGTATATCCTATCACCTTGTAAACCTCATTTGTCTTTGCTTCATTCTTGAAATATCCAAGTGTAACATTTGGACCACCAATTACTATTTCTCCACGAGGCATGGGTGAGTCGGTCGTTAAATAACCACCTTCAGCCCAATCTACCAACTGAAGGATGAAACATGTATCATCATGATTGTATTAAGTAACAGAATGTTCTAGCTAAATATTCACAAAGTAAAAGATTCAGAGGAAAGGTAGAATCGACGCAGAGAACAGTGATCTCATTTTCACAAAAAGCTGAAATCTCTAACTGATCTGTTCAACAATACAGAGTCTATGAGGGACCAACAAGTCACTTTCTTGAATCCGAAAAGCGGATGTATTTCAGAGACATACTTGATGCATTATAGAACAAACCATGATGCACAGTTGCACATATTTCCAACAAAAGCTTTTTTTTTAATCAGTAAAAGAAGATTAACCTCATTCAAATCAAATAGAAAATTGTTAAGCATTTTGTCCGCCTTACCTTGACAAATGAACAAGGAAGAGGAGCACCAACGCGACCAACTGATTCATCATCAAACTCGGAGAACGTCCCACCAGCACAAGTCTCGGTGAGGCCATATCCTTGACCTATTGGAGCACTGCATATTACCATCAAGTTCAGAGCTTGATATTAGTAACAATTGATTTTGACAATTTTTTTAATAAAATTAAGATTGACCTAACTTTAAAAACCTAAATGATCATCCAAGAAAGTTCGTAAGACTTCAACAACCAAAAGCTTAATGGATTCTACTCATGTTCTTTTAACAGCGAGATCAACTAACCTGATCATGCACAAATAAGGAACGAACAAAACAAAACGACCAAAACTATTACTAACCATTATGCCAGATCAGTTGACATAACCTGAAAAAAGCTTAACTCCTAAAACATACAATGGAGAACATTGCCACATTAATTTGATTTGACTTTAATTACACACTTCTTAACATAATTTACTTTGATATCTGAGAATTGAGATATAAAACATGTATGTATTGAGTATTACTATACTTAAGTGATCTGAGATATAGCAGTGACATGATGATTTAGTCAGAATCTCCAACTTAAAGAGCATTCCAGCAAACTATCACTGACGTAGACAGCATACTAACCCAATACATATGTTGATAAATCTCTGGGTATCCTCAGAAAGAGGAGCGCCACCGGAAAGAATGAATCTTATACGACCTCCCAGTACAGCTTGGATCTTCTTAAACACAATAATGCTCCAAAAGAGCTTCTCAAGGCCCCAAGCCCCAAACCAACTTCCATTTATTGCTGCCATACGACGAGAGTAGGCTAAATCAAACAATTTTTTTGACAATCCACCTTTTGAATCTACCTGTAAATATGAAAGTGTCATTCAGACAGTTTATGGTGCAAGTTCAACTGCAGAAAGCAATTAAAAGGGCAGAGAGGATAAGGATATCTATAAACACTGGACACAGCAGACAGACCTTCTTTCTTACACCATCTCGAACACGATCAAGAATTGCTGGGACGGCTGTCATGATAGTTGGTGACAAGGCTGCAGCATCACCCTTTGTTCCCTTCTTAATCTTGTTTGAAGTATCAGTGAGAGTCATAGCAGATCCATAACCTAGCGCACTCCCTACCGAAGCTATAACAAGCTGCACTTGAATTTAAGCGCTGGAGTTAGCATCCATCAAATATTAAAGAACAAGATCAGCACTATTATTGTTTTAGATGATTGCAAAATTCTCATCATTAAAATAATAATAAAGAAAGTCGCGTCAAAGGAATGACATTAATTTAAATTACAAAGTTCAAAAGTAAGATTTAACAGTTGAAAGTTTGATGGAGATTATAGTCAAGTTAAACAATTCTGATATTCAAGGGTCATGCGAAACAATTTTAAGAACTGAGTGTTAAATCAGCAATGATCAGTAGGAGAATTCTGGAACTTCGAAAATTCAATTTTGACTAAAACAGTGAATGCCTACCATGGATTTTACTTATTTATAAATACTAATATCAGACAGATGTAGACACCTACCATGAGGATTTCTGCCAAATTAAGATCTCTACGTATCTATTCTATTAAGTAAGGGTTATGAATGAGTTCCACTGTGAAACGCTAATCAACTCCATAGAAAACGTACCTCTGCTTCCAATTCCAGGATGTGAGCCAAAGGGAGGTAAGCAAGGTAAACATCTTCGTTGCCCAGTTCAGGAACAATTGTCAATACAGCGGAAACAGTAGCTAAGACATTAGCGTGTGTCATCATTACACCCTACAAATGTATGCACAATGAAAGATACAAACTAAATGAAAATAATACTACTTAACCATAAAATTATGAATGGAAAAGCAATTTTAATCACCTTAGGCACACCAGTACTCCCACTTGTGTACATTATAACTGCAATATCTGAAGAAACAGGTAAATCTGGACTAATGGAGTTTTCTCTACCCAGCTTTTCCACATCAGTCATAGAGGTCAGAGTCCAAGTACGCCTATCTAATAGTGATAGATTTAATGGTATCTCATCATCCATACATATAATACGCTCAACAGTTTCAAGGAGTCCACTTATATCAGATATTTTCTTCAGCTCTTTGGACCCACAAATAACAGTAGTTACCTCCGTCTACAGAAAGACCAAAATCTGATAAGAGATGTAACCATTG
This sequence comes from Clarkia xantiana subsp. parviflora, assembly GCA_036873135.1. Classification (NCBI taxonomy): domain Eukaryota; kingdom Viridiplantae; phylum Streptophyta; class Magnoliopsida; order Myrtales; family Onagraceae; genus Clarkia; species Clarkia xantiana. The sequence goes on from JAPTYO010000031.1 coordinate 701,379, forward strand.
TGCAGACAGAAAAGGAGCTTGAGCATGTTTAGCTCTTCTAAAAAAGTGGACAGAGGGAGAGTACCTCATTTAAGGAGTGACATAGAGCCTCCTCACCTAGCGATGCATATATGGTGACAACAGTAGCATTCCGTCTAAAACAACCCTAGCAAAAGGAACAGAAATCAACCAATATTAGATAGCTTTAGAACAACCACAAAGACGTCCAGATTCCTATCACAAATTTTCTATTAGTTCAATCTATCTATGATAATTTGTCATTATTGTGAAGGGTAACTGAAGCTAGGAACACTTATCATTCAAGATGTAAGTGTCTGTACAACGTTTTAAAAATGAAAATGTATTTAGATAGCTACTGCTATCTACAAATACTGATTCAAATAGAAGGTAACTACCTGCAATGCTATAAACCATTCTTTTCTGGTGTCAGCGAAGATTGCTACCCGTTCTCCCCTTTTGTGCCCCAGGTGTGACAAACCAGAAGCAAAATTGCTCACTACTTCAAAGGACTTCCCATAGTTCAGCCACTCATAATCTCCCAAATGGAGCTTCTCGAACTTTCTCCCATCTGCAGCTACCTCAGTCTCACTTGAGATCAATTTCCGTGTTCCAAGCAGCGGTCTGTTTGGATGCTGCTTACATGCCTGCTCAAATAGTTCTGCAAGAGTTGAGATTCCTTCCCAGGCTGTCGTAAAAGGCTCAGTGAACCTACGGTTTCTAATTGCATACCCCGGCTCACCTCCAACATCAACAGGCAATCCCCGTTTCTTTTCTTTCCCAAACCTTCGGCAGATTAGAACAAATATAATAGGAGCAAGGACTCCAACAAAATATGCGATCATACTTGGCGGCTGTGAAACCATTTGATTCGAATCCTGAAAATAGCGAACTTAAATGTTAACTGGAGCCTTTAAGTTCCTCAATCTGAAAAAGTTACAGATTCAGAAAACAGTGATCGTTTTTCTCAATCTGAAATTGCAACAGTTCTAAATCAGTCCGTTGTGTTCATATCAATTGCAATTTTTCTCATTGAAACACAATTAGGCAAGCACAGATTACTCCTTCTGGAAGTATCCACAATAAAAAAAACTCAGTACAATCGCACTAATATCATATCAACAATAATCGGTGAAGTACTGTTGTTTTCGTGCATCAACGCAACAATCAGAACCGAAGGCTCATCATTCATCAACCCACCGCCAAACGAATCTCATGTGTATCAATACACCGATTAAGATGCTTACGCAACGTATCTACGAACACCATTTTCACTTTTGAAACGTCACTTCAACCGAGCAGATACCAGAAGGCTAACCTCTCCTCGATCGTGAGATTAAACAAGTGAGTTACGTAAATTCCGTCCCAGAGTTTCAGAGGCATACCTTCTGATTGAGAAGCAGGAATCCGCAACTTCGTAAGCGACCGAATTCAACTGATCGGCGTCAATACAGAGAACTCCGGCATCAGCAGAAGTCTAACTCGAGTGAATGCGATGAGTTGATTCCGACGCCGGTCAAATGGAGGAGGTACGGTAGAATGGATCCAATCGAATTGTAGTTCAGCAAGTTTCCAGGGAGTACGTTGCCCTTTCGAGATGGTTATAACTTATAAAATAGCTTGCTTTATGCAGACGTTCAGTTTGGAAAATTTCAACTCCCCCACCACATTTTTTTCTAAGTCTTTTGTAATAATTTATGTTCCCCTAGAGTTTATATTTTATTGGTTATGACCCTCAAAGTATTGTGGATATGGTTGGCAGTTGTCACTTGGCACTCGGCAACTTGTACGGTGTTGAAACTTGATCTTTTGTGGTAAATTTGCGCTTGACCACGGAGTTTCTGAACCTGCACAAAGTGACTAAGATAGGTTAGTCTCGTTGAACCCTCTACGAATATTAAGTCAGTCGCAATTGAATTGTAGAGAATTATTTAAAATATGTATAAAAAAATTAATACAATTAATATTTATAGAAGATGTATCAAACTATTTATACGCAATGATCGTTATGGTATCAGAATATTTATAGGTAATGACCGCTATGGTATCAAATCAACATATAATAACGAACCGACTCATTGATAATATTAAACCAGTCCAAGAAGACTGTTAACCTAGTAACTTTATATGTGGTTAAAGTTAATTGTACCCGAGTCAGTGTTGTTGATCATAACTAGTTAATACTGCAAGGGGATCACTTATTGATGTCGATTTATCAAAGTATATTGGACCATCTTTAGATCAATATCTACCATTTGCCATCAACGTTGGTGGAGGCTTTTCCATATTAGTCTCTGATCTCGTTGAATGAACCTGCATCCATCACCCGATTATCTCAAAGATTGGGCGATGAGCCGTCGAGGGGCAATGAGCAGTCGAGGCGAAGAGCCGTCGAGGCGAAGAGCCGTCAAGGCGATGACTAACTTAAATTTCGGAGGGTGATCGTCGGGCCAACAATGGCTTAGTCTCTTTGTGCAGGTTCAGGGGCGTTGTGGTCGAGCGCAAATTTACCTCAGAATATCAAGTTTCAACATATGGGGTGTTTGGATAAATGTAATGTGAGACTGTTAAAGTCATGTAATATGATATTAAATTAATGTAATGTTAGATTATAGTGAACAAAGATTGCCTCTTTTTTATTAATGCAATAACCAAAGATTGCCTTATTATAATGAACAAATGAATGGATTCAAATGACTGATTTTCAAGATGGTTATTACCTAAGCACTTATTTGCTAAGAATGACAAATTTATAGAACTTTTTGAGCCTATGCAAGTTGTTGCAAAAATTCAAGTCCTATATAATACAACTCAACTACTATCAATTTCCTTATTTTAGAATTCTCTTTGGTATTACTTGTACTGATCATGAACTGACGGCATTGTAAAAAATGGTGATGCAGTCAGTTCTTCAAAATGTGTTACAAGCCAACCTAGCTGATGCGTTGATCCGCATAGGACAATAGGTACATAATGCATAAAGCAAAAACTGTTTTTAATAGTCTACTTTAAATGAAGGGAGTTGTAGCCTGTAGGCGAAAGCTCGGGTAAATTCCTTTGAGATTTTATATTTTGTGACTGTGTATGATTTCTAATCGGTTTTGCATATAGCATTCTATGTGATTATGGATCAATAATCAAAAGACAAGGGTTTTTGCAACTTAACTATACATATGATGCAAAAATGATGAAATGGAATTTGGACTAAAATCAATAGAATTTTCTTCTACGGAGAAAAAAAAAATATGTTCTTCTGATGTGTAAGAATTTAGTTCTCTTTTATGGAAAGTAAAAAAAAAAAATTGCATTGATTAAACCTACCATTTTCTTATGTGGCTGCTCATAATTTCTTCAGCGTGTTTTTTAGGAATTATATTTTTGTAGCTGATCCTCCGTATATACTAGGATTCACCACCATCTTTTCCTTCTGCTGATTTTGGATGCTCTTCATATTGTTGAGCAGATGATAATGCCCAGAAGTCGGTTTGATAGGGCGTTGACTGCATAGGAGTCGACTTGTAATATATTTACTCATGTTTGAGTGTGTTTATATTACATACAAATAAAATACTTATTATATTTAATATTAGAGACATGTTGTTGTACCACTAAGAGGCTTCATTCCAACTGTGTAAGTAGATGTCGTTGAGCAGATTTGGTGTAATATTTTGCATATCTATGTATAATTTTGTGTTTTATATAAATGTATTCTTTTAACTAAAATGTATTTTTTTTTCAAAAAAACTTAAATATTCGCATGCGTTGCACGCGGAAACTAGTATATATATATAGGGAAAAGGAAAACCGTGTGCATACCAAGTTTACAGTATAAGAATATTAATAAAATCATAATTTTTTTGTGTCTTGAAAACTTTAAAGGTTATAACTTAATATTAAAACGTTATGAATTGTGGTTTAAAGACATTTACATATGTAATCTAATGGGTTGGACTCTTCACTATACTAGGCTACTAATAGGGTTACGTTCACATAGTCAGTGCCGCTGGTTGTTCGGTAGTCTGATCGGAAAAAACTCAAACCATAAACAGAAGAACATAAACATTACGTAACGAAATGAGTTTAAGTTCACTACTACTATTTTTTTTCTTTCAATATATATATAATTATATAAACTATATAAGTTATATTTTTGGTCAACTAGATTTATCAGCAGCAGCTCCATAACTGACAATCAATGGCCAAAGATGCTCCTCGTGATCATTAATTGCTTTGCTACCTCAGCCCCATGAATCCGTGACGGAATACAAACCTCCAAAAATAACTTCTTCGGAAAATGGACCCTCAGACACACATTAATTAACATATTTATTTATAAATAATCATGAAATCTCTACACCAACTGTAATTTTTCAAAATTGATTTTAAAAATTTTCTTTTCGTTATAATTTCCACTAAATTGAAAAAAGAAAACAAGTGTCCGTCATGTTAAGTCTATTATAATTAAAATAAATTTATCAATATAATAAATAAAAAATACTACAACAACCCATCATTAATTTAACACTCAATTGAGACACATTTGTAATTAGAGAGTCCGAATAAAAGGTATTTCGTCCTAGTTCTTTTAGTTTGTTGCTAAATTATTTTAAATACACATTAAAATAACATCACCTGATTAGAAAATGCTTGTTTTTTTAATCCAATATGACCAACATCGTAACAGATAAAATAAAATTCAAATAGCAATGAGAAATTAAGTAATTGTTTAAATAAAAATTAAGGTACCTACCCTATATACATATACTTAATTAAAAAAATAAAACAGAGCTAAAAGATTCAAATTAGAAGTGGGTTACACTTACATTACAGAGGACGAGATTATGCTCTGTTTTTCTTACACAGGGATGATGGATCATCCATACATAAATTAATTACTACTGAGCGTCTAGAGCAGCATAATAATTAATTAATACTAAGAGACAACCCAAATTATTATTATATATATATTATTATAGTTAATAATTAAATATTAGGTTCAAATCTATAATCTATACGATTATATTTATCACTACGCAAGGAGCCAGAAATTCTTCTGCCATCGGGTGCTGATCAGGTATCCTCCCATTCCCCTGCTCTGCTTCCTTACTCCTATGGTGAGACAATCTGCACCGTTGATGCATCTCTCCACAAAATCATCCGACCCGTTGATCCCACACAACCTATTATTATTATTATATTATTATTATTAAAGAAATAGACAACCAACGGTCAATGTTGGAAACCAAAATCTAAATAAGTGATGAGAAATTGTTAGGAAGGAAGATACGAGGGATTGGGAAAAGTTGAGGGACTATATTTACCAGTTGAGTAAGCCAGAGGGCTTCTTCTGACCGACAACCAGTACTGAGACCTCTAGCTTCTTCACTTGGCTGGTCACCGTGGCCAGTTTAGGCCCTTGAATAATCAGTGCCTCTACTTCCACCTTATAATGTATATAATGTCATTATTATTAATAAAAAAAAAAATTAAAAAAAAAAAAAAAACTAACAGATAAAGGTTCTGTTCTGCTTTTAATCTGAAAATGACATTTCCTCGTAAATAAATAAAGGCTTCATATTCATATTCAGATCCAAAATTTATAATTTATTTAAAAATTTAAAAGGTGGAAGTTGTTTCATTCTTAATCCAAAAGGGAGCACAAGTGCACTGCAAAGGATAAAAAGCAATGGTACAACACTGTGGCTTCACATTATTATGTCTATTTCTTTTTAAATTAAAATCGAGTTTATTTAAAAAGCAACAGTACAAACATATTGTGATCTGTATGAGAACATTATTCTCTTGAAATCAGATCAGATTCATCTTAAGGGCAGAGAAACTGAAAAACAAAATTTAAATAAATTCTATCTTATTTTAACCAACCCTTAAAAAATGCAAAGAATTGGAGAGAATAATATCAACACTAAAAAATGATGAAAAGTTTTTTTCAAAAAAATATGTTTGCATAGTTGATTGATCAATGGCTACTGTGAGAAATTCTTTTTTATTAGTGCACAGAATGTTCTATTCTTATCTTCTTATATTCTCATGAATCACAATACAACTATTTTACAGTATGAGTGTTAATTAAGCTGCACCATAGTAGTGCATAAGTTTCACAATGATAGACAAGAAATCTCACTTGTAACAGTGATGAGATAAAATATGAAAATGATTTCGTTAAAACGTAATCGAGTTTATTTGAACTCCATTTTCTAACTACTACATTATACACACCAAGATTGGGGTACGTAACACTTTTTATAAACTCGGCTGCATTTTATTCAGAACTATAAAAAAAAATTACATTTGCCATTGGATCTACTAGAGATTTAGTTAAAAAAAATACCTCATATAATAAAATATGAGATAAAAATAACAGTAAATATATATAACACTGTAGAAATTTTGAACTTGAAAAAAATAATGCACCAACATGAAAATAAGAGGATATAAAATTGGAGGTGTAATCTATTGTATTGTATGTACCTCAGGTTTGGAGGCCTTGCAGATGGAGGCAAGAGAGTTGGCGAGGTACGGCGAGGATGACGCGGCGGAATCGTCGGCGGCGGGAGGAACGACGTGGAGCAGCGTGAGCAGATCGCCCTTGTTGGCCACATGCGTGAGCGCCCAGATCATGGCGTGCCTTGCACGCGCGGAATCGTCGATGACGACCATGACCCTCTTCCTCGTGGCGGCGGCGGAGGAGGCAAGGCCGTCGTTGTTGAGGCCTTCCATCTGGCTCAAGCTTCTGTCGCAGGCGTAGTTGTAGGCGTCGTCTCCGCCGCGTCCGCTGCCCCACCGCATCGAGCTGGACTTCCAGGCTTCCTTGCCGCTGAGCTGCCTTAAGAAGGAACCGGAGGAGCTTGGCATTGTTGTGGTTTTCTGGATCTCTGTAACAGTTGCTTGAGAGGTCAGGTCGGAGATTGGCTCTGTATATAGAGAGAGAAACAGATTCTGGATTTACTGTGACTGTGAGACGATGGTTGAGGAAGAGTGTGCGATGAAATTATGTGGGGAAGACAGTAGAGCAGAGCAGTTGGAGTGGAGTGAAGAAGATGCAGAGGCGCGGACTAGGAGGGAGATATATATAAATAAATATAATTACCTTTTTGCCAGTGAATAATAAAATACTTACATTCTTTTGCCAAATAAAATTATAGACGTAGATTTTCTTAATATTAGATAGATACATGTGCCACTATGCGCGTATGCACTATCCTCTCGAAAATATTACAATTGCATAATTAAAATGACTTTCATAATGATATAATTAAGAAATCATTATAGTGAACTCTAGGGTCCAATTTAGTTTTTTAAAAAATAAATTGCAAAATTAAAAGTTAGGTGTATAAACTAAATTATTAAATTGAACAAAATAAAAGTATTTAACAGTCAAACTTAACAATTGACTAAACGGAGGTACTAAAAGTCTATAAAATACAAACATATAACACAAACCTACAAAATAAAACATATAGCGTCAAAGTCAACATTTTTTGAATGTATAGCATCAAAAAACTCTTTAACCCTATAAATCTATAATCTATAATAATATTATATTTCTTCTACCAAAAATAAATAAATTATATCTCTACTCTTATTCTGATGATGCAAGCCTGATTCTCGCTACCTTCTTTGTTCTTTCTCTCCCACTAATTTTCATTAACAGAGAAAATTAGCTCCCAAAGAAATTAATACAGACTAATGGATTAATGGTTCACTAATAGATACATTAAAAACAACAAGTTTCAAACATTATGAATTTAAAAAAAAAAAAAACATTATACTTAAAGTTAACACATCTCAAATATATTATACCAAAAGTAGTAGTATTAACCCAATATATAAATATAAAATTAGAGTCTAAACTCGTCGATTTAGATTTTTGAATTGAATATGCATCTACTGTCTTGATAATTTACTAGGTGGTTCAACAAATTAAATGTGTGAATCAATCAATTAAAGTTGCCTCATTCAATCCAACCTTACCATTCATATGAATGTCCACTAGTGTTCTTGAGCTGAATTCATCTTCTCATATGAATGCTGTGAGAGCTATATAGAGTTAGTGCTATGTGATTGTTAAGGAAATCGAAGATGACAACTTTAGCTCCTAATAATAATATTGAGAAACTTTCATTGATAAGGAAGACCCATCAACTTTTTATGGACCATCATTTATGTGCTCTTGCACTTCGCTCCAAACGCATTTATACCTTGTAGATTTGGTAAAATTACAAATTTACAACTAATATATGATTTTTTTTCTTTTCAAAATGACCATATACCATAAACCAGTAACAAAAATATCTTATGAACAAAACCTTTAACAAAAATGCACATGTACTCGACTCAGGATCGCGTTGGTGGCTTGGTGCATCTTAAAAATCTGAGTTAGGGTCGCGTCGCTTCGCGAGATTAAGGCCTAATTGTGCATTTAATCACGCAATTTCAAGTCCCGAGGCGACCCTTCATCTTGTAATCGCGTGATTAAGTGCGTAATTTTACTTTATTCTCGCGATGTGACTCTAACTCGAATTTTTTAAATGAACCAACGCGATTCTGAGATGAAGTCTAATAGTATTTTTGTTAAAAGTTTTGTTCATAATGTATTTTTTTAATTGTTTTCTAGAATATAGTCATTTTGGAAAAACTTTCCAACATATGCATTTCTATTAAAAATAATTATTATAAGGGTAAAACATATAAAATATTTTGTTATTTTTTAATTGATATATATAAATATATATATATATATATATATATATATATATATATATATAGGATTCGGCTAAAATAAACTCAAGTTTATTTCAACTCGCTTTCTTAGCCATTAGATTATGAATGTGCAAAAAACATTTTATTGAATTCTTATTTCAACTCGCTTTCTTATTGATTCATTGATATATATATATATATATCTCATGTGCGGACTCAATATCATGAAAGGGGACTATTATATATGTTTAATTAAATCGTATAATAATCTCATGTTTTATAAATAATTAAGAAATTGACTAAATTATTTTTACTAAAGTGATTTTCTAAATTGCTAGCACGCATTTGAATACTTAGAAAATTGTCAGATGAATTTTTTTTTTTTTTGTACAAATTGGTAGCTCATGTTCATATTATGAACAGTCTCACCTGGAGGCCGATACACACCTCGCATTCGCCATGTTCTTCAAACATCATACCCCCCACCTCCGCAAATCACTGCCCTTGTATTCATGCTAAAAGGCCAAATGAAGTTGCACACACCTTTAGTTTCTCGATTGTAACACTATTTGTCAGCATATCAGTAGGGTTCTTGGTCCTACAAATCTTCTCAAGCAGCAACTACTTGTCATCTAGCAATGACCGTATGAAGTGATATCTGGTCTAAATATGCTTGGTCTTGAAATTGAATGTTGGATTCTTGGCGAGGAATATGACACTATAACTATCATTGTAGAGAGTTTCTTTAAGAACTTTGTTTCTCAACTCTTCCAATAATAAAAAATAATACACGTGATCTTACAAAATAAGTAAACTCTTTTTCGTAGCATTTTGTATGAAAAATATCTTATAAAAAAATATACAAAACGTTTCATCAAATTTAATTTTAATAGCTTTGCGAATTTAATTCTAATATTTAATTTTCATAGTTTGATGATAGATTATGTATTAAACACAAAATAAAAAATTTAAGAAGTAAGCTAGTTATTTCAAAATAAATATTTGTTTATATATATATATATATATATATATATATATTTGTAAAAAAATTAAATCTTATCGTATTAAGATATAGTATAATCTCATATATATTAGTATAACAATAATAAAGTCACATTACAATGCACATTATAAAGCATATTAAGCAGTGTAACTTAACATTACACTCCATATTACAACGCAACCAAACACTCCAATTTAACATTACATTACGTAACTCACATTACTTGTAATCTCATATAAAGTAATCTCACTTTAAGTCTATCCAAACGCGCTATTGGAGTGTGATGATTAAAAGTTGGCATCACAATTGTCAAGTGCACCTTATTTCTATTTTTTTTTTTTGGGTAGAATTACCCCTAACATAAAAAAGTCAATCCCATTACTCACACCAAAGTATTTATTATTGAGCCCCCATCAAAACCTGAAAATGCCTTTTAATTATCCTTACGATCGATGTATTTTTAAAAATTAGCATGATCAATATGAGGCAAAACAGAGACAACATCATAATCAATACAAATGTATCGTAATTAGGTGAAGACGATTGATATTGAATTAAGGCCCTGGTGATAGTTGATACGACCTCAATCCAATAACTTTGACTTTTCGTTAGGATTTTGCAGGGAGAAAAACTTTTCTATCTCACTCTGACTAGACCATATATTGCCTTTACTTTTCAACATTCAAGTCAGTTTTTGAATTGTCCAAAGATGTCTCATTTAGATATTGATCGGATGATTATTATATACATTAAGCATGACTCAGCGAAGAGGATTTTCCTTCCTGCCTATAGCAAACCCATTATAGTTGCCTATGGTGGCTCAAATTTGGGAAATTGTGTAGAAAATAGGCGATCCCTTACTGGGTATTGTGTTAAGATGGGGGATTACCTGATATCATGGAAAGTAAAAAAAAAAAAAACATGATACAGTTTCTAAATCCTCAGTTGAAGCAGAATATATGGCTATTGGACATACAATTGTTGATGTTGTTTGTTTACGAGACTTATTGAGAGAGCTTGGCTTTCCTCAATCTATTCATTCCTTGTTGCATTGTGATAACAAGTCCGCTCTCTAGATTGCTAGTAACCCATTTTTCATGAAAGAACCAAACACATCAAGATTGACTATCATTTCTCTAGGCATAAAATCTTGATTAAAACAGATCAGGTAACTCATGTGAAAACTGGGGAACAAACAACTGATAATTCCACTAAGGCATTAGGTACAAGGGAGTATCATTATTTGGTTGCTAAACTTGGAATGAATAATATATTTTCTGGAAGTTTATCTTCGCAGGATGGTTCTTAGTTTGTGGTTGCAGATGTTCACAGATAGAGGGAGTTTGGATCGATCCAGCGGGGGGATGTGAAGTTTGGGCTTCTTCTGCAAGCTGGACTGTCTTGTGTTTGTTCGGTCTGATCTTTGGCGTGCTGGGCTTGGGCCGGTTGTTATTTTATTTGTTTTATTTGATTGAACTGATTGTATTGTTTGAGGACTAATTTTGTTTTGTTTTTTTCATTAGCTTCTGGTTAAATTTCCTTCTGTTGTAAAGACTGGGGTTGAACTGAGACCCTTGTTGGTTTTGGTTCCCTACTTTAGTGTTTTAAGGTGAAGTGTGGCCAGATGAAAGAAACTGTGCTAATGATCCGCAATTTTCTTATCTCTTCTCTGAAACTCTCTCGGAAGCTAGGGTTAGAGTTTGCTACTTTCACAGACAAAGCAGATCTGGTATCAGCAGCAGCAGGTTGCTATAGAAGTTCTTGTTGACTTTTGTCGATAAAAGACATTCATGGTGGAAATATATATTAACTTGGATTGTGACAGAACCTGCAATAATATCTTGAAAGACCTTGCTAATCTTTTGTCGATGAGTGTTCCAGTGAAATGCCCCTCATTATCGATGCATATTCATGCTCTGGATGGTTTAATTGTTGTTATCCAAGGAAAGGCGGAGAGAATAAGAAATGAATCCACGAAGGAATGACATGTTAGACTTGATGAGTACATACCCTTTTGGATGTTCAAATGTGGAAATTATAGCCTACAACCAAAACCCCTACACTATCTAAGTTCGATTCGGACTCAATCAGGGAGTCATTTGTTTGAATAAAGATCTAGATCACAATGGTTTTTTAATGAACTTTTAAGAAGTCAACTGTTTTGTTATTTTTAAGGTTTTGGCCTACTTCCAGTAGCTGTAGAAGTTCAATTTAGGATTCTAATGTTGAATTCTGATGCATTATGCATTTTAGGTCAAATCTGAATTGATATCATATTGACACAACTTGGTGCTGATCCGATCCGTATGTCACAAGTCGATTTTTTTTTTTTTATAATTCTAGTTTAACATGTATATATTCAAAAAAAAAAATCCCTCATGGATAAACAAATAGTTCATGGACTAACATAAAGAATCCATGATTTTAAGGACTGAAAGTGAACTTATTTTAGAAGACTGACGCTACTATATAAACCCTGCAAACCCAAGCCCTAGGAAACCCTGTAGGTATCACCATCGGCGTCAGCCTCCTCTCCAGTAGCCGCTCCAGTGAGAGACCATGGGTCGAGTCATCAGAGCACAGCGTAAGGGTGCGGGGTCCATTTTCAAGTCCCACACGCACCATCGCAAGGGTCCGGCCAGGTTCCGCAGTCTCGACTTCGGCGAGCGCAATGGCTACCTCAAGGGAGTGGTCACCGAGATCATCCACGACCCCGGCCGTGGTGCGCCACTTGCCAGGGTCGCCTTCCGCCACCCTTTCCGCTACAAGAAGCAGAAGGAGCTTTTCGTTGCCGCCGAGGGGATGTACACCGGACAGTTCGTGTACTGCGGTAAGAAGGCTAACCTCATGGTAGGCAACGTGTTGCCTGTCAGATCCATTCCTGAAGGAGGTGTCGTCTGCAACGTTGAGCACCACGTCGGAGATCGCGGTGTATTTGCTAGGGCATCTGGTGATTACGCGATTGTGATCAGTCACAACCCAGATAATGACACTACTAGGTACTCACTGCTTGATTTCGTCTTCGAATTGCTCATTTCTGCTAAATTGAAGCTCTGCTATGCGATTACCATTGACAAATAGTATTTTACTCCTGTAGAATGATTATGCTGCTTGTGATTTTAGCCTGAAGTTCTTGTGTTTATAACACGAAAATGAATGTTTAAATCACTGTTGCAAGATGTGAAGTATGCAATATAGTACATGAAATGATAAGACTTGGAATCTGCTTAGTATAGAATCAATAGATTGGCTGTAATTGCATGAAGCTGAAATTTCATAGGGATGAGTTTTGTTATGGTAAACCTTAATTAGTACAGAACACATTCATGCATGCCATTGTCATTCACCCTGGGCTCATTTTATAAGCTACTAAGCTTATTGCTTATGGTTTGTTTTGTACACATTTCCTTCTTTGCTTAATGGACAATGAATCTTTGTTGGATATCTGCCCCTTGATATCACTTTGGAATGCTCAGTAGTTGTTTGGAAGTCAACATAAGAATTGAAGGAGAGTATTTAGCTATGATGCATCTAATATAATTAGATGAAACTTCTGTTTTGTATGCTTGGTGTGTTTGGATTGAGGCATTTGGAGGAAAAGGGTAGTGAGGGAAAAATCTATTCCATTGTTTGCATTCAGATTTCAGAATAGTAATGGAAATGATGGAGGAATTCATTGGCTCTCCAAATCCTTATTTGAAAACAAAGGAATTTGGAAGGGAATTAGAAATCCTTGCATTTTCTTTCCTTGAAATGAAGTTGTATTGTATCCAAGAAAGTGATTTCTTTCCCCCTCTCAAATAGACCAGGATATCTAATCGGTTGTTCCATTATTATATGTGATGCTTTGATAGAGTGAAGCTTCCATCTGGATCAAAGAAGATCATCCCGAGTGGATGCAGAGCCATGATAGGGCAAGTTGCAGGTGGGGGAAGGACAGAGAAGCCGATGCTAAAGGCAGGAAATGCATACCACAAGTTTAGAGTGAAGAGGAACTGCTGGCCTAAGGTTCGTGGTGTGGCTATGAACCCAGTGGAGCATCCCCACGGAGGAGGTAACCATCAGCATATTGGACATGCTAGCACGGTCAGGCGTGATGCACCTCCGGGACAGAAGGTGGGTCTCATTGCTGCTCGTAGAACTGGTAGGCTCAGGGGACAAGCTGCTGCCAGTGCGTCCAAGGCCGATAAGTAAGAACAATGATTCCTGGTTATTGTTGCATTTTGTTGTTTGGATCTTTGAATTTAGGGATATTTTGGTATAAAATTCTTCGTCATGAGAGTTAAACTCTATTTTCATTTGAGTTTTGCGTTTGATGATCTGGGAATCATATATCAGAGTGAGTTCGTAACAGTAGTAGCATGCTAATCCATAGAATTGAGTATCCAATGAGGTAAGTATCATATCTAACCCTTCTTGATCTAAGAAAATCTATTGTCAAGAAAATCTAAATCAATCAAAATGCATTGCAATCGCACTACTCAAATTATTAATTCAAGACTTTAAAATTAGTTACAACTGAATTTCCATGTTTAAAATGTTAATGTTTAATGTCCAGATTGATTATTATTTTTTTATTTTAAAATTGACGAAATAAATATATATTTTTAACATAAAATAAAACTAAACCATAAACAACAAATCTAATATTTTAGAAAAACAGAAAATAACATGTTTTAGTTGATTAAATTGCCAATTTTAATGCCAACATTAGAAGAGAAAAAAAATAAAAATCAATGAACTTGATAATTGGAATACCGAATAACTTCACATTATATAATTAATAATGTTACCCTTAATTTTCAATAACCTTGGCAACTTTATTAAAATCACCCGAGTTTCAGCAATAATTTAAGGATTAATGCATTGTTTAGTTATTATGTTGCACAATGTAATAAAATGATTACCTTAAGCCTGGACTAGCAACCATAGACTAAAAAAAATCGTAGGCTTTTAATGACACCGTTGGAAGTTGGCTATAAGTTTACAACTGTTGGCTGGTACCGTCGTATAGTACACGGGGCGGGAACTAGAATAGAAGTCTAGAACCTCTCTATTTCAAAATTAACATTATCAAATAAAATATTAAAGCGTTTTTCCTCGAAATTGACAAATTGTAACACAAAATCAAATTAAATTACGAGCAAAAAAAAAAAAAAAATACTGAAAAAAGCTGAAAAACCCTTCCTTTTCGATATTTCATTCTCCTCTTTCTCTCTCTCACAAGCTGCTCTTCTCTACTCTGCTACTCAGTCTACTCTCCAGTCAGTCTCGAGTCTTGGCCGGGAAATCCCACCGTCCACTTCGAATCGCTCCCTCCGCTTCCTCTCCTTCACCGCAATATTGCAAAATGCCCGGCACGTTATCTGCGGTTGCTTCATTCATCTATCAGCTGCTGACGTTCCGATGAGTCGATTATTACACGATTAAACTTTTGCGAATCTTAAATCTCACTCCTCAGCAGCCCCCATTTCTTTAATTGAATCGGTACCCTATCTATCTATCTGCTACTTTGCTTGAATTTGCTTCCATTCCAGTCAATGGGTCTGCGTTTTGTTCCTTCTAATTGTTATTTAATTAACTAAATTATTAAATGTGTAATGGTTTATTATTTATTAATTCCTTCCTGAAATGGACAGACTTCTGGGAAGTCGGGGACCTCTTTTCTTCTTGGCTGTTGGGCTATGGAATAGTAGTTACGGAGTCTCATTAACTTGTCCTGAAATTCCTTGCATTTGCACCAAAAAAGAAACTCCTTGCATTGGATGCTCCCTTTGTCTCTCTGCTCACTGCCTTACCCAGTTTTTGTTCCAAAAATTTGATCTTTTTCACCAATATCAGAAATTTATCTTCTGGGTATTGAAGGTTAGTTGATTCTTTCTTGTTCCTATTTTGAGATATTTATTTTTTCAAATTTTTTTATGGGCTCCATTTGGTTGTTTTGGGATTAACTTGTTCTGAAAATTCCTTGCATTTGCACCAAAAAAGGAACTTCCTTGCATTGGATGCTCCCATTGTCTCTGTGCTCACTGCCTTACCCAGTTATTTAAAAAAATCTGATATTTTTCATCAATATCAGAAATTTATCTTCTGGGTATTGAAGGTTAGTTGACTCTTGTTCCTATTTTAAGATTTTTTTTCCATCAATTTCTTTTATGGGCTCCATTTGGTTGTTTTGGGATTTTGAGGTGCTTTTGAAGCTAAGAACATAGGATTAGTTGAGAAGGATATCCATTTTTCGCATATAAAGCAATTTATCTGGTTACTTAATAATTGCTATATATTGTGCCTTAGCTCCTGCAAATATGGTGCAGTTTTGTTGAGATCCCTCTGGTTTAGTGAGCGAAATGGTGTCATTTTGACATGGAAAAGAAGTTGTGGTTGTGGAAAAGGAACAAGAGCCCTGGTGCAAGTGACAGCTCAGAATCGATGTCTTCGCCTTCAGACAAAGACTCAGATACACAGGTGACTGACTTATTAAACCCTTCATTTCTTGAATTACATGATGGTTTTATTTGTAGCCTTGAAGCTTTACCAATTTCATTTGACTTGATGTTGAGGGGTGTCCATTTCTTTGACACAATTAAGACTTTGCCTCCTCCCTCCCTCCATGTTAAGTTCCAATTTTTATGATAAGTCTGTTTATAAGTGTCAAAATTACTCAATAAATAGGGTTAAGAACATTGACGAAACAAAACATGTTTTTTAAGCATCAAATAAGCGTAAACCATGAGTAACAAATCTGATACCTCGAAAAAGTGGAAAACAACATATTTTTGTTGCTTAAAACTCCAATTTTAGTGCCAAAATCAGTTGAAAACGTGAAAAGTAAAAAAGCTAATAGTTGGGACTTCAAATATCAACATTTAAATCTGGGACAGCAATTAACAACATTGCCTATAGTTAAAACTGTTTTTAGATTCTTAACCCCAACACATATGTATCTTGTCAAAATCAAACTGTACTCCTCTAATTAATTGAGACTGTGCCAAAAAATTTCCTGTCTAAAACTAGTGAAGGAAGCTTAACTATCATGTTTACATCAAAATGACCCTTGAACCCTTTGATTTTGATTGGTTTATTTGAGCAGGAACAATTTAAGGCCTCTCCTAGTAACAGCAGTCAATCACCAGAAGTTACCTCCAAATCTATCTCAAATGAAGATGGTCAATCACCTGAAGTTACCTCGAAGGCCATCTCAAACGAAGATATTCAATCACATGAAGTGACTTCGAAAGGTATCTCAAATGAAGATGGTGATGCTAATGAAACTATCAAGAACTTGACAGAAAAGCTATCCGCTGCTCTTATGAACGTCAATGCCAAAGACGAGTTGGTAAAGCAACATGCAAAAGTAGCTGAAGAAGCTGTTGCAGGTATTTCCAGTTCAAACAAATTTCCTTTTGGGGAAATTTCATCTTTTTTTGAAAAAAAAATAATTTAAAATTGAATTTTGTAGGTTGGGAGAAGGCTGAAATTGAATTAGCAGTTCTTAAAGAACAGGTCGAGTCTGCAACAAAGAAAAACTCAGTATTGGAGGATCGTGTGGGCCATCTTGATGGAGCGTTAAAGGAATGTGTCAGGCAGCTAAGACAAGCAAGAGATGAACAAGAGGAAAAGATTCAGGAATCTGTAGCTAAGATCACCAAGGCCTGGGATTCCACAAAATCTGAACTTTTGCTCCATAAGAAGGCAGAAGATTCAAAAACTGCGGGTTTTCTTGAAAAGATCGAGTTTTTGGAGAAGGAGAATTTGGCCCTACAGCTCGAACTTCAGCAGCAGTGCGAAGAACTAGAGGTTAGGACGATCGAGAGGGACTTGAGCACTCAGGCAGCTGAAACAGCGAGCAAGCAGCATTTGGACAGCATAAGGAAATTAGCAAAGCTCGAGGCTGAATGCAGAAAGCTCAGAGCTGCAGTGAACCGAGAAAGCAAATCCAATGCTGCTTCCTCCATTTACGTGGAGTCTTTGACGGATAGTCAATCTGACAGTGGGGACCGCTTCAACACGGTGGAAATGGATACTTGCAAGTCAAGCAACTCCGACAGCAATAAGAACTTTGCAGCTTTATCCATGGAGATTGACCTCATGGATGATTTCTTAGAAATGGAAAAGCTCGCATCTTTGCCTCAGAATCCAGAACCCGTTAAGAAAACCGAGGCAGAGGAGTGCTCGAGATTGAGGGTGGAGATTGAAACAATGGTTAATCGGACGGTTGAGCTTGAACAGAAGATAGAGAAGCTTGAGCAGGAGAAATCGGAACTGAAGATGGATCTTGAGAGGGTTCGGGCATTAGGGGAAGCTTCTCAAGTTGAGTTGATAGAGGCAATGATCAAGTTGGAGGATGTTCAGAGGGAGTTAAATGGGGTTAGTGAGTCGAAGCAGTCAATGGAGGATCGGGTGGCTAAGATGGAAGCTGAAGCTGTGAGCCTTTCATCGTCGGTGGACTCGTTAGAAGAAGAAGTGAGGAAGGAGAAGGCATTGTCCGAGGAATTTGTGGCCAAATGTCGTCGTTTGGAGGAAGAGTTGGCGAGAAAGGAGGAGGAGCTTGAGATGCTGCGGTACTTGAGTATGAACAACCAACCAAAGATAAAACAGGTCTGTTCTTTGATGATTTCGTTCCTCTGATTTCGTTCTTAATGAAGTTATTTCAGCAAAAATTGTCAAATTTGGGTTTTCTATTTGTTAAAATTGAATCATCATATCAATTACAATTGGGTTAAAAACCTAAAAACAATCCCTACTATAGAGGTTGATTTTCAATTTTCTTTTTTGTGTTTGATTTTGCGTTAAAATTGGCGTTTTGATCAAATAAAATATATTATTTTCCACTTTTATAAAGTATTAGATTTATTACTCATGATTAGGCTTATTTGATACTTTAAAAATATGTTTTTGTTTGTTCAATTTTAACGGTAAAAAGTGTAAACCAACTAATCTAATGGCCGGGACACAGAATATAAACATTTTAAATCTGAAACAGTGATTAGCAACAAGGTCTTAACCCATTACAATTTGACCAAAGTTTAATAAACACTTTTGTAACTAACCCTGCCCCAGGATATAATGTTGGGTTAAGAACTTAGAAACAGTTCCAATTATAGGCTATATTGTGAATTAATATCCTAAATATAACATTTTGCTAACTATCTTATTTTGTCGTTAAAATTGACATTTTAATAAACAAACTCCACTTTTCTAAATATTATATTTATTGCTCATGATTCAGGTTGATTTGATGTTTAAAAACATGTTTTTGTTTCATCTTAAAAAGTCAAGTTTAAGAGAAAATGGGGAAAAAATCAACTAATATGATAGTTGCGATACTGAATTATAGACATTTAAATCTTTACATCGATTAACAGGAGGACTTAACCGCGGCTGCTGGGCGGCTGGAGGAATGCCAGAAAACGATCGTATCTCTGAAGAAGCAACTGGACTCTTTAGCGACGCTTGAAGACTTCCTTATCGACACCACAAGCATACCCGACTCCTCACCGGGCGGTCTGATGGTTCCAAGGGCTAATGGCGGTGAACTGTGGAGGTTTCATTCAAATGGAACGTTTTCTCCGGGAAGAGACAATAATAACTCCGCCGTGAAAACATCTGCTGAAATTTTGAAGAACGATAATCGGAAATCGCCTGTTTCTTCTTCATCGTCATCGTCATCGGAGAAGAACAAGAATGGGTTTGCTAAGTTTTTCTCTAGAACGAAGAATGGGATTCAGCTGGAGATATAGTGAGAGTGGATGTTTTAATCATCTGGGTTTTGCTTTGCTTAGACTTCACTTGGTGTTCATTTATGGATGAACATTGAGATTTTATGAGAGTAGGTAGGGTTTGAGTTTTTAATCACCTTGAATTAGTCTTGTTATTTGGCAAAAAAATAATAATTAAATTAGTCTTATTGATAATCTAGTAGGGGATGGCTATAGTTCAGTTCATTCATGAACTAATTTTAAATTGAATTGCACTGAAAAAATCAATAATTCAACTGATTTGGTTATAAATTAATATATAATCAATTTAAGCTTAACTAAACTGTTTTAACTATAAAGAATCCACAAATGCGAATGTTGAACCGAATTTGACGAAGATAATTGAAAAATAGATTTAACTTTTGTAAAAATATAGAGTTGACCTCAAAATTAATCTTATATGTATTTTTGGTTCAAGCGGTTGACTAAAATATACATGAGATTCAACAATTATTATTTCCAAATTTAAAATTAGTTCATTTCGGTCGTTTAAAAACACCAATTTTAAAGCTAAAATCAAGAAAAAATCTCGATTGCCACCAATCCACATGGCATAATATTATTGGGTGGAGAGCCACCACATGGTTGCCACCTGTTGGATCGGTGGCAACCAAGAATTTCTCCAAAATCAATCCAAAAATAAATATAAAAAAATAGAAAGCAACAATCATCAACATTTTAAATCAAGCTGAGACTATTTTTAGTTCTTAACCCTATAATAACTTAGTAATAAAGTTCAAACATACTAACGACCAACTAACGGATGTACCAAAAAACACATTTTTTCAAACGTTTGGTACCAAAAGTATACAAAACCAAACATCCGGTTGTACTAAAAGCCACATTCGGCCAAACATGTGGTATGAAAAGTACCTTTACCCTACTATATATATATATATATATATACATTACTACGCCAGCCACATAAGGAATTCAATTCATACAAGTTTCCAGACAGTAAGAACCTCTTGAAACATCTCCAGCATAAGCTCCCTTTCTGCATGCTTGAAGAAATCCCCAATCTCCTCCCGAACATCGTATATCTTCCCGAAATCAAATAGGTACACGAGGCACCCTTTCTTGAGCTTCGGCAACTGATACAGCCACGCCTCTTGCAACCTCTCAAGAACGTTGTTCGAGCTTATGTCTTCCAACAAGCTCTCCTCACACGCATCCTTAAGATCCGCAATCCCGTACTTGTTTGCTGCCCCCAACAGCGCGATCCTGTGCTTCCAGAACTCCTCGTGCTTTATGGTCCCGTAGAGGTAGCCTAGCAACGCCGAGCATGATTCTGGAGACATGTCTTCTATGTGGATGGTGGAGGATTCTTTCTCCTTGAGGTTGTGCCGGAACATGCTTTGGAAAACCGGGGAGCTTGCTGCTAGGATCGCTTTGTGGGCCCTCAGGGTCCCGTTTGAGGTGTTGATGGTGACATCTGAGTGGATGGCTTCGTTGAGCATTCGGGATAAGCACTTGAGAGTTGTCTCCATTGCTGTGGTTTGCAGGGTGCCGTCACTTGGCCACGCGGATAAGGCTTCCCCGCCCTAAACGTAAAGATGAGATTTTTAAACATTGTATGCAATAAAGAACTGACTTTTGCAGTAAAGTTAGGAAAGGAGAAGGTTACGTTTAAGGAGCAGATCTTCAAGTCTAAGAACTCAACATCAATCACAAAGCGGCCTTGGAATGTGCAATCAACAGGCCATCCGAAGTCATCACATGCTCGGAGCAGCCTCTCATGCACTGGAATATAGAGAGAATAGATTCATTTTACAGATACAGAAAACACGGATTATACGACTAAGATTAGAGCTGATAGATTTAAGATTAATTCCGGAAAATTGCTTGTTCAAGAAGAAGTGATATTCATTACAT
Source organism: Clarkia xantiana subsp. parviflora (assembly GCA_036873135.1). Taxonomy (NCBI): domain Eukaryota; kingdom Viridiplantae; phylum Streptophyta; class Magnoliopsida; order Myrtales; family Onagraceae; genus Clarkia; species Clarkia xantiana. The sequence goes on from JAPTYO010000031.1 coordinate 722,733, forward strand.
TAACCCTTACTACTTCAACAAATTAAGAAAATTATAACTTCAAAGCAGTAGTTTCAAACAAGTGGAGATTGTTTACCCAGAACAAAAAACAAAACAAAACTTTAGATCGTGCAGCTTCAATTGAAGTAAATTAGGGTATCGTTCTGCCCATTTTCATGTAGCAGATATTCACTAGGATACTATGCCCTAACCTACAAGCATATGGTTTTAGGACCCTGAGGTGGTTTTTCATCTTTTCAGAAGTTACTTGAGACCTGAGCCTCAATCTATTGACCATTAACTTCTATGTGTTGGATCATAATTAAGAATTTAAGATCAAGATCAGTCAGAGCCTTCATCCTTGACTTTGTGTCAGCTCTTACTGAAATTATTCAACCCAAGCTAACAACCAAAACTAACTTGCATCTGGAATTAAATGAGTTTTGTTAAACAAGAGCACCAAAATTCACAACAAAAACACCATATTTGGAGCATATACTGAATTGTCACTGTCTCTGAGCCACGATTATGCTCAACAACCGAACACCTCAGTGAATCAGAACTCAGATCACTCAAATATGCATGAACTACTCAATAATCATTAATTAATCGCAGAAGAACCCAGAACATCGAAGGATGGATTCAATTTTATAGCTGGAAACAGAATTAGACCTGGGGAAATGTAGAATTTGCGGCTTGTGCCAGTAATCGATACACGGAGAACAAACTTAGCAAGCGGCGGCTGCTCTTTGGACAGCTTGGACGACTCCGGGAACAGCCGCACGTACAGGTAACGATTCTTCTCGACCGACAGATACCTAAGTGAATTGGAAAGCATTCAGAATAGGAGCACAATTACACAGACAATCGAGAATTCACGGAAATGAAGCGATGACGGCGAAATAGTTACCAGTTCCATATGCCGACTTTGAAAGGATCGGATTTCTTGTAAGAGCAGGGGCCGAAGTTCTCGATCTTCCACTGAGCGAGCCGCGAGATAGTCTCTACCTTGGTGTCCGCCATAGCTAGAGGACTGGATGTTGATCGGTTGCGTTTTGGAGGTTTCAGCAAGGCGATAGAAAAGGAGAGACTTTTACGGACTTGTTGGAAGTCCCTCTTGATGAAGTAAGTAGAGTGTGTTCTGGTTGCAAAAAAAGAAGGTATTCTATTTTTCACTTTGTCAGCAGTTAAAAAGTCTAAAACTTTAAAGAAAGTATAAAATAAAATGAATCACTGATTTTAAACGGGTCTATTTGCATATTTTAGGGTTAACGGGTTTTTGGTTCATGATATTTGATAACTTTTGGGGTTTAGTCGATAATGTTTTTTTTTACCTAGTTTTGGTACCATATATTTGCAGATTTTTTCTAGTTGGTCTAACCGTTACATTCCGTCCATTTTTTGACATGTTCAAGTGACGTGATCCACTCTAAACTTTAAATTTAGCCCTCTTTCTTAACCTTTTTTTGTTCAATTTAGTCCCGAAGTTTCAAAATTGACCCCAATTGGACAATATGTCCAATTGAATTTTTGAAATTTCGGGACTAAATTGAACAAAAAAAGGTAATGAAAGTATTAGAGGGACTAAATTGAACAAAATTGAAAGTTTAAGGTGGATAACGTGACTTGTACATGTCAAAAAATGGACGGAAAGTAACGGTCGTACCAAAACCAGAAAAAATCTGTAAACTTATGGTACCAAAACTAGGAAAAAAAACATCATGGACCAAAATCTAAAAATTGTCAAACATCATGAACCAAAAGACATGTTAATCCTATTTTAAATGAAACACTTTATTAGCTGTCAACACTCTTTCTGTACTAGATTGTGCGTGACGTATATAATATGAAACAGAAAGAATGAGTGCGGTGATCTTAATTAATTTTAAACTTTTTATATTAATTATTGATCCACATATTAGGCTGAATTATTCTTGAATGAATGACACGGAAGCGAATATAGCCACTCTAGTATCTTTTAAATATTAAAATTTTCAATTTTGTAATATATAATTTTTAACTTAATTTATTGTTAAACTTGCTGTTAAGCCTTAAATATCTCTAATTTTTCTGTATGTCATTTAAGAAAATTAATTTAATAATGTCAAATCAAGCAGAATCATAATGCTTTAGATTATCCTATCTAAAATTTAATGGTTCTTTTAGTATTACTGCTTCCATTCATTTTGTAATATATGATAAATAAGTTTTAAACTTAGTTCAAAGTGTGTTTACCAAAATTTTAGCTAGCTTACCATACATTTGATCTAATTATATTGAGACCGTAGAGGTGACGACTCTTTCTATTTTTTCCGGTTCGGTTTATATCTCCATATTTGACCGAACCCGCCACTCGCCGATCCCAAATAACAACATTTTTCAAAACCACTCTTTTTCCGAAGGCTTGGTCGGATCCGACTGTCAACAACCTTACGGTGGTATTAAAATTTAGGTATCGATGTGGAATTAAGTAAAAATTATTAAAATTAAAAGTATAAAGACGAGGGTATTGTGGTAAACTTAGGTATTCCATCCCCCATCCTCCAGCACCGACCACGTGGCGCTTTGCAGTGTGGTTTTTTTTTTTTTTTTTTTTTTTTTTTTTTTTTTTCTGTTTTGTCATTTACCAGGAAACTTCGGAGAAGCGGAAACAAACCATCCACCAAAAGTTTCTCTTACTCTGCTGATCTGAATATCTGATCGGAATACTCCCCCAAAAAGCCGGATTTCAGCGACGCCGATCACCATGGCTTCGACTTTCAGTGGCGATGAGACTGCACCTTTCTTCGGTTTCCTCGGAGCCGCCGCTGCTCTCGTCTTCTCCTGTAATTCCCTCTTCCTTAACGCAATTGATGCTTTTCGTTTCATTCTATGGTTTATGAATCGTGTTATGGTGTGAGTTTTTGGATTTTTTGTTTGATCGCACAAGATGGTGTTGGTGGAATTGGTTTGGTTATAGCAGTTGCTTATGATATGGTTATCATCCATTGATCAAGGCATAGTAGAGTCTTTGGTATTTAGGAATCTTTAGGAAATATCATATTGTCCAGAAGAAGGAAAATTACTCACATAATTCAATTCATTATCCAACCTTAAAGTAATAAAACTTAATTAATCGAAGCAATAGCGGTGGTCGATTGCGCAAAGGTTCTTCAATTGCATTCTGATCCATTGTTGGTGGCCTGGCGATGGTGAAATATAGGGAAGAAATCATTGCAGGTTCTTAACCTCTGCCAGCAATGATTTCTGTGTTGGGTGGTTTTAATTTCTTAGCTGCCATAGCATATGCTCATTAAATCTCACGAGTACCAGTGATGATTACTATTAGGACTGAGAAACTAGCTTCAGTTAGTCGTTTTCCTTATTTTTTAGTATGAAAGTAGAAACCTATGTATTGGTATCGGCTTTGATATCGTTTGCAGTGTCTTCATCATTCAATCTTACCCCTGTTTATACCATATGTGGATAATGGTGTTAACTGTTGTGTACTTTGTCATCTTTCAAATTACAGCAAGCTTGGTATTCTGAAATTTCTGTATATCAGTTTAGAATTATCCAGTCGGTTAGCTTAAGTATATTTCTAGTCAGAGTAGGATCTAAGATCCTTATATGAGGCATTAGGCAAGCAATATGTCTCTGTCATTTTGCTGTATCTTAACTATAGTGTTGTAAAAATACCACCCTTCATGCTATTTCTAGCTGAGATGAATATTACATGTCTGTTTAAGGACAAAGGCATGTACTTAATTTATTAATTTACCTTAGTTAAATGAGTATTTGGCAACAAAAAAAAAAAAACTGATTTAGCTTGCCCTCTTTAGTGAAACATATCATTACTTGTTGTTGGATATGTGCATTAAATGATTCATTTTCTTTGGTTCAATAGTAATTGGATTTCAGTCTCTGATTCTCTGTCACCTTGTGTGCGTGCGTTATGTGAAGATAGAACGACTTCAGATGGTTTCCTTGCATGTACATTAGAAAGTTTTAAGCTCCAAGCAGTATATTACATATATTTATAAGCAAGCAGATTGTGGAGCATCTGTAGTTCCTGAAAATACTTTGATGCAGTACTTGTATCAATGTTTCTTGTGACAAAACTTGCGAGTTTCTTTCTCTATAATGAGTGGTTCTCTTGTCGGGTTATGTCAGGCATGGGTGCTGCCTATGGGACTGCAAAGAGTGGAGTGGGTGTGGCCTCCATGGGTGTCATGAGACCTGAGCTCGTGATGAAATCGATTGTCCCTGTTGTCATGGCTGGAGTCTTGGGTATCTATGGCCTCATTATAGCCGTTATAATTAGTACGGGAATTAACCCAAAAGCCAAGTCATATTACCTCTTCGATGGCTACGCCCATCTCTCCTCCGGTCTCGCTTGTGGACTTGCTGGGCTTTCTGCAGGCATGGCCATTGGGATTGTTGGTGATGCTGGTGTGAGGTAACACACAATCCTGTACTTGAATGAATATTATTCATTCTTATTATTTCTTCCTTTCATCCAATAAAAGAGACTCAACAAATTTGTATCATAATTTGACAGGGCAAATGCACAGCAGCCAAAACTATTTGTGGGCATGATTCTCATCCTCATTTTCGCTGAAGCACTTGCATTGTATGGATTGATCGTCGGGATCATTCTTTCTTCTCGGGCAGGTCAGTCTCGGGCAGAGTAACTGCTTCTTAGGCTACTATCTGATATCTTTAAATTGGGTAAGTGTCAAATTGAAGGATGGAATTGATTGGTTTTGTTGTTAATCTTGTCAAAACAATTGTTTGTTTCTGAGTGTTTTAGAGTGTACATTTGTTGTTGGATTGAATTTTCATGCAGTATTGTATTTGGTACCTTTTGTTGTCTACCTGAATATCATATGTGCCCAGGAAGAATATATGATGTATAAGGCTCACGAAGAATTTGAGCGGACCATTATTAAATTGGGTTTGGCTTAATTGTTAAATAGGCTGGATTCAACTTAAGCTCGAATCAACTAGGATTTTGCCAAATTTGAATTTACTAACTTAATCAATTCCGATCAATTAATAGAGGATTCAGATCACTTGTCACACACTTCCTATCCTACTATAGTTCGTGCATCATCGTTAAGTTTATGTAGGATAAAAATAGTGGGGCAGAGAATCTGAATATACATTATTTAGTTCTGTTAGTTTTAACATTGATTTTGTAAGGAAAAGTGAAACACAACAATCGATATATAAAACAAAATCTCAACAAAAAAATCAGAACAAATAATTAACTAACCGATATTAACTATAAGAAATAAGAGTTAAAAATCTAACAATAATCCAACTATACATTATGTTGTCTCAATTATCAAAAATATATTTTTTATGTATCAAATAAGATTAAATCATATGCAACAAATTTAATATTTCAAAAAAGTGAAAATTTGTTTTTATTACTTAAAATGTCAATTGTACCGTCAAAATAAGTAAAAAAAAAATCTAATAATTAGAACACTAAATATCAAAATTTTAAGTATGAAATATCGATTAGCAATATAACCCGTAACATAAGGTACTTTCATACCACATGTTTGACCGAATGTGGCTTTTAGTACCGAATGTTTAGTTTTGTATACTTTTGGTACCAAACATTTGAAAATATGTGATTTTCGGTATATCCGTTAGTTGACCGTTAAATGACATGTGCAAATCACGATACTGAACCTAAACTTTTGATTTGTTCATTTTAGTCCCTTAAATATATTCCTAATTTTTATTTTGTTTAATTTAGTCTTAAAATTTCAAAATCGAATTCAAATGAACTAATTGAACCCAATTGAACTAATCAATCCCAATTGAACTAGACTAATCAAACCCAATTGAACTAATCAAACACAATTGACCTAGCAGGACCTAACCTAGGGCTAGGTCCGACCCTGGGTCGGGGTCGGTTGGGTCTGGCTACTCCGACCCAGGTCAGACTTATCATTGGGCTAGGTCCGACTCTGGGTCTGGGTCTGATGGGTCTGGCGACCCCGACTCAGGGTCGGACCTAGACTTAGTCTAGTTCAATTGGGTTTGATTAGTTCATTTGAATTCGATTTTGAAAATTTAATACTAAATTAAACAAAATAAAAGTTAGGAATATATTTGATAATTAAATTGAATAAAATCAAAGTTTAGAGTAGGTTACGTGACCTGCACATGTCATTTAACGGTCAACTAACAGATGTACTAAAAATCACATTTTTTTTCAAACGTTTGATACCAAAAGTTTGCAAAACCAAACATTCAGTACTAAAAGTCACATTCGATCAAATATGTGGTGTGAAAAGTACTTATAACCCTTATTTTTATTTTATAACAGTACAAAACTATCCGTTCATCCAATAATATTTTTTAAATATTGGAATAAGATTCACACTCCCGATTCAAATTCGACTGCTCTCAAGTCTTAACACGTTACAGTGTCAAAAAAATTACTCCCTCCATATAAACTTATTCCTACACCTCACAGAGGAAAAATTAGAACCGAAGGAAAAGCTCTGGTCAGAGACTGTAACCACCACGAATGCCACAGTACTACCATCAATAACATACCACACAAACAAAGATGATTACCTCTTCTCACCACATAAGCATCTGGCAGCTTGGAGGGCAAAGTATGTAAGGATAATGTCAGCGCCAGCTCGTCTAAGACACATCAGCGACTCCATCATCACTTTCTCTTCGTCTATCATCTTCAGAACCGCACCTGCCTTGATCATTGAGTACTCGCCCGACACCTGATATCACATTGTCGAAACGGATATGAAAAAGCAGAGGAATTCCAAAACTGGGTATCGGTTATGTTTATGAGATAATGCAAAACCTGATATGCAGCGATCGGTAGGGGAGAGTTGTCACGTAGTAGTCTGATGATATCCAAGTAAGGCAAACCGGGTTTCACCTGTTACCAATGTAAGAATGTTTCAGAGAATCAAAGAAGGGGGTTTTACTTGGAAAAAGTGATGTACTAACCAACAGAATGTCAGCTCCTTCAGATTCATCTGCACCGAGCTCAACTAAGGCTTCTCGGTAGTTTGCAGGGTTCATTTGATAACTTTTGGTTTAAAGGAATGAAATTATTAGTCCCGAAAGAAGGTAAGTTTGATTCACATTTTTGAATTTGGTTGATATGAGGTTAGATAGTTACGTTTTTTTGTCTCCAAAACGCGGATTGGAATCCAGTGCTTCTCTGAATGGACCATAGAATGAACTTGCGTATCTGCCACAAAATGTAAAACAGGAAGCAAAGAAAGATGAGGATATGCTTGAAAGTTGCAAGATTAGTTGAGCACAAATCGTATGATCACTATATGTAATGTTGGTTCTTATGTGTTGGTGTTGAAATTAGACTTAAAACAACATTGTAGAGTGTTATACGAAATAGGAATCTGAAATGAATAACATAGAAACTTACTTAGCTGTGTAGGACATGATAGAAACGTGTTCAAAGCCCTCAGCATCAAGAGCTTCTCGAATGGCTCCAACTCGGCCATCCATCATATCACTGGGACTAACAACATCTGCTCCAGCTCGAGCCTATAAAGTTTGCTTTTAAACAAAATTAAAAAGAAATGCTATGAACGGAGATACGACCACCTAACAGTCCTTTAATCTTAAAAATATCCTGGTAAAAAGAATAAACCCTGTCAATGTTTTCACTCTATTCTCTTCCTCCAATGTTTAAACTTACAAAAAAAAAAAAAAAACTTTTCCACAATTTGCGTTTCACCCTGATAATAAATCGAAAATTTGCCATCAGTAGCACATTAAGACTTATACCAAGAAAATTATGGGATTTTTATAAGCTTGCACGTTATACCTAGGACGCGGTGATTATTAGCACGCTGTGATGTAATGTGGATGAATAAAAAGAAAAGAAAAGAAAAAGAATCCTCAATCTCTCTTCAGTTCATCAGAAAACAAAATATCCTAGAGGAATAGTGTACCTGGGATACTGCTTGTTTGCACAACTGATGGACTGTTTCATCATTCATAATGACTCCTGAAAAGTGTCCAATGAACAGAGATGAGAAATATCCAGCGATGAACACTATGACCAGAATACCACCCAGAAAAAACAAAAGACATGTACTTCATTTTCAGATATTAGAGGTGCTGAAACAACGCTTACCATCTTCTCTAACAATACCATCATGTCCATCAGATGAATATGGGTCCAAAGCAACATCGGTGTAGATAACCTAGAAGCAGAAAAGAAGATCTTTTAAGATAATGACACAGCTTCACAACTTGACAATATTGGTTTAAGGATGTAATTGCTTCCAACTTACCAGATCAGGGTACTTATCCTTCAGTAACCGAATAGTTCGAGGAACCAGACCATTGTCATTGTATGCTTCATCCCCTGAGGGAGTCTGTTTCAAGAAATTAGCTCATTAGTTGAGATAGACAAAAAAAAAAAAAAACAGAGAGAACACATTACTTAATCACACACACATATATATACTGAAAAGGAAATATATAATGATTCGGTATTTATAATTTTGTTTTGTGTCAATGAAGAATTATGCACCTTCAATGCATCCGGAACTTTGGGGAAAAGCACAATACTATTGACACCAACATCCCGAGCTTTAGCAACCTGTCCAAGCGTAAATTCATGAAGAGTTTCTTCTGGAACATGCTTATACAAGCATAAATTAGTATATGAACTTGAACATCTTATTAACAAAACCAAACAAATCAGGATGGTAACTTAAATAAAATGAACAACATGGTTCGCAAATAGATCCACAACAACAAAATTGGTCTACACAACCCAAGCTAAGCAAAATGAAGTTGGTGGAGTGTGTCAGAAGTGCAAATTAAACCTTATCAAGGAAACAAACCATGAGGGTATCATATTTCTTGGATGAATATACTTTGGTTAATGATGGTTGATTTGATTGGTTTTGCAATGTTGAATAGAAATATACTAATCTCCTTTTGGTGCATTTCCCAAATGAAAATTTTCTCACAAGAAACGCCAAGCTAAATTACCTCTTCCACGAGCCCATGCCTCCAGCCAAGCCTATAGCACCCTGGCATGGCTCCGATTGGAGTATCCTCCTCACCTGGAAACCAAGTTTTACAGTGAATCAGTACACAAGATAAATATAAGATGCCTTAAATGCTTTATATCCAATCAAAAGTCAGTTCTCTTTGAAAATGAAACGCTTCAAACCAACCTTCGTGTATAAAAAGTGGATAAACGAAATTTGCAGGAGATATATTTGTTTCCTGGAAAGCTGCCCTCATGGCAGGCGATCTCCGATTACGACGAGGTCGTCGACTGAGCGGCTGTCCCATATACACAGAAACTAGCTACAGTGAGGAGCCAAACACTAGCATATATTATAGACTCAAAGGCCACTTACATTAAAGCTGCAGTCATGTCTTTGGGATCCAAATTATCACAATCTAGTCTACTTAGGAGAAAGAATAAAGCAGTTCAAGTGGACATGTCAATACGTACAAGAGATGACACCACAGGTGTACCAGCAGGAGCTGCAGGTTTTGGAAGAACTGGAGGTGCTGCTGGCACATTTCCAGCAACAACCGCAGCTTCGCATTCTGCATCGGTCCTTCCGAGCTTCTTAATAGACTCCTCGCGCTTCCCACTTGCCCGCACAACAAACAAACGTCGCGGATTGGCAGAATTTCTAACGCAATTGAATCTCAAGCTCGTCTTTGGCTTCAAACTTGACAAGTTATGGCAGTCAATGCCCTTAGCTGATGAGACACTGCAGGGAGCATTGATCACCGTCGACGCCATGGATTGACAGAAATCGAGGAATCGCTAAATTCCTGTATCAGATCATCTCAATGGAGTCAAATCCGATCGAGGAGATGCAGCATAAAGTAATTGAAGCTGATTCAGAAGGTAATTGAGCTCAGCTAAGATCATCCATGCGAATTGCAATGCATAGAAATGAATTACGTTGAACAATATACTCAAAGCAACATGAAATTAAATCTCAGGAAAGATGGATAAGGAAGGATTGGATACCGGAATCTTTCCTGAACTTGACCACGAACTGCTCAGGATTGAGAGAGATGGAGGAGGGAAAGACAGCGGCCTTATCGGAATTCGGTTTATAACAAATGAATGGTGACAACTGTAAATAAGAATTATAAGATTTGATTAATAGTTATAGAATTATAGATTTGTTTATACTTTAAACCTCGCTAGTTATCATTGAAATATATTCATGACCACTACTTTACTAATTACGATTTAACCCAATGCAAGTGAAAATTAGTCTAGATGTGTCACGTTGCACAATAATACGTATTTTATATCAGAAGCTCTAGAATTGTCGGTTTTCACCATATGCCTTTATCTAATTTAATAACAAAAAATACATTTCGTTTAGATTTGATATAGTTGTGTGAATCTACCATTATATTTTGAATTGCAAACATATATACTTCCATTTTATAGGATATAACAATTCAAGTGTCGCACGAAGTGTTCTAATACCACAAATACTTATACCAATGTAACAAATCATGTAAAATCAACTCGAGCCTTGTAAAATCTTCTCGGCATCAAACCGTCTCTCGTCTTTCAGATCCTTCGGGAACGCGACGAGGAACACGACTCTCAAGTTCCCTCTCTCCTTCGAATTCGGTATCGGCATACCTTGCCCTTCGACAACGGTCTCATAGCCCGGGTGAACAATATCATCTATTTTGAGCTGCATTTTGGTGCCCCCTAGTAAAGGCACCGTAAGGTTGCACCCCGTAAGTGCCTTTACTAAGGGTATCTCTATCGACAGCTCTAGGTCATCACCGTCTCTCCGGAAAAGGGGATGTTTTTTCTCGGATATTATGAATGTCACGTCGGAGGGTTGCATTCCTAATCTCTCGTTTCCCATTCCTTCGAATGTTATTTTCGTGCCTTTTTTCCATCCAGGCTTCACGTTTATGGTTAGCTCTTCTTCTTCCTGGACTGTTTCCCTGGTTAAATGAAAATACATAAATACAATTATTTTTGAAAAAGATGGCACCCAGAAAGAAAAAGTTATTACAATCAACGTGCGACTTCTATATTGAATTGGGAAAAGTCCGAAAAATGGAACTAGCATTTTTGCTACCCATTTAAATTAATTACTGCTCGCTTCAGATCAGTCTGTAAGATAAAATGTTGGCAGTTAATATCTTTTTATTCTTAGAATCTTAGCGGTGTTTGAACTCATAACCTCTTAATTAAAAGATGACGTATTGAACCACCATATATATTACATTGGTTAATTATAGTAATTAGTTCTTCTATCCAAAATTATTCTTAAATAATTTTAAAATTCACAGAATTGACTGAATAATTTTCCAAAATCACATGTAAATTTGTAATAACTTATACTAGCTAGTATAGTTTGGTCTACTTAATTAGACTCAGCTCGCCACTCTATAGGGCAAGCTAATATGGTTGGGAACTATACCAAAATTTCTTACTTGGGTCCCAATTAACTTAGGAGTTGTAACTCAATTGTAACATTAGAACAAGTTTTTAGGACTTGATTGAGACATTTATAAAAGTATCTAGTTAATTTTTAAAATTTAAAAAGTATTTAGCAACAATTTAAGACGGAGAATTGATGAACATAACATTACCATCATTTTTGTAACATATTAGAACATCCACCATTACAAAAAAAAAAAAAAAAAATACATGTGCGCCAACTATGGTTTTTAATAAACACTTGCACGGTTTTCTCTAAACTTCTAATTAATATGTTTAGTAAACTATGTAATATTGCGTAGCGGTTCAATACTTCAACTTGCAACCAGAAGTATCAGGTTAAAATTATATACTTGAGTATGTAAAAATATTTGTGATGAGAACTTTATCATCATTATTGATTGATTAGATACGAGGAGTGAATGTTTTAGGGTTTGACACCTAGTAGACCTTTGAAACAAAAAAATAAAAGAAAACAGGTTTAGGACACAAATAAAACTAGGGGTGAAACCGGACGGTCGGACCGGTTTTTCGCTTGGTTCGGTCGGTTATCCATATTTTCGGTCCGGTTTTTTTCCTTTAAAAAATCCGATAAAAAACCGTATGAGGAAAAATAAACCGTCCATTGGTAGTACGGTTTTTTCGGTTCGGTTTTCGGTTTAAACCGAAAATCCAAAATTAACAATCACCGTTTAAAATTCTCATTATTTTCATGGAATTTATCAAACCGAAATGAAAAATAGCGTCAATTAATATAATTAAATAAATTACAAAACAAAATTAGAAAAAACAATCTTCATAAGTGACTATTTTATAATTTTTGTTAACCTAATTAATTAATTATATTGATTAATATCAACTAATATAGTATATATTTTACATATTTAGTTAGCACAACGGTCGGTTCGGTCCCCACGGTCCTCAAATCTCAAAATCCGAACCGAACCGAAAAACCGAATTAGAGTAAAAAAATCCAACCAAAAACCAAACCGTATATTTCGGATTCGATTTTTTCGATCCGGACCGGTTCGATTTTCCCCGGTTTTTCGGACCAACCGGATTTTGGTTTCACCCCCTAAATAAAACACTAGCTAGGAAAGGAAACGTACCCCGTATTTATAACGACATCCCTAGTTATATTGATCTTCTTTGTGCAACCATAACACAACTCCTCAAGAGTGCACTCAAGATTCTTCTCCATCGCAGGCGGCTTCATGATCCCGGTCGAGTTGGAAAACATTATCGGCGTGCTGCTCCGCTGACTCGGCATCCTAGATAACTGTCCTGAGAACGCTCTTCTGCCCTTGTCTCTCGAGAAAGACGAAGGTATCGGAGTATTGCTCTGGCTACCATTTCTGGACAGGGAAGAAAACCCTGGATAGTAACTGTCATGGAATCTGTTGCTTTGGTATCTGCAACTGTGTATGCCATTTATACTATTTTCTTGCCCCGATAATAACTCCTGGAAATAAATCAACAGTATTAGGGTTTTAACTTTGATAAATAAGTTTACATCTAGGGTTTATAGAAGATGAAGATGATAATTATACACAATATTTTTATTTTTCTAGTCGTCACCTTATTTTTCCGTCAACGGTTGTTACTTCCAAAAATGTAAAATTAAATAACACAAGCTCTTATTCTGTTAACATTAGCAAATATGATTTACCGATACCACTAATAATAACCCTTAAAATTATAATTTTTAAATATTGACAACATTTTAAAAAGAAATTTATCGATAATTTTTAGGGTTAATAACTAAAAAACTGTCCAAGGTTTACCCTATGTTAAAATTAGGTGTCTAAAGTTTCAAATGTTAAACTATAATGTCCAAGATTTCAATTTTGTTAAAATGTAGTGTCTCGGTGTGATTACTTTAGAGAAGTCAATTCCGACGAAACCGTCTGTCAAATTCGAGCTCCCATACACACTCCTCCTAGTCATCTTGCCGGGACCGTCACCTAAGAAGCTAGTTACATCCACGCAAATAAATCTCACTCTGTTGTCCTTGGAAAATAGCTCCACGCCACTCTTCTAGAAACTTTTTTTTTTAATATTCAATTTTTGGGTGAAATTTGACGATTTTGTAAAAAGTAAATAGTGATGGATTATCATTGGGTGGGTGGGTTGATGAAAATGATTGAATGGAAATGAAAAGACGTGCAAAGACACCAAATTTCAACAAAAATGAAACTTGGGACAGTCCATTTTAACATTTCAAACTTCAGACACCTAAATTTAACATAGGGTAAACTTTGGACAGTTTTTTAGTTATTAATTAATTATTTTATGGGAAAGAGGTTTAAAAAAAACGAACCTTGTTCCCGTTGGTGAATTCAAAAACGATAGAAGAGTCCTCTCTGTAGACAATCTTGGGCTCCTTTTTACCCTCCAAATGAAGTTGTTTGTGCTTAGAACTTGAGGAACAATGGCTGAATTTGAATATCATTGATTTCAAGGCTTTACCGAATTGGAAAGGGATGCATGTGCCTTTTGGGACGGCAACGGCAATGGCGTCGGAAGCTTCAACCATTGAGAGCCGATCAATTGATTGATTGATTGAGAGAGAAAAGGAATTGTAAGATGGATAATGATATTGCATGGCTTTACCAAAATATGGCAAGCTTCTGTTAGTTAATTTGATGACAGCAGAATCTTGTTGCCAGAGAAGAAGTTCGTTTGTTTAAGTTCTGTTTTTCTTTTTAACAAATAAATTCTGTTTTTCTAGATAATAATGACGCGCATTTTCTATATAAAAGGAAAAAAAAAGTTAATTTATACGTACCGAATTTAATTTATTAGTTAAAAACGTTTCCTCCAATGTATTTTTGGCTTCGAAATTTCTGGTTTGAAACTGCTAGTTGAGACACCTCGTGGTAACATGATTAACATATCACGTCCCGCCAGACTCATATACCGCGTTAGGCATAAGAAGGTAGTAAAACTACGTTTAGCATACCGACCTCTTGACTAACTAGGAAAGTGCAATTGACACTTTGTTATTTCTATAAGGAGCAGGACACTCTAACCTAGTGTTATCAGAACCGGACCGGGGCCTGAACCGGCAGGGCCACCGGTTCCCGGTTCGGCCGGTCGAACCCGGTCCGAACCGGGTCCGACCGGTTTTAGTTAAAAAATGCAGATTTGCAAAACCTCTATGTAAGTTAACCCTTATGTAAGTTTTAGTCCGGACCGGGGTCTGCCTCTCTGTAAGTTAACCCTAATTTTTTGTTTTTTTTTTTAAGGAAAGGAGTCCAAACCGGCGAACCGCCCGGTTCGCCCAAAACCGGACTTCAGAACCGGATTCGCTTACATCCTCCGGAAATAAGCAAACCGAACCGTGGAGGGGTCCGGTTCCGATCCGACCGCAGTCGGACCGCCGGTCCGGTCCTGATAACACTGCTCTAACCACGATTCGTTCTAGAGATATCTAGAGAGATCTTAGTCTAGAGATTTCTTTAACCCCTATGAATAGGAGTGGAGTCATTTCTATAAACAAACACCACAACAACCAACAACACAAAGTATAATTAAGAAGGATAAAAAAAAAACTTAATCTCCAAGTAATTATAGTTAGGCTAGCTGATCTTACTACTTAAGCCATTCTTAGTGGACATTAATCTTTATAATTAATGAGTAAGTTTAATATGGCCTTTAACATGATGGACCCATATTGGGCCAGGGGCATCAGACATCCTGCCTCACTATCCATGCCCCAGATCGAGTAATTACATTTTAAGTTTTTTTTTTTTAAACCTAAAACACGTGTCAAAATTTTAACGGTGAATTAACAATCAATCTCTACAACCAAACGAAGTTGATTAAAACACAAATCCATGCTACATACTCAATTTGAAGAAGAAATTGAACAGTGCAGTAATCCAGTCTGCTTTCATCTCAATCGTCTCTTCAACTAAAATTCTAAAAATTTCAGCAGTTACAGACCCACCTTGCTTATAAAGGAAAGTGAAAGAACGAGCGAATCAATCCATCCTGCCCTTGAGTATTCTTTCCTTTATTTCAGTGGGAGTTCTGTAAAGATGAGAGAAGATCTCCATTAAATTACATCTTATGTATCCATCAAGTTTCAAAATTGGTTAGGAAGATCAATGCAAGGCAATGTAGATAAGAAGTGGAAAGAAAAGCTTACACAAGATAGACATGTCCTCCCCAACCACTCAAACAGTCACGATCTACCGATGACATAAGTGCTTGAGACACAGTCTCAAACAGTTCCTCGGGTTCCTGATCATAATCAATCAATAATGAATATATCAGTTTTAATCAATGCAAATATTGTTTGAGCAAGATCAGAACTATGTGGATGGAAAAAAAAAAAAAATAGTCATTAAGCATTTGTGCAACAGTTCGTTGCATGAAGATTACAGCAAGAATAAGAAACTTCGCAGTCAGAACAGAGAAGAATTTAGTGACTAACCAGGTCAGGCTTAAACAATGACTCACAGGCACCATACAGAGATTCTGAGGCGGTTCCAGCAACAACAAAGTCTTTGGCGAGCTCTCTGCAGCAGCATATTAAGGGAAATATAAGCAATATGGTTTATTTCTCCATTAATTTTTCATCCAAGTAAAGATGAGATATGAAAGGCATTCCAAACTATCTTCTAATAATAGAACTAGCAAGAATATCTATAATTGGTTATTGTTCGCAGTAGCAAGAATTAGTGCAATCATATGTATTGAGTAAGGGGGTCAGAAGAAAGTTAATGAATGCTGAACCAAAGCATTAAGTGTTTGAAGACAATTCTGGCTCAAAACTTACCATAATGTAGGGGGCCGAAAAAAATATACAGAGAGAACAATCACATATGAAACCAACAAGACGGGACCTAGCATAATGGTATCACAGGATGCTAAAAGTGAACTTTATCCACAACCTTCCATGAAATTCCTTTAAAGAATATGGCAGGTCTCCACTATATGTTAGCAATAGTTTATGATTCACGAGTTCAATTTGAAGGGTTACTTATAGGTAAGATGGATGATTCAAGATTATTTGGATCATTGACTCTACTTTCCTGATGTATGACCTCTAACTCCTTGGACAAGGACATTAGCTAGATCAACAATTGAAATAATTAACAAATATTTAACAGGACCAAAGTTTCCTTATTGTATAATAGAAAAGCATGCAAGTTATCATGACTAGGATTCATAAAATTCCTGAATGTTCCTTTAATAAGTAATGGCTAATCTTTAGTTTGAAGAAGGTGCGTGCAGAAGTAACCAGAAAGATTAAAACATATACCTGATACGTAAGACCATGAAAACATATAACTGTGGAAGTGGATAAAAAGGCCAGCAAAACTAAAGCATCATTTGTTTCTCAACTTCTAAAATAATCAGACGGAAGAAAACAGACATACTTTGCTCCAATTGAATCCATTGTACAAATGAAGGGCTTGTCTTCATCTCCCAGGCCAGCAATCACAGGTTGGCAGAAGTATGGGCCAAACCTAGAGAAGAAACCATTAAAAATCCGTCAAGCATGCTAATTATAGCTCACAAAAACGAAACCCACTTACTCATATCATCATCTTCAAAATATTAAATATTACAGCTCAACAAATTAACCCAGCACTTAATTACTTTTTGGCATTTGGGAAGGGCACGCACATGGAAAATATTAAGTACCCCTTTTTACCTTATAGTTCCCTTATAGTATCTGCCGGAAGCCTCAATTGGCTAAAGCAAAGGCAACTTACCAAGTTGAAAAATTGCACAACTGACACCTCCAAATTACACTATAGAAAGTAGAATAAGGGAAGCGCTGTACATACATGCACCAATAGCGCTACGCATGGCCACATAATCCACTATTAACCTTGACACTTGAATCAATTGGTGGTAACTAAGTGCCGATTGCAACTAAAACCCTGCTATTCCTTTTAAAACCAAAACAGGAGCCATTTCTCCAGTAAGTTGCTGATTAACTAAGAAAGATAATCCAGATGGAATTGTTCAATCTCAGACAATGTATTCTGAGAGATCCAATCTGATTTAGGTGCATCTTTCTTTTTCTCTATATATGTTACTCTAGTCCAGGTTTGGTTATTTGGTTCTTTGATGAGAACATCTATCAAATCAACATTGTGAAAATCAAGCAAAGGAAAGAACATAAGGCCCCAACCATAAAGATCAATCAACAAAACATTCATCATCCATCAAATGCTAGCCCTATCAAGTAGTTCAAGCCGACCTTTTCTCATATAGAATAGCCGAAACAACGCTTGCAAATGTCTCAGGTTTCATATCCCTCTCTTCACGAAGCTGATACAGCTTGTGTCTAAACACAAGACGTTGGTACCTTCACAAAACGCAATACAGTATCATAAATTTCATATAAAAAGCACATGAACCAATCAAATTTCCACAAAAAAAATCAAAAGATTTACAGAGTCTGAGAGTCAGTTGCGAGCCCAGCAAGCCCAAGAAAAAGCTTGTCGTGAATTTTGGAGATGCGCTGAAAATCAGTAGCAATCGTCTGGAGTTGAACTCCAAGCCTTCGATCGCTCGCAATAGCAAAGCAGTTCTTCCCTACCATGGCGATTAGGGCACTTCCATTGTACTCAAAGATCTGAAACAACACGCCAAACGAGCCAGATAAAGTCAACACAAAAAGACATGTCTAAGCTAGCAAAGAAGCTACAAGCTACCACTCAAGAAACTTACCGACATCGCGCGATTCAGGAGCTTTACTAGAGCGCTGATCTGATTTTTCCCACAGAGAGAGGAAAGAGACGAAGGTATGATGAAGGGAGACAGAAAGTACAATTTCGAGTGTTATTGTTATATATTTTGTTCGCGGTGGCTTGGGAATTAATCCAAACTACTGGGTCTGGATTTTTTATATTAGGCAGGCCTTCATATAAAGCCTATTGGTCTCCATCTAAGTCTAATGGGCCTCCATATAAAGCCTATTGGTCTCCATATAAAGTCTAGGATGTGTTTTTGAACCATTTATGTGATTTTGACGTGTTTACGGAATCCGGAATATAAATACGAACACGAATTGGGCGAATATCCATCACACGCCACTGGAGGTTTCTCATTGTCGCTCGCCACTGGAGGCATCGTCGATTGAGGCTTTTCTTTCCGCACGCCACTGGAGATTTTTCGTTACTGCATGCCACTGGAGGCTTTTCTTTACCACATTGCCAATGGAGGCACCGCCGACTGAGGCTTTACTTTTCCGCACGCCACTGAGGTTTTTCGTTACTGCATGTCAATTGAGGCTTTACTTTTCTGTAACGCCAACGAATGCATCGCCGAACAGTCACCACCGCGCCGCAGCGCCGCACAGCCTGCCTTGGTCAATCTCGCAGTGCCATCCTGCCGCTCAGGCCATCGACGGTTCATCGTCGTGGTCTTCCTCCGCTGCAATTGCAAAGGTGAGCCTGTTTTCCATTTTTTTTTCTTTTTATTTATTATTTTATTATTATTCATAATTATTTGTTATTCTTGTTATACTATTATTATATAAGGGTAAGTTTTAATTTAGTTATGACCAAATAATTTTAGTTTAATTACATGTTACAATATTATATTATTTTTAAGTACGTGTTATATTAGTAGACTTATTTTAATATAAATGATTTTAAATTTTATTAGTTTAGATTAATTAAATGATAAATGGTTAATTACGTGTGGTGAGGTGCATTCAACATTGATTGTGTTTTAAATTTATACTCTCTTTTTTTTAAGGAAAATATATATTATATGTTGAAATTGAAAATAAAGGGCAAAATGGATGACCACACCAAATATACATCACACCTTGAATGTAGGCTACTTATTGATAGTTCCAGCACACTGAGCCAATGTCAAATTATTGGGTGCAACTACACCCTTTCTACTTGGCATTTTACTGAGCCAGTGACAGTCCTCGAAGGCACACGGTGACTCGAACCCTGCCCACTCCACATTGCGAGGCTCAACGAAAGCCCGACCCCAAGTCGGTGTTCCATCCTCATACGAATTGTGAGTCAACCTCCTCAAATCCGAGCCGTCTAATCTAACCGTGAAGATCTCACCGTACGGTTGGAAGTGGTGCATGTTCGAGATCGGCTCTGCCGAAACCGCCCCATAATCCGATGTGAACACAATTCTTTCACCATCCGGGCTGAAATACGGGTGGTTGGCCCGCCCACCCGATCCGCTCTGTATCAGCTTCCTCAACCCGGTACCATTCGGGTGTACTAAGAACAGTTCGTAACTCCCACTGCCCGGGCTTTCTCGGTCAGATGCAAAGGCGATCCAATCCCCATTCGGAGACCATGCACACATTGTATCCGTCCACGGGCCCTCGGTCAGCCTCTCAAGCCCGCCCGTGTCTCCCTTCAAAGGGTCCATTATGTAAAGGTTCTTATGTCCCGACCGGCCCGATCGGAAAACTAGTCGTCGCCCGTCAGGGGATAGGGCAGGAAACGCGTTATTCTTGCCATCGGTTGTTAATTTCTTGGTTGTCGGGCCGTTCGGGCCATCGACGTTGATCGATATGATGTCGACGTGGGTGCTCTCAGAGGCAAAAGTGGGGCCCGTTCCAACATACACGACCCCGGGCCGGACAGTGTCCCATGCAGTTGAGAAGGCCATGCCCGAATAGACCTCGCGCCGGCCCGAACCATCTCGGTTCACCACATACACGCCCGGGAAATTGACATACACAATGCGAGCCCCGTCTGGCGAGAAGGAAGGGAATGAGCCGTCCATTCGGAATACAGAGACACTCGGGTCCGGGCTTCGGACATTCTCGAGCAGGAAGTGCGGGGTGGTATTTCCTGGCCCGTCGGGTTGGCCTCTGCAACGGTGGTACCCAACGAGGAGCGAGTCGGCCGAGATGAAAGGGTTCAGGTGGTGTGTTCGGGCTGATACGGGCCGGGTCAGCTCTCTGAACTCGCCTTTCACTAGGTCAAAAATCTCCACGTGGCGAAACTCTGACCCCGGACGCCTTGTGGCAACGGCGATGAAGTCGGTGTTCCCCGGAGATGTCGCCGGAGTGAAAGAGTGAAGACCAGGCGGCGTGACTCGCTGAGTCACCACCGAGTCAGTAGAGAGAACCCCCTGATTCGGCAGAATCGCTCTGTATATACTCCACCAGCCGTCGTCTCCTCTCCGGTGAAAAAACAAGGTGTTGTCATCCACCCAACACGGCCAGCCACCGTGGTCAACCACCTTGACTCGCTGAGTTCCGTCGAGAGTCAAGAACACATAGATGTCCGTACCTAGTTCCTCCACCTCCCCGCTCCACCCTTTCTCCCCATACGACGCCACGGCCGTCCAAGTCCCCGACGGAGACACCGCCGGGCTGTAATCAGCGATCGCCGCCGGAGTCAGCCTCCGAGTTAGACCTGTCCTCAACTCCGTCGAGTACACCGCCGTCCAGCTCGTCCTCGGCTCACCGGAGTCCTCGTGGGTTGACACATAGATTAAACGGTCTCCGACTAAACTGGGCCTGTCCTTCATAGAAATCCCTTTATCATCCTCCAACAAAGCGATCTGGACCCTCCCGGCGGTCTCAAGCGCGGCCCTCTGCCTCGAATCTCGCCCGGAATATCCATAAACGACGTCGTAGTAGATGCTTGACGTTCCGTTCCGATCAGTCACGTAAATTACTTCCACAGAAGGAGAAATTCCGCCACCGGCTGCTTCGATTAGGGTTTGATTTGGTATAATTGAGAGGAGAGAGGTCGCGGACCGCCTTGGGAAGTGGCCGTTGTAGTTCACCGATCGACCGTCGGTGAGACGCAGCTCTTTCGATTTTGTCGGAGGATCTTGGGCTGGGAGCGCGTATATGTCGAACGCGTAATCAGGTCGGCCCAGCGTGGCGAAAACTATGCTGCTGCCGCCGTCGGCTGCGGCGGAGACTTGGCCTTCAGCCGCCGCATGACGGAACAGGGGGAATAGGAAGAAGCAGAGCAAGAAACGAAGCTCCATGGTTTTCTGTGGACTGTGATTACTGCTGACTGAGGTGGATGAATATCGAGAGCGGGTGAAGGATGACGAAAGAGCCAAAGGTTGCTGCCGGTGATTTTGTATATAGAAACGTGGAAGATGCTGGTTCAAGTGATGTCGATGATCTTTTTTATCTTATCCGTCCCACTTCTTTCGTCTCCTTTTGATGTTATGCATTTCTATATTTTTTCGTTAATACTTATTCCGTTTGAAAAAATTGTTTTTTGTGCTAATATATTTTAAAATAATGTACAACGTGTTTTAAAACAATGTAATTGATATTTCTTTCAGTCACCGTTCAAGATTATCGTCAAATAAATTTTAAATTCAAAAAATTAACGAAATACTGTTCTAAAAATATCAATCGAAACTTATAATAGTGTTACAATAGTGTCCTGATTAAATTTAGACTCGGCTAGTCCACAATCGGTTCTGGTCTGATTTGACTCAACTGTAACATTTGTATAAACAATTAATAATTAGTTGTGATACTTGGTAAACGAGTCAGTTAATTTTTTTACATTTGAAATATATTTAACGATCATTTTGGATAACTAATGGAAGAAAATACACAATCATATTTTGGTTTTTACGTTAAAATTGAAATTTCCTTTTTTGTTATGTTAATTTTTTATATATTTTATTTTAAAATGTTATATTAAAAATTATTTCCTAATTATACCCAAAATCTCTCAAATAATAACATTAGACATATTATGGATATAAATATATATATATATATATATATATACTCAATATCTTCAAAATATAGATATATATTTCCTAGCTAGTTCCGTTCCTATATATATAAGTCTCTGAAGTGAAAACAAAGAGAACCCTACTACTATCAATCAAAAAAAGAAAGAAAGAAAAGAGAACTTACTTGTGCGTGCGTGATACCAAAAAAAACCAGTGGTACGATCAAGGGAGACGAATTGCAGTTCAGCCATGGCGATGGAGATCAGCATTGAGCCGCACAATAATTACACATACGACGTCATCATCGGAGACAAGTTCTTCCTGTCGACTTGTCTTGCAGATAACACACGCCACGACGAACAAACCCTAAAGGACTGGATCAATCAAATCCAGAAACACCACAACAAGACGTCTAAATCCAAATCCAAAACCCGCGATTTGATCGTCGGCCTCGTCGCCCTCCACGACTACAACTTCACCAATCCGCCCCACCGTTGGTTACGGCCCAAGGCTAGCCGCAAGGACGACCCTTACCAGCTCTTGATTCTCTGCGCTGGGACCCACTGCATTATCCTCGAGACCGTGACGTTGTTTGGTCAAAACCCTAGATTGGATCCTGTTTCGCCGTTTCTCAAGGAATTTCTCCGTGAGAACACCGTGGTGGGGGTCGGGATCGAGAAAGTGGCGGCGAAGATGGAGAAAGACTTTGGGGTGGAGATTCCGAAGCGGATCGAGCTTAGGGATGTTCTGGAAGCGCGGTTGTCGGAGTTTAGAGGTTGGGGTGCGGAGGCGGTGCGGCGGCTCGGTTTGGAGGAGATGTCGAAGATTGTTCTGGAAGGAGAAGTGGATTTGGCGAAGAGGCCGAAGAAGATTGCGTGGCAAGATTTAAGAGGGAATCTGTCTGATGATTTGATTAAGTATTCGACTGTAGATTCGTTTCTGGCTTCTCAGATGGGGAATAAGCTGCTTAAGAGGAGTTAAAGTTTCATAATTAAAAAATATTAATGTAATTTTTTTAATATTCCATTTAGTATTACAATAATTAATGTTGATTTAGGATTTTTATATAAGCAAATACATGTTATTTCTGTTTTTTTTTCCCCAAAGTTTCTGGATAACTTGACTTGCACGCATTCGATAAATCCTCAGTTATTACTTCTGAACAAGTAAAAACCAAATGATTCAATAACTAATTCAATTACAAACTCATGGAATGATGAACTATATATTATATATAATAATGATAAAGTTAGAGTTCCACTAATTTGCAGTTAATTACAAATACATTCAAATTTATCGAATACGTTCAAGTCAATATATTCAATGCAATATACGGTAATATCTATAAATGCATTCGAATTTGCAACTACTAGATCAAGAAAGAAAGAACTTAATTAGATCACAACCGCTATATAGATTTTAATGATCTAATCTAATGACTAATGAGTGTAAATTTAACTTTATTTGCACTCGAATGTAATTTAAACTACTAGATCGAGAAAGAAAGAACTTAATTAGATCACAATCGAATTTGCAACTACTAGATCGAGAAAGAAAGAACTTAATTAGATCACAACCGCTATACAGATTTTAATGATTTAATCTAATGAATGTAATTTAATGTATCTAATTTAATGAGTCTAAATTGAATTTTATTTGCACTAGACTGTAATTCAATATATCTAATCTAATGAGTGTAAATTTAACTCTATAATTGTAATTTAGCTGGACCATAAAAGTTATCTTACTCTGTGTAAGGTAACTGATAAATTTATTCACCAAAAACAAAAGTAACAATTGATCTACAAAGAGAAAAAAACAGTTGCTTCTTAGTTCACCAACCCTCGGACCTTTCTACAATGCTCTTGGAGCACCATGCTTTTGCTACTAATTTTTTTATTTTTCTATTGCCCTAAAGGTGAACCCATAGGGAAATTGATATTATTAATAGTATGATACACATCTTAGGTGTAGTTAAAAAAATTCATATTTTTTCATACTTTTAAAGTTTTACTTATGTTACAATTAAGTCCACCATAGTATTAAAAAAACCAAAAGCATGGTGCTTCCAAAGCATGGTAGAAAAATCCCCAACCCTCAAATACACACTAATGAAGGAAACTCAAACCATGGATATCTTCATCCTCATGCTCTTCTGTATTAACAAATATTCTCATCAACAATTTAAATTTTAGGGTTAATAGGTCTTTTGATCCATGATGTTTGACTATTTTTGGATTTTGGTCCATGATGTTTTTTTTCCTAGTTTTGGTACCATATGTTTGCAGATTTTTTCTAGTTTTGGTCCGACCGTTACATTCCCTCCATTTTTTGACATGTACAAGTCACGTGATCCACCCGAAACTTTCAATTTTGTTCAATTTAGTCTCTCTAATAATTTCCTAACATTTTTTTTTTCAATTTAGTTCCGAAGTTTTAAAAATTCAATTGGGGTCAATTTTGAAACTTCGGGACTAAATTGAACAAAAAAAAAATAAGAAAGTATTAGAGTGGATCACGTGACTTAAAGATGTCAAAAAATGGACGGAATGTAACGGTTAGACCAAAACTAGAAAAAAATCTGCAAACATATAGTACCAAAACTAGATAAAAAAAAACATCATTGACCAAAACCCAAAAGTTATCAGACCTGTTAACCCTAAATTTTAATACATCTTAACCCAGTGTATACCCGAACTCAACAAAGTTCTTCTGCCTCGAACTTCTTCCAAGCTTCCTGCAAAATGTATGTAACAAAATAAGTTAAAATTAAGAATCTGGAATCAGGGTCAAAACAGGTTATGAATGTAGTTACCTTAAGAACATCAAAGACCTTCTCTGCAGTGTACTTCTGCTCAACTGTGGCACCTTTCTGTTGAACCTTATCTGGATGCACAAACAACGCTGCCCTTCTGTAAACCTTCTTCACCGATCCAGACGTAATGAGGTCGGTCAGTGAAACGGGTTCCCACCCACAATCAGACCACAGCACCTGCCCAACCATTGTAACCACAAAACTAAATATTCACAAAATCTTTCCTTTGTCACCAATGATGAACCTTAAGAAATAAAAGAGGCCTACATATTGCAAGGATGATAGCAGTGCACGCATGTTGCCTTCTTTGCCTGCAGCCCATCGCTTAATCTCGATATCAAGTGTCTCGGCTATCCTCTGTTAGATAGATGTTCAGCAAAATTGATGTGAATAATGGTAAAGTTAGTGTGGTAGTAATTAAATTACCAATATGTTACGATTTACTTCAGATTACTTACGCGTCTCTCTTCTTGTTCCTGTTGAGTTTGAAAATCGCGCTGATTCATCTCTGCAACTGCTTGTGCCTGAAGAACATTTTATTAAAAAATGAATATAGTACCTTTTATGAATTTAGTACCGTTTCTTCAAGGATGATAGTTTGGACACGAAATAGTAACTATTAACGTTCTTAATAAGTAGGACTGAACAGAGATAATTCATATCAAGGGGTTAATTCTTATCAGATGTTTCTCCAACCAAAAAAAGTTACTCCAGATAATTTAGCAAACCAGAAAACTGCCAACAGCAAAATAACTTCACTCTACTGATTATTGTATTTAATAAAAAACAATCTACCTAATGTGATAAAATATTTACAAAAGCAGCATTTCATGCATTAACCAAATTAGGATTGAAGACCAATATAAAGAGAAGAATGATAGAATTTTCAAAAGAAAAATAAAAACAGAAAAAGGACATGTAAAAAGCTAACCATTCGTTGTTTCGTTTTTGCCTCTCGCGCCAATCGACCTCTTAGTCTATCTACATTGTCATCTTCAGATTCTCCAAACACTGTAAAACAAATTTGTCAATCTTAAGCTACAAAATTACACGCAACAGCATAATTAAGAAAGAGTTCAGAGTTATCATATCACTACCAAGGATATCGGCAAGATCATTCACAATATTCGTTTCAGATAAAGCCTTCTTCATGCCCGAAGGAATATCACGCGGCGCCCTTTGACCAGCATTGCGTACCTCCTTTGTACTCACCTGCACATAATAAGGTTCCAAAATATTTCATGCAAAGGAATATGGATTAAATCCAAGGCAATAATATTTGATTTCTTACACTTACCGAACTAGGTGTTCTTGACTTTGGAACGCTTATTGATCGTGGACTTGTATCTTCTTTATATTTACTAGGTTTTTCCTTCTGAACGGGTCTCTTTACAGTGTAAGGAGATGCTGTTGGCGGATTGATAGTATTTTTCTTACCAATACCCTTCGCAAAGTTCTCCAGTTCATCAATCGAAGACACTTCAGGGCTCTTTACTACATCACAGTCAATCCAAAACCAAAGTTACTAACTAATAATACATTTACTAATCGAACCATATCATAGCACAACACTGAGAGTGTGTCAAGACCTTTATTGCCATCAGCTTTTACAGAAGTTGGGAATTGGCTAAACACATCCAGAGGATCAGAGAACAGACTCGGGGAAGGATCTACAGATTGAAAAATTTCAAAAGGGTCTTTCTCCAATGCGCTGCTTGAACTCGATTTCTGACTCTGATTGGCATGTCTATGAGCAGTATAAAGGTTAGGGAGCAGCTATAGCAGTTGATTTAAAGGAAATCAACATCTAAAAGAATCACATTCCAAACAAGATTGAGAGCATAAGATACAATAGTTTAGCTGAGGAATACCGAATACTATAAAAGCAATATTCAAACAAAAATCGCATTGCAAGCAAATCAGTCTGTTCTTCACAATTCGAACTTCAATTTGACTAACTACTAAGTTCCTTAGTTTTGACCCAATCAATGCAGTCAATGAACTTCATCAATCTGATTTAACAAGAGAAGAATCCACCTTGAAAGCAAGAAAGGAAATTTCTTAAAACAACATAAGCATAGATTAAGAGCATTCCATACTTACACATTTACCGAAGGACTGCTTTCCCCAAATCCAGGTATCAAGACATCAAACCCGGCCGACTTATTCACTGGTCGAACTGAGCCATTTCTGGTTGGTGGATTCAACTTTGTGCCGATTCCACCAAAAATATCATCATTCTTCTGATCATAGCCGCCTAACAGGTCATTAACCGGAAAGCTCTGTCGAGGAGGTGGAGGTGGGGGGAATGAGGCAAAAACATCGGTGTTCGAGGTGGCAACTGAATTCTTCAGGCCAAATATATCGTCATTATCATATTTGGCAGTCGGATTAAATACCAAATCGTAATCAAAAGATGACCCCACACTCTGTTTAGTAGATCCACCGAAGAGACCATAATCATCCAAGTCTCCAAATTTCTGCTCGTTATAGCTCCCGGAATTCATATTCCAGGTGGCATTAGACGATGATTTGGGATTCGATGCAGTAGTGACTCCGTAATTTAGGGTTTGGGAATTTATGGCATTGGGGGGACGCTTCGCTGCGGCCATTGGAGCCGCCTTACCTTGGGGCTTTAATCCATATCGTTCCGTCAAGACCCCGAACTCATCCATGATTGCTATAAATATAATTGCCGATCAACCAGATCAGCAGTAGAGGATCCCAACCTTGAAAAGGCAGGAATTGGCTAGATTTCTGCAGAAAATAGGCAGATAATGAAGGTTGTACAGCAGATACACACACAAATCGAAACAAAGATGCAGTGTTACGCCGAAAGATGTACGGTTTTGTATAAGTGAAAATCGGAGGAGAACAGCGGGATCTGGTGATGAGGATCAGATTAAGAGTATAGAGGAAGAAGGCGACCAGAATGGCAAGGAGCTCATCAGAAACTCTTCTATCGCCGGAGATGGTGATTCTGTTCGGTGTCGGTCTCTTGTAATGCGGTGCCTCCTCTTCCCCGATTCCTTTTCTTTTCTTTACCCCACTTTTCATTTTTGGAATTTTACGTGTAAAGGTGTAAGGTGGTGATGGCACCTACTTTTAATTTGGAATGAACTCAATTTTTAAAAAATTCTTCATTTTATCCGTATGTACACACTAATAGATAGTTAAATGAAAGTAAAAATGTAATTTTGTTCTTTTATATTCTTTAAATGCTCTTGTTATTGAATTTTATGGAACCGCTAGACAAAACTCCGTCAAATTTAACAGAAAAACGATAAAAAAATAACGAAAACGAAATATGGGACATCTGTTAGTAACAATTTAACCATGAAACACCTAAAAGTAACATGATGTAAATTTTTTTTTTTTGTTTTCCGAGGGGCGGTCTTAGGAGCCCTCATCTGGGGGCAGCACTCGTAGCATGCTTGTTCAACACCTAGACTAATCCATACTCGCACCGAGTGCGACCGTAAGGATAAAGTGCTGGCCATGAACAATTTTTCACTCTCATGGTCATTAGCGGGATTGAATCCCTAACATCTGGTTAATGGATGATGCGTTGAATCACGACACTACACATCATTGTTACATGGTTAACATGATGTAATTATGTTCATCATAGGAATGTGGCTAATCTTGCCAACTGAGACCCGCGTTAGGCCCACCAAATCAAAAGGAACGATCTTTTATTTCGATTAAAGAGCCGATAGAACCAACTAAAATTCGATTGATAGTGGCGGTTTAATAGTTAAGAGATTATATTTTATGTAGTTTGGCTTTGAATTTTGAAATCTCAGATTCGAAACTCTTCAGATAGTCTTTTTGTGGTGACCGTATTAAATTATCAGATCTCGTCAGGATCACATACCGTGTCATGCTTAAGAGGAAACGAATATAATTGGACTGAACAAGCTCTTAATGTTATGTAGAATCATCATTATTATCATTCAAAACACACACTTCTTGCTATATTTTAAGGACTGAATATTTCGACAGTCTAAATGTTGTTAACTATCATGGTAGCAGACATACATACTTTCAGTGACGCTTTGATTTCGATTCACTCTTCAAAAGCGTCGTAAAGGTCGATATCTTGTTTACCTCGTACAGTAGTCCGGCCGAGAAGAGGAAGCTGCAGAGTTAACACCAAGAGATGTGCAAATTTCAAGTTCATTGAAGCATAAAAGTGATAAAGAATTGCTTGACTATACTATAAACCAGTTAACTAGACAGAGTAATCCAAACATATTGAATAGCTCTTACCATGTGGTGATGCACACTCTATGAACGGTGCTAGCTGCAATCAGTGCTATTGCCTCAGCTATTATAACTGCAAACAGATGAGTACTACAGCTAATCACTTCCTTTTCCCAGTTATAACGTCAAATGTCTATATAAGTTAAAAAGGCGTCTGATCGGTAAATCAGTGTATAGCCAGTGCAATTTTGACAGCATCTTAGCATAAACATGGGTGTAAGAAACTGAACATACACATGAGAAATCATAAGATTGTGGTATTTGCATGTTTCTCTTATGAATATATTTTCATAAACTTGTGTTTGCAGATGGACAAATAAAGTGAAAGGTTCCGAATGGGTATAGTCGGTTATTTGCATCTAGAAGATTTGTATTTTTATGTTTTCTTATGAAAATATTTTCATAAACTTATGTTTGCAGATGGAAAATTAAAGTGAAAGGTTCCAAATGGGCATAGTCGGTTATGTGTAGCTCCCCGACAAGGTAGATTACATATCAAGGAAAAATAGGAACCAGTATACATAATGTAGGTTAAAATAGGAACCAATACTTCAAGAGACTAAGCCTTAAAAGTTAAAAGGCATTGGTTGATCGTTAAGTGGCAGATAACCAGTGCAATTTTGACAGCATCTTAGTATAAAAACACGGTGTAAGAAACTGAACATAAGCATGAGAAATCACAAGATGGTAGTATTTGCAAAAGCTAAAATCCATCATCACCCTGATTTGAACAATTTTCATTTATTAGTAGTTACTTAGACCACATCCAAATTGACAATGTCCAAACTTCAAACCATAACATGCCCTAGATGGCTAGATGATAAAATGTGCGACAAAAGATACGTGATTTTCCTTTTTCTACGAGTTTCAAGGCAAAAACTGGAGGTAATAATCGCATCCAATATAATCATACATCAAATTGCACTTTGCAGACTGCGTGAAAGTTAACTAACCTGCACCCCAGCCAGTCCTCATGCCAGCTGATTCCTGAAAGTTGCCTATGAACTGAAAAGGATATAGGACCGCAATCAATGAGAAATCATCACGAAAGGCACGTAGAGAAAGCGCTGCACATTACGTTTCTTGTATGATGCATGATGTCAGTTGATTTTGAACCATATGTTGATTAAATTGGCTACTTTCCATGTAACCAGGAAGTGAAACAAACCATACAGTGTGGGTGAATATTTGAGTAGTAATAGTAAAACCATGGAGCTGTAAAATTTGAGGGTGAAATTAAAGAGACCTGAGTAAAATAAGCATTCTCAAATTTCAGTCAGTATAACAAGGGAATGGGAACAGAAATGCTATACAAAAATGCATGATTTTTTTGGTGAAATCACTGTGCACTGTAAGATTCCAGTTGCTCTCCAGTGTACTGATATAATAGAAGCTTATAAAAAAATCGAACCATCTTTGCTCAATGACAAATAAAATCTACTGAATTAACGAATTAAAAATGGAGATGGAGCTCACGGTCAAAGAAACGAGGAACAGGAGAGAGCTGGTGAAACCTCCGAGTATTGTGAACCACTCCGACGAGGCCAGCTTGCCTCTGTAAACCTCTTGAATTGAAAGTATGACAGTGAACAGAAGGAATGAATAGAGCATCGAGCTCCCCGTTCCAGCCATTGGCTACAAATCAAATGAACACAGCACCAGCAGCAGCTTAAGAGCTTAAACATCAACAATTACGGAAAAAATCTCAGCATTGAGATTATCCCTCCACAATGAAGATTAAGCGGCGGATCGATCGCCAAAATGAGGGATCCATACAAAAATCAAGATTCACGAAATAGAAGGCGAAAGAGTGGAAGGATAAGAACCTGTGAAGTTTAGATCCAAAAGCAACGCTTTGCGCGATGAAAGACCGTTCCAGCATGCACCGTCCTCGCTTCCGCGGAGGTTGGTTTGGAGAAAAGTCGAGTAGAGACGACAGCAGTCAAACAGAAACGCCGATTGGGCTGAGATCAGATCACTTTCATGAAGAAAGGCAAAAGCCCAACCTGATTTTTCTGATGTTCTAAATTTTATTTTATATATATATATATATATTATTTATTACAAACAAATATAGTTTGAATTTTCTGAATATAAACTTTGTTTGCCCAATGTTAAAATTTGGTGTCTGAAGTTTAAAATGTTAAAATGGAGTGTCACAAGTTTCATTTTTGTTGAAATTTGGTGTCTCGGTGTGATTACTTTAGAGAACCAATCCCGACGAAACCGATGTCAAACTCGAGCACCCATGCACGCTCCATTCTCCTCACATTGCCGGGACCGTCACCTAAGAAGTTGGTCACATCCGCGCAAGTAAATCCAACTCCGTTGTCGTTGGAAAGTGCTTCACACCACTTTGCTGGAAACGTTTTCTTTTGAAAGTTCAAGTTTTTGGGGAAATTTGGCGATTTACTAAAAAGTAAAGAGTGATTGATTATGAGTGGGTAAGTGAATTGATGAAAATGATTGAAGTGAGAGAAAAAACGCGTATAGACACCAAATTTTAACAAAAATGAAACATGAGACACTCCATTTTAACATTTTAAACTTCAGACACCAAATTTTAACATTGGCCAAATCTTGGGACAGTTTATAGGTTTTTAACCATTTAATAATGGCTATATACCAACAACAACTATGTGTATGCATGTATGTATATATATGTTAGAATCGATCTTCTGTGGTCTTCTTCTATGCAAAAAATTGCAGTCTGTATGTACACTTCTTACTACTTACACACCCTCCATTCTTAACTGTGAAGCTTTTTTTCACAGAGCTTTCTGATCGAGCCTCTCGTTCCAATTCAAGCAGCGGATCAAGCTATGGAACCAATCACCTGTTTGGTCGGACTTGTTAACCGTAGGAAGAGGGTGCTGGCTCATCGAAATCCGCACAGAGTCCCCTCTCGAGAGCTGCTGCCTTCTCTTCCCATCAAATGAAACCCATGCATTGCTCCTTGCATCATTCGGTATCTGTGTTCATACACATTCAATTCAATCTTCATTTTATGAATTGATCTAGCTGCTTTGAGACATACATACAGTAGTCTGACTCGTGAAAAAAGATACCTTTAACTCGAGCCGCGCAGAATCGGGAAGAATTACCGGTCTGAAAGAAAGGGAGTGTGGACAAATCGGTGTAAATAACATGCAAGGAACATTTGGGTGCACCTGCATTCAACATTGGAGTGTGTTTGACAATGATTCCAAAAAAAAAAAAGACATTTTTAGAGTTTTGTAATATTTGTATGTGTTGAATCCCACTATGAGTGTGTGTACCACATCGGTGGTGATTTACATATTAGAGCACCATATAAGCAAGTGGGCTACCACCTCCTATCACCAATTGGTTTTAGGATGGAACCCCACTTGTGAAAAAGGTTGCTCGATATTGGCCCGTTGGATTTGACTCGGCCCAATGTGGAATTTAAGATGGTATCAGAGCCAAAGCCCGGTTCCGATTATTAGCGGTGTGTGGGTTTGTGTCCCCTTGTTGGCTCCACGTACCATATTTGGGTTTGGATTAGGCCCGGACGTGTGAGTGGGGTTTGTTAAAATTAGTCCTAACCCGTTAGGATTTGAAAACCGGTGCTCTAGTTAAAAGAGTTCTCACAGTGCGGGGGAGTGTTGAATCCCACTGTGAGTGTGTGTACCACATCGGTGGTGATTTACATATTAGAGCACCATATAAGTAAGTGGGCTACCACCTCCTATCACCAATTGGTTTTAGGATGGAACCCCACTTGTGAAAATGGTTGCTCGATATTGGCCCGTTGGATTTGACTCGGCCCAATGTGGAATTTAAGAGTATGTAATATATGTATAAACATGCAGACTATTAAGCAGCAACAATACCATGGAACCCCCTGCAGCAGTTGAATATGCAGTACTTCCTGTCGGTGTGGCGACAATCACTCCATCCCCTTGCACCTATTATTTACACAGAAGGCAGGCTGAAAAGTTTCCATCTTTTTCAATTCATAAAAGTAATTTCTTTTACCCAGTTTTATTAGTTAATAATTATTGGCATAGAGAGACATAACTTCATTAGTCTTACCTTTGTAATAAGGCGGTCGTGTTCGAAGCATTCTATTTTCGAAAGATATGGATTGGACCCACGGTCGACCACAACTTCATTCAGCACGTCAAATATTTTACCCGGCACTGCTTTGCCATTTCGATAGATTTCACAGCGAAGTCGCATCCTTAGAGTTATATAAACTCCATCAACTGTATTGTTGCCATGGATGACCTGTCTTAAATCCTTCTTATAATGCTCAAACTAGACAAAGAAAATAAAATAGAGAAGTCAAAAGTGCTGATACTTTACGAACATCAAAAGAATAAATGGATCGAAAACTAAGCCAAAAGAGGTTACCGAATGTGATGTAAGGAATCCTAGAGAGCCGAGATTAAATGAAACAACAGGAGGAACAGCTCCTCTGAATAAGTTCGAACCATGCAATATCACACCATCTCCTCCCAAGCATGCAACGAAATCAACCCTCTCGTGAAGATCACTGGGTAAAGTATGGGAAAAAAGAAAGATTACTCAGTTCGAAGAGGATTGGAATAGAATATTTGAATTTCTTATAGAAGAAAATTAATGAATATCAGTACCTTGTATCCTGACTATAAAATGTCTGAACAAATCCGAATCCTGGGATTCTAGCAAGTAAATCATGCACATCAGGTTCCACTAGAACATTCATCTTCTCTTCATGGTACAAGAATGAAGCGATCTGCAGCGATTATTACCATACACATAACATGAGGGCAGAAGCAACCGATACTGATAATCATTGGAAAAAGGAGACGGTAGAAACTTCAATAAAAACTTCACTGGATGTGTCCAAGCAAAAGTTTGAATTTAGTCCATTATTGAGGAGGTCACTGTTCTTTTTTTAGCCAGAACATTATTACGCACTTGACTTTACAGTTCTGAATTTCCGAACAGAATTAAAGGATAGCAGATTAACAAGCACCTAAGGAAGACAATGGCGTTGATCATTGGAGTTGAATAAACAGCATAGACACAAACAGCAATGCAGTGTTTCTTCCACAACATGGTATATTTCTAATTACTAAGTTAATAGGAAATATCAATTCTGCAGTCCTCCCAATTATTAAACCAACATCTGCCTCAAAATATAGCCTAAATGAAAAATGTGCTTGTCAGGGGAATATGCATGCAAAAAACGGATTAAGAAAGTGAATACCCACCTATGTTAGGTCACGACACGTAGTACTTTATTAGATATGCTCAATAAATTACCTGTTTAGTTTGTTCCATCAGCTCCTGTCCAAGCTTTTTCAGTAATAATACTGTCTTTGGTGAAGACTTCCACATAAGCATTTGCTGTTGCGTGCTAGGATGAGTAAACGCCAAGGAAGATTCAGTCACTTTTTCTCTTGTGCAAGAGAAACCATCAGTTCGGACTAAGTACATCTCTGCTTTTTTTCTTGACTGCACTCTCACAACACCGGTTGCAGAAGCACACATATCTCCTTCAATTTTTGCAAAACCATCCTCCCCTATAACTAAGGTGGTCACACCATGCCTCTTCTGATCTTCAACAGCTTTCTTCACAGGATTCTTGCCTTCGGTATAGTTTGCTTCAACTGATTTATTACCAGAAGAAACAGTAACTGTTTCTTTCACAACATGTCCATTCAAACTCCCACCACGAACCTTAGTCGCCTCAGCAGCAGCAGGGGTGCCATTTGGATTAGGAGATGAAAATTTATCATTATCCAACCCTTTTGAAGTTCTCGAATTTACAGAAGGTGCACCATTAGTTTCATTTATCTTCACGGGTTGGATTTTGCTTCCAACTGCATATGATTCAACATGTTTCGCCTGTCTATTTAAATACGTGGGAGGTGAAATACTTTTGCTCTTAAGGAAACTTGACATCTCTTTCCGAGAGAAAACATTAATAGGAGGAATCTGAGCTTTCATTGGGTCTACATATCTGAAGTTCTCCTGAGATTTTGCATGAACATTCGGTTCTAGAGATTCCACACCGTGAACTGTCCCACTACCACTATGTGCCCCATCAACAGTATTATTGCCTTCATCATCATTCTGGACTTTGTAAGAAGTTACATTGGTGATTCTATCTCCTTCCTGTTCTTTTGAGTTTGAACCATCTTCTACAGTGGGAGATGCTTGCAAAGTTGCCATCCCAGGTGAGACATATCTACTTATGAACTGTCTCCATCTCGAGACCATAGCTGAAGTTCTCCCAACCCCTTCTTTGCTGTGAAGATATATAGGCCTTCTCTTAGAATCTGCAACAAGTGAAGCAAACATTTCCACCTGTTCCATTGTAGGTGCAGTGTCAATTTCCACCGGGAGTTTGACCAATTCAATGTTTGCGGAGAGTATAGCCTTGTGTAATGCTTCTTGATAAAACCTATCCTTCACAGTCTCTGCTCTGAGATCAACAATAGTTTTATATTGTTTCTCAATAAGCCAATTTAGACCCTCCTCTGTAACCTGACCACCTTTCCAAAATGCAATCTCAGAATCCTCAGATTCCGTGTCTTCTTTAGAGTTGGAAAAATAAACAGGTCTCCAGTTTGCAAAATTTGCATGGGACGGGTGGTCATCACCACGGGGAAAGCCAGTATCATAACATATGTTCTTGAGCCTCTGCAGTTTTCTCCATACAATAAGGTTCCTGTCATCATCAGGCAATAAAAAGTCTTCCAGAGCAACATGCAAGCTCTCACAACATCGTTTCAGCTCACTCCTGAAAACAGCTAGTGGGGGAAGATTGTCCTCCATCATGCTCATATCTGTTATACGATAAGAATTCATGACAGAGGTTCTTCCAGAAAGCACATCCTCCCTTCCTTTGTTTAGAAGAGATACTATACAACCTAGAACAGAAACAATTTTATCTTCTAAAAATGGTCTCTCCTCAGATGAGAACTCATACGGCACACGACATTCTCCAGTGAATGGATTGCATAGTGTGTCCATCAGAGCAGCATGAAGCCCTTCAGAAGCTCTAAAAATTCTGCAATACGCTTCAACTTCCGCAATATCCCCAGGAACTGGACCAATCCGATGCAACTGTAATATGTCATTGGAGTTGACAGACTTCTGCTCCAAATATAACAGAATGATTTTATTGGTACTGCAGTTTGAACGAAGTAACTGAAAGTAGATAATTTGAGCATGAAAAAACCCATTTACTATGAAAAAAAATCGTCCACGCCTAAAAACAACTTCCATGATGTCATGTACAATAGTTTGAAGTCAGGTATAGTTCAATAACAGAACATATACTAGTAAAAAGATCAAATATTACTGAATAATAGCTCTTTCAGTAGAGATAACGAGTAACGGAACTGAAATTGCATATGTATAGTCATAATCCAATCCATGAAAGTACGGACAAATTGGACATGATTTTGTTAAATGGCGCAGTCAGAAGTTCCCATCATAGTGGACTCTCCACAATTCAGCTAAAGATTTTAAAGCATCGTATATCGTTCCACTTGCAAATGCAAAGGGTGTTTTGATCAACAGATTACTCACGGTTGCCATCTTCTATGAACTTTGAGGTGAAAAAATTCAACTGCCAATTCACTTGATCATCAATCTATATACCCGACAGAACCAAATTCCTAAATAATTCCTTATTTAGTTTACTTCTTAGTTCAATAGCCAGGCAACTAAAGACCCAAAAGAATAATAGAAACTAGCTGAAGGTTCCAACACTGTCAGCTAATTTTTGCAATAGTTTTCCAGATGGGAACTGATAAGTTAGCAAAATAGTCCAAATAATGTATTGGTAATCATGTAGAGTCATCCCAGTGACCGGTCAGTTCAAGAAAATTCCAACCAAAAGAAATCCATTTTCTCCTCTCCGGTCTGTACATTATCTATATCTCAGATCAAGTAGTATAAAAAATACTCAGGAGCTAACCAAAAACCCTAATCTCCACAATTCACCATTAAAGTTCCGGAACAATATGTAGGAAAATCACATAAAGCATCCACCTGGGAGTCCAATCGGAAATTCTGTGAGAGCTCCGCACTGACAACGAGCTTCAGACGCTTTTTGATCCTCTGCAGAACAAACCCGTAACCGAGCACCCGAGTCGCCAATTGACCCGGGTACAGCCGCCTGGAGCAGAAATGGCCGGTGGCATCCAAAGAGAAGCGATTCAAATCAAAAGCCACAGCCAAGTGGCGCGTAATCAAGCAACACGCCACCATGGGCAATCTTCCGTTAGCTTCTGAGTATTATGAACAGCTTCATAGACAGAGGCTTAATCGGTGGGTGATGGATTGGAGTGGAAGTGTTGTTTGGGGATGACGAAAAGTTAAGATATTTAGATGGTGGTGTGGATAAAATCGCACAATTTTGGCGGGTGGCATTGGTTATTTGGTTATCTATCCTCTGTCTCCTTCAAGGCCAGGCCAGGAGATGGTGTTTCTTCTGCTTCGTCTTCTTCCTTGCTCATGTTGATTTGATTTGGACAGCCATTGGAAATGCGAAATGGCGGTTTTCCTCGGATGTGACGGATGATGGGGCCTTGAGTGGTGATCTGTGTACTGTGTGTATTAGAAAGTTGAGATATTTGAACTCACGGTGAGTTATGAATAGTAGCAGTATAACAAATTGATAGTGGATTTTTTTTTTTTAACACGTTTTGTTACATGATGTTTGACTACTTTTGTATTTTGATCCATAATGTTTTTTTTTACCTAGTATTGGAACCATATGTTTGCAGATTTTTCTAGTTTTGGTCCGACTGTTACATTCCGTCCATTTTTTTCGTCAAGTGACATGTGCAAGTCACGTGATCCATCCTAAACCCTCAATCTGCAAACATATTGTACCAAACATATGATCCTTAGCTTCGTTCTTAGTGCAATATGTTCAAAAACCCTCAAGCAGCACTATGTTCTTAGGATCATAACAAATTATTTGTTATGATCCTAAGAAGTTGGAGAACATAGTGCAGCTTCGTATCAAGTAATGATTCGTATCAAAGAAACTCATAGGAACTGTTTTAATTAATTGATAGAATTGCTGCAAGGATCCAAGGCTGGATGACCAAATTTCTTTCTCCAGCTGGGAAGAAAATACTTATTAAAGCTACCGTGTCCTCTATCACATCCTACTCAATGAGTTGTGTTCAACTTCCTTTCCATGTTCTAGATAAGGCTGAGCAATTGATTTGTATGTTCTGGTGGAAGAACTCAGCTGATAGGAAATGTATTCCTTGGATTGCCTTGAATAAACTTACATGTAGTAAAAGGGAAGGGGGTTTGGGTTTAAAAATTTTCGTATTCAGAATGTTGCTCTCATTTTCAAGCAATTTTGGCGTATCTTCAATAATCTCACATCCCTTTGGTCATCTACTATAAAACAGAAGTATTTTCCTAATGAATCTATTTTCACTGCTAAGTGCTCAGCTAATCACTTTGCTGTCTAGAAGTCCTTATTCAAACTTATACCATTATTATCTCTAGGATGTCGTTGACAGGTTGGAAATGGTCATTCTATAAAGTTTTGGACTGATCGCTGGGTCCCAAACATCTTCTCCCTTCTGCAATGGAGAGTAAGTTTGGATGAAGCTCGCCCTTGTATGGTTAATTCTGTGATCCATCCTTCTTCACAAACCTGGCTAATCAATGAGCTTAATCAGAAGATTCACCCTTTTGTTGTCTCTATTATTTATGAGTTATCCCTACCAATGTTCTCTACGTCGGATAAGTTCATTTGGTTGCACCATAAGTCTGGCAAATACACTGTCAAGTCTAGGTATCATATGCTACGAAGCTTATGTACACTTTATTTAATGATATTGATGGTTATGATGCATTAATCAGTACCAGAACCAGGAGGCACCAGCAACAACAACCGTCTTCCTATTTTTCAGGAGCCATGAGCAATTATTCCGGAGCCCATCTATGGAGGGTCATAATAGATGGGGCAGTC
Organism: Clarkia xantiana subsp. parviflora; assembly: GCA_036873135.1. Lineage (NCBI taxonomy): Eukaryota > Viridiplantae > Streptophyta > Magnoliopsida > Myrtales > Onagraceae > Clarkia > Clarkia xantiana. The sequence goes on from JAPTYO010000031.1 coordinate 761,910, forward strand.
TTTAGGGAGTCCAATTTGGTGGTAGGAGCTGATGTCATCATAAATAATCTTGGTGATGTCGTTGCTGTGTCAGTTGTGAAGGTTCATGGTGTGGATCCTCTTTTGGCAGAAGGAATTGCATGCAGAGCTGGTGTTTTGTTGCCAAATGAAGTAGGAAACAACCCTTATGTTCTCAAAACGGATTCAACAGTCCTTACTTCAGTGTTTTACTTACCTTATTCTGCCCCTGCAATTCTGTTTGGTGTGATTTCATATGTTGTTTTTTTAGCTTCTAAGTTGTCGAACTTCTCTGTTTGTAAGGTTCATAGACTAGTGTGTAAGCCAACTCATGATCTTGCTAGAAGGTATGAGCTGTTAGGTTGCTTTGGCTGCTGGTTTGCTCCCTGCATTCCAGCTGCCATCCTTTCTGTTTGTTCTGCTTCAGTTGTGTTTTGATGTTCTTGTACTTGCACTTTATTGGTTGTTGGTTGGTTGTTTTAATATAATAGCTCCTTTCATAAAAAAAAAGAAGAAAAGAGAACATACACTTTTTAAGATTGATTTTTCGTTGTTTAAACAAAAAACAAAAAATTCCAAAGTGTTATGCTTTTCCTTTAATATATATATATATATACTTTATTTTCATTATTTTTTTTTTATAATTATTAAATATTTTTCTGATATTTTAAAATACTAAATTTATAATATTTTTCATAGATATTTTTGGCCAAGAATAATTTTTTTTATAAAGATAAAAAAAAAACAGAAGAATATGCATTAAATTAAATATTTAGATGTATTTAAAAATGTGGTATTAGAGTTGGATTTGGATCCATCCGGCCCATAACATCTACGATTAACACAAACCATTGTCAACTCTATCAACTACGGAGGAAGACCAACGAGGCAATCAATCCATCAATTCGTTCTCCCTAGCGGCGCTGATTAAGAGCCTTCCAGCGACCAAGATCTTCTTTACAACAGTCTTTCTCTCTTCACGAACGAATCTGGATTGCACGAACCAAATCGCAATTCGCAGCCAGAGCTACAAATTAGGTATTTATGAATTACTGCTATGGGGAAGATATTTGCTGAATCTTTGATACATAGATGGAGTCTAGTATGAACTTCGATTGTTTACAAATTGAGGAAGAAGTGCCTTTTTGTGATTGTTCTTTAGTCTGTGGATTAAATTTGTTTGGTGGTTTGAATGATTGAACGATTACATTGTGAACCTTACTTCCCACTCTGTAGAATTTTTATTCAATACTTCTGCAATATCAAGGACGTTTGTTTCCGATGATGAAGGTTTTGGACTTAGGTTTGCAGTAAAAATGAGAACTATTGAATGAGAAGGAACACTGTTTGTAAACTGGTTTATTGTTCACTCTGGTTTATTGATAATCGGATTCGACACCAGTAATATTTTCAGAACTGTGATATTAAGTAGAAGTTGTTACTATTTGATTTGTTTCAGTTGCCGTGTTAACTTTTGAACAGTTTAAAATAATGCAGGTTATTGAAGAACCTGAAGGATTACTGTGAAACTGGACATGTTTTGGGTTACAAAATATTTAGGAAATTAGGAACTGGAAAACACAATACTACAGGCAGGGCAATCAGTCTTTACAGGCTTTATAAGTAGTTTATAGATAGACAGGAAAGAGCAAGGAGGCAATCAATCCATCTAACCATGAATCCGTACTCAAATGCGGATCTTCGCTCGTCCATCCACCACCATCGCCATCATCAGTCTAGGTACACGTCATCCCCTTCACCCCGCCCACCCATCCACCGTGCCAATTTCTCTGATAACTCCAAGGCGTATTCCCCCCAAACCTTAAACCACCAACACCGTCACCATCAGTCGAACGGCCACTACCCTCAACCACCTTCTTATCAACTTTCCCCCTCCGTTGCACCTTTGTCACCTTCACCACGACCGCAGCTGGATTTTACTTCTCGTCCTGTTGACGATGACCGTGCTCGGCGACCGCTGTACCATCACCACGGACACAACCACCACCACCACCATCATAGGCTTGTCGATTGTGAACATCGGGCAGCCGGTGATTATGAATCTCCCTATATGGAGAATCGCTCAGAATTGCTAGATCGGCGGGAGGTACTGACAGATAATCATGTGAAGAGGCCGTTTTCGCATGTTGATGCAGATTCGGATAGGCATATACATACAGTTGAGCACAGGTCAGTTTCCCCTTTCGTACCGGTGGATAGCTTTAGGCATGATTCTGATTCTGTTTCGAGGGTTAGAGTTAGGGAGGAATATACTGAGGGCTTTGAATCCAATCATCAACATGAGGATTTCACAAGGGGTACTTATAGGAGGCTTGCTTCGAGTGCTCGTAGTTATGATGATCGGCGTGAACTGTATGATGAATCTAAGTTCCGTAAGAGTAATAGAAGAGATCATCGGACTGAGAAGCAATGGAGTTACAGTGGAGAAGGTTCTGCGGATTTGGTAGGTATGGCGTATGAGGCTCGTAATGGGAAGGAATTTGAAACTGTTCCTGAAAACAAAGAGTATCATGGTTCAGAATCTTCAGGGTATAACAGTGGCAGTAGGGGAGGTAGAGAAGGTGTTCGTGAATATAATCTCACTCCTAGAAAGCAAATCCAGAAAAAGAGTGCCTTTTTGAGGCTTCAAATGCCTAAAATCAATTCTAGGAATTGGAATAATGGGCACCACTATAGTTCAACTCATCATGATGCTAATGAACTTGGTTCCTTGAAGGGTAAGGGACAGTTTGCCAATGTGGATGATGGAGCAAAAGACAGGAGAGAAGGTGGTTCTGTTGAGCTTGATGTTTCATTCAAGTCCAACACATTGATAGCGAAGGCCATTGTTCCACCTACTAGCTCTCAGCTAGATGATCAGAATTTGAGTCCGAGCAATAAGAAATTGAATTCAGCCATTGTACCAGATAGAGACAGTAAAAGCTCATCCCCAGGCAAGGTTAAGGATAACATGGACAAGTCAAACAGCTCGACTGACAAGCTTAAGGAGACAGTGAAAAAGTCTAACAACTCTTCAGACAAGGTTAAGGAGATAGTAGACACGTCAAACAGCTCTTCAGACAAGATTAAGGAGATTGCAGACACGTCAAACAGCTCTCCAGACAAGGTTAAGGACATAGTGGACACGTCAAACAGCTCTCCTGCTGTTGTGAATTCTGTGATTAGTACCAGCAAGGATTCAAGGGAAACATTAGGTAAAGTCGTATCATTGGCTGTTGAGAAAGTTGGCTCAGAAGGACAAGGTGCTAAATCTGTTTCTCACATTGAAGAAGATATCAACTCACCGACTTCCAAGAAAACTCATATCAAGCATGGATTGAATAAGTTGATAAGAGTTTTGGATAAAGGTGGTCTTGATGCTAACTCTAACAAGAACAATTTTCCTGATCTTGATGCTAACTCAAACAAGGACAAGGCTACTCACAAGAAAGTTATTGGCACTGCTGCTTCTGGGGAGATTATAATTTCAGGAAAAGATGGTGTAAATATTGGTTGCAGTAAGGGAAAAACCTTAGCTGAAGCTGGCAAAAAAGCTGGTCCAGGTAAAAACTCTTCTGTCAAGGTTAAGAAGAAAAAGATTGTGAAAAGATTGGTGAAGAGAGTGGTCCGTGATAAGCTTACTGGTCAGCCCATCAAGAAATCTGCTACTACTGCTATTCCCGCTTCATCTGAGACAGAGAAAGCTGCTGGTTCTTCAGAAAAGAAGGTTGCGTGCAAAGAGGAGGCAACATCACATGACCCGGTTGAGAATGGTGGTTCCACTAAATGTGCAAATCTTTTGCCACTAATTGACAAGGGGCAGGCGCCATTAGATCTTATTTCAACAGAGGAATGTAATAAACCTGCAGATCGACATTTGACAAGTTCACTTAATGAAAAGGGGGCAAACGATGGCTGTTCTCAGCCACAGTTTGGACTTTGTGGAGGTTTAATATCTGCTTCAGCATATGATAATGTCAACATCCATAGCGTTTCAAATTCCGCTGAACATCCTACTGCTCTATCAACTGTGATTTTTGTGGAGACCAGCATGGAGAAATCCAACTGCCAATTGCCTCAAGACTTGGAACAATCCTTGCCGAAGAAGAATGCCGACGGAGAGAGTTGTAGTAAGGACAGAGATATTCCATCTCAGTTAGTCGTAGGAGAGAGCAGTTTTCACAAGGCTTCTGATTTGGTTGTCTCGCAAGCAAGGGCTACTGTCTCTGAGAAGGAATGTATTGATGTTGTCGAGAGAAAACCATGTTCTATAACGTCTGCAGTACTATCAGTTTCTAGTGCACAAGTTTCTCAAAAATGTTTTACATGCCTGGCTTCTGACATTTCTTCTTCTACATCAGAGGATAGTTTCTCCAAGAATGAGGCTATTGATCATAGAGGACAGTCATATGAAATGGCTACCATGCCAATGAGTGGTGACGGCGTGAATTCTGTAAAAGTTAATTCTGAGGAAGGTTTTAATAAGATTGTTGAGAATGCTGGTAAAGATGGAGACAGGATTTCCCAAGTAGGTGATTTAAATTCAACGAAAGCTCATGTCTGTATAGATGATCCTATTGATATGTCATGCTGTAATCCCCCAAAGTCAGTTGACCAGACCATAGAATTATCTATCAGAGCCCCCGATCTTTCTGCTGAGGTCTTACTTGGCGAAGCAGCTGCAGTAAGACCCTTTCATAGTGTTTCCAATGGGTCTGGGTCATCAAATGATTTTTCTGAAGCTGATGGTAGTGATCTGGGTGATTTCCTAACTTCACCTTCCCCTCATATGGATTTTCCAAGTGTGGGGACATCTCAGAACAATGACGTGACTTTTGTTACTGATAAACTTTCATATTCTGCTGAGAGGCAATTAACTTCTCATGAATGTGAAGTAGAATCTGAAGAGGGACTTGCAATATCTAGCATGCATGCTTCCACTAGTACTGTCCTGTCATTATCGGGCCGACAGGACAGCTGTATCTCTCCTGAGGATTGTCAGATGGCAGCATTTTCTAATACTGTTCCAGATAGTTTGGTTCAAGATTGTCACAGCAGAGATATAGGTTCCAGCTTAGAATTTAGAGAGTCAGATATTGCGACTGTAGAATCGCTCAATCAGTTGTTTTCAGAAAGTCAAATTGAAAAAGGTCATCCTGTGGTAAATCCTGCACACGATGATCAAAAGGGGGTCTGTAGTCCAGAAGGTCCTGAGAATCTGAAAGTTAATGTACATCCTTCAGAAGACACTGCTATCATGGAAGTAGAGAAGCCACATGCCAGTACTGAAGAGCCCCACACTTACAATATGAATTTGCTTTCTACAATCGCAGATGACGCTGGTTTTCAATCAAAGGAAGAGTCACCTTCTGTCTCAACTCACTTGTCACTGTCTGTGTGTGAAGGTGGAATTTGTACTTCTAATTTTGCCAATGCAGTACCACAGCATGTGCTGCCCGATCCAGTTTCTCAAATGGGTTTTCCTGGGAGCTTATCACTTTTGCTGGACACACAAACATCAAGCTGTGAAGCCACATTAAACCAATTGTTCAGTAAGGGTGTTGGTGAGAATGAAGGTCAAGAGAACACTCTGGTTAAAGAGGTAAGCATATCATCTCGCTCTGCCCTTACACAAGTTCTGCCTAAGACTAAATCTGGTAAAAGCTCAAACCATGGCATGGAAACCAGTGGTAAAGAAACAAATAAGGCAGCGGTTCTGTCTTCAAGCAATTCAAAAAAGGTTAAAGGCAGGTCAAATCCATTGAGTGCGGAGCTTTATGGGAGAAGGAATCAGCAAGGTCAAATAGTATGGCAGACTGTTTCTGGTCATTCTTCTTCGCTTTCTGGGGCTTCTAAGGCAAATTCTGCTAATCCTTCTTCTAAATCCAATACATGGCGTCGGGCAAGTAATCTGTCATCTTCTGATTCTGGAAACAAGCATTTCTTGGGCACTGCTATGGGAAAACAACAATCCTCTAGAGATTCTGTTAAGATTCAGAAGACATCCTATGTTCGAAAGGGAAACAGTTTGGTTAGGAACCCAGGGAGTGTTGCGGCTCAACCTCCACTCTCGCATGTTTCTAGTCAACCTGTTTGTAGGTTGAAGTCCCCAGATTTACATGATTCAAAGAAGAGCACTGGTCCTGGAAATGGTGATAATGGTGGTTACTTGTTAAATCAGGCAAGAACAGGTATTAGTATTACTACGGCAGTGAGACCACAAACACCCCCAGTTTCTAACAGTAGCAACTCGCGGAGTGACATTGTCTTCTCAGCATGCTCGCCCTCCTCCCAAGCAGTAGAGCCTGTAGTTACTTCTTTAGCTAATGCTACATCAGATCCCATGGAGTGTGACAATGTCCTGAAATCTAATGAGGAGCCAAATCTTTTTAAAACCGATTTGGACCGAGCAGTTCCACCGACAGGTTTACTGAGTAGGAATGAAGCAGATGATGAGAACACAGTGAATTGTAATGCAAAGAAGATAACATATGTAAAACTTAAGTCAAATCAACTTGTTGCATCTGTGAATGATCCTGAACTTCCTACTCAAATGGTTGATAAGACTCAAACGTTGTGCCGCGATGGGTACTACAAGAGTAAAAAGAATCAGCTAATTCGAACATCAGCAGATGGCGTTAAGCAACCTACCGGATATGGTAAAGAGGCACAAGTTTCCACTAGCCAAACATATGGTAGCAAGAAGTCTCAAAAAGGTTAATATATTTTCTTCAGAATTTCATGTTAGTGTGCAACTCGTACTTTATTCTATATCTGTTGATTTTTGTCCTATGACTTGGACTTAGAATAAGCCGCTTCATCTTGTCAAAGAGAAATTTCATCAAGCTAAGATTCAACAAGTTATCACTTATCATCTGAAATCATAGGATTTTTTATTATAGTTTTTCTTCAGCAGATATTGAGTTGTAATGTACAACATGAAGTTCTATGGCGTTTCATTTCTTCTGTTCTGAGTTTGACAGCGTGACATGACTTGCACATACTTTTCTTTTCGTGCTACAGCTGCAGCAAGGGCAAGCAAACTTTCAAAGTCTTCTTTGGTTTGGACATTACATAGTTCACTGTTATCAAAAAGTAACAGTGATGAAATAGATAACCCAAAGACTTTTCCTAAGACTTTTCCTCATCTTTTTCCTTGGAAAAGACCAACATATTGGCGGAATTTTGTGCTGCATAGAACTCGAGATAAATCTTCATCTGCAATTCGGTATGCTAGGACTTGTGTTTCTTCATCAAATACAGTTATATCTGTAGTATGCTATGTTCTACACTGTTTTTAATCATAATCTGGGAACGATATGCATTTGCTCTTTTAGTAGTAGGTTGGTGCATTTAAGAAGGAGGGATGCAGTCTATGTAAGGTCTTCGCATGGACTTTCACTTAGAAAAGCAAAGGTAGTAAGTGTTGGCGGTTCTAATTTGAAGTGGTCAAAGTCCATTGACAAGCGATCCAAGAAAGCTAATGAGGTCGGAGCTCTTCTTTAGTTGATATTATGAATGTTTTTCTACTTGAGAACCTTTGAGCAGTACACCAAACTTCTTATTTGAATGCAGGAAGCTACACGAGCTGTCGCTGCAGCTGATAAAGAGAAGAGGGAACATAATGGTGCTTCATCTGTGGGTTCTGGGACTAAGAATAAGAATCGCTCTCTACGTGAGTAGCCTCTATGCTAGGCCCTTCAGAATTTGTAATTTTAATCTAAAGATAGTTTTGAAAACTTTCTGCTGAAAGTATTCTGCATGTTGCTACTATTTCATGCGATGCGGACTTCATAATTGTTGGCTGAATTTTTCAAATCTCATATTAAGTGATCATTTTTTGTGGATCTTGAAATGGCTAAGTTCTGTATTATAGGGGAAAGGATATTCCGCATTGGTTCATTCCGCTACAGAATGGATTCTTCAAGGAGGACGCTTCTAAGAATTTCAGGTTTGCCATTTTTTCTTTCTTATTAACAAAGTTTATTACTTCTGCTGCGTCTGACTTAGTGTATAGCCTGGTTCAATATATCTTGATCTCAATGTTTTGGATAATTGCATTAGTTCTCAGCTAACCCTAGGTAATCTTAGACACTGTAATACTGAAAATTTCAGTAATAAGACTTTACGAGATTGATGGATTTATTTGGTCAATTTACTTGTCATATCTTTTACAGGATCGAACTGTTTTTGGTGTTAAATCATAATTTTTTCAATTTGATCCTACCTGGATAAGTATACTTGCTTACTTATACATATATGTTAGTTTTATTGCCAATATGTAGTGGTATTTAATTTATTCATAGTTGAGTAGATGCATGATCTCAATGAGTAAAAGCATAGCCTTTTTGTGTGAAGTGTTTATTCTAGAATCATGTCTTAAAATTCTAAAAATACAAATCTGTCAACTTTTAATGCTGTGGCATGTGTGCTAGATGAATCATCTGGTTCAGCTGCCTCTCAACCAGGAACAGTGGAAAAGAAGTCTTATGTCCCAAGGAGGCTCATGATCGGCAATGAGGAGTATGTGGCTGTCACTCTGGATATCTTCTTCTGATTTTATCAAGAATGTATCCAAATATCCGTTAAGGTTAACTTTTCATGCCTGTGTAGTTCTTTATTGCTAGTTTCCATCAACATTGTCAGGTACGTAAGAATTGGCAATGGAAACAAGCTTATTCGAGATCCAAAGAAGTTAACTCGAGTATTGGCTAGTGAGAAAGTCCGTTGGAGCTTGCATACTGCTAGACAGCGATTGGCGAAAAAACAGAAATACTGTCAATTTTTTACAAGATTCGGGAAGTGCAACAAGGAGGATGGAAAATGTTCTTATATCCATGACCCTTCAAAAATTGCTGTCTGCACAAAATTTCTAACTGGTTCATGTTTCAATAAAGACTGCAAATTGACTCATAAGGTATTCAATTCTTCTAGTTTGAGAGGTAAATATACTAGTTAATCTCGTGACTCAAATGTTGCATGATGACTTTTTCTTCCTGCAGGTTATTCCAGAAAGAATGCCGGATTGTTCGTATTTTCTGCAAGGTGCTTTGTTTTCCTTATCTCTTCGATTGTACTTCTCGTTTCATAGTGCTTCAGTTAAGATGAAGTGTATGAATCAATCCGGAAAAATGTCTTTCAGGTTTGTGCACAAATTGGAAATGTCCTTACAGACATGTGAATGTCAACCCTAAATCCACAACTTGTGAAGGCTTTCTTAAGGGCTATTGTGCTGACGGTGATGAGGTATTTCCTTTTCTCTCTCTCTTAGAAATCTTATTCATGTGTGCCGTTTATGTTCTCCACCTCCCCCTTGCGTAATTTGCATACACAAAGCATTTTATTTTGATAGTACGATGAACAGCATGCATCTTTCATCTATCTTGGTAGATTGGATGACTACAGCCTATGCTGCACACTCCTGTTTGCAAGCTTACCAAACACTTTCATATGAACTGACGTACTCGCAGAAGTAGAAATCATTTTTCCAAGATTTTGGTTTTGCAAGATCTTGGGCAGTGGTGACAGTAGGATATTTCCTCTGGGAAAAAATGTATGTAAAATAATTTGGTGTATTTAAAACCGGATAATTATGGGAATTCCTTTTTTCATAAGTGTTTCACCTGTTTGCATGTCTAGGAATTTTTAAGGGAAAATGGTGTTCTGCGCCCTCATATATTTGTGGCAATCTGGGGATTGTCCCATTTTGTGTTTCGGCGAACAACACTCCCTACAAGTGTCTGAAAATTTCCACTAATCTTCGTCCAAAATTGCATTAAAATTTTCAAAATGATCCTCAGAACCTTATTTCTAGCTGAGAATTTTCTTAACCACTAATGAAAATAAGAAGGCATTTGGTGAAATCTCCCAGCTGTGAACTGTTGCATTACACTGCTTGTTTATGTAAAAAGATTTATTTGGAGACACATCAAGTGCTTGGTGTGATTCCAAAGGTTTGGCAATCTCACCTTTCTGGTGGGTCCCTGCTGAGGTGAAGCAAAAGAATGCGATCCACAAACAACATGATAGAATGAACAAATTGAGTAAAAGTTGGACTTGTGAAATGTTTGATCTTCAGTGTCGGAAGAAGCACACATATGTTTGCCCAAGTTTCGAGGCAACAGGAAGCTGTCCGCAGGGATCCAAGTGCAAGCTCCACCACCCGAATCCCCGTAGCAAGAAAGGAAAGAAGAGGAAGCGATCTGCTACTACAGAAGAGAAGAAGAAGAAGAACAGCAGTTCAGGAAGGTACTTCGGTGGATCCAAGCGCGTCACACTATCAGAACCTGGTAAAACAATCACCGGCGCAACTGGCAGCTCGTTTGATGAGGATGAGGGTGAGTTAGGTGATTACATTAGTCTTCCAGATGTTTCAGATGAGGAAAGAAGCGATGATAAGATGAATGAAGATCTGGAAGCAAATTTTATGGACGATGATGACTCATTGGATGCTTGGCGGTTTTCTGATCTGGACGACCTCATCAAACCGGTCAAGATCATGAAGGTGTGACAGAATTTGCAGTATACATGGTGCGGTTTGTGTAAATATGAACATAGAAGAAGCTCAATTATAGGTGTGACAAGAGTTGCAGAAGACAATGAGTTTCAGCTTCCAGTTGAGGTTTGCTGGTGAGTAGGCGCTCCAAAGTTATGTTTTGAGGTTAGGGTATCTCCTGGGTGGATGAAAGAAAGATGTACAGGTATATAACAAGTATAAGCTGCTTTATATTTTGCCTATATCTACATATATAAGATCTGATACTTGCAAGTTACTGTTAAATACTGGTAATTGTAATATATTCAACTTTTATTTTGTCCAAACTCTTTCTCCTGTGAAGAAGGGTTACACAATGCCGTGAGCTATTTGGAATCGATTCGGTTGATAAATATCGAACCGAATTGAGCCTACAACACATCATGTGAGTTAAGCCTGATTATACTTATGCTTGGCTCGAGCCAGTCCCGAGCTCGGCCATAATTCAACTTCAAACGGAAGTATAATTTTGGTCGAGACGAGTTTGTAAAAATTAGGCTTGGGCTCAAGTTTGAAGTCATGTAATTTTAGACAAATGAAAGCTTCAACACTCTTATATAGAAAGGATTGAGTAAGCATTACAACTCGACTAGTAGTAACTAATAAACTGTCTGAGGTCTGACCCAAGTTGAAATCTGGTGTTTGAATTCTAAAGTGTTGAAATTGATTGTCTGAGGTTTGAACTTTGTTGAAATATGGTTTTTCGTTCAAAATTGCTATTAATTTTGACAGAATGTTACGAAAAGTTGGAAATGTCATCTCTACCAAATATAAAGTGACACAATTACCCTTAGAATAAAACAACCACCACCTAACTCCGGTCGGCCACCACCTAACTCCGGCCAGCCACCACCACCCTACTTCGGTCGGCCACGAGTAGGGTTTCAGTGGCTGGCCTGTTAATGGGTAATTTCATTATCGCGGAAAGCTCTTTCCGTCCAATCTTAAATTTGGTCCAAATATAAGGAGGCAATCCAAAACTTTTCCTAATATAATAACAGACGCATAGCAATTAACAACACTGCAAAAGGTGGTAACAACTGCATTGCACTTGCACATCAACCAGACAATTTTTTACCTTCCAACAACATTGATTTATATTTATAGTTGTTTGGTTTCAGTTTAGGTGTAGAGAAAAACTTGCATAACAAAATTCAGTGGTTGGAAAAAGAAGCAATCACAAACCACAAAGTTGCACCTTGACTGTTGTTGAATTTACACCACAGCAGCTGAATCAGAGGTGCTGCTGCTACTGCTTTTCCTCTCTGCTTGAAGAGTCCGGCATAAGGATTCGAGTTTTTCTTTCTGATTCTTCAGCTTCTCAATCTGCATCTTCATGCGCTCCCGCTACGGTTACCCACAATCAAGCAAATAGCAGTTTCAAGGTTAGAGATAAATTTCTTTCAAATAAAGGACCATACATGTATATAACAAATAAAAACCTACATCCTCAACAAGTTGTATAAGCGTAAAATCCGTCTTCTCGCACTTGCCCTTCAAGAACGTATTCTCCTTCTTCAGATCCTTTATCGACTTTGCCATCTGGGTTTCAAGACTTAATAGTCATTAACTTCTTCTTTCTTTAAATAAATCATGTAATATGAGCTAATAACTCTGTTTATGATAACACAACCACAGCATGGATCTTACCTTTTCAATCTCTTGCTTAAATGTCTCAAAAACTTCATTACTCTTTAACAAGGCATCCTGCACATCCATTCCATTCAGTTAAATAATTCTGAAACCAAATATAAATGTTCAATATCCAGGTTAATTACCAATAAACAAACCGAACTATGAGCATTTAGCAAAAAACCATTAAAAAAAACTTGAAAACTAAACTATGTGGATTTTTCTGTTACAACGTGATGGGAATAGCACACGTAACAGCCATGTGGTACTTTTTAAAGGAAGCTATGTTTATTTACCCTTCCTGTATTAACTATTACCTGAAAGTGCATCACATAATTGTCAAGTTGCTAATTCGGTTAAATTTAATGTTGAAATAAAACTTTTTGCACATTGCTATGCAGTTAAAAGTTCAGTTTGCTTTTTGCCAAGAAAAAATGTGAAGCTTGATTTTTTTTTTTCAAAACACTAAGTTTGATTAACCCTAAATATCTGAACCAAATGATAATCTTTCCTAGAAAAAAGAAAAAAAGAAACAAGTGACAGGAAAATAAGTGAAACCTGGAACTGCTGGAATTTTTCTCCATCAGCAGTCAACTGTATGCGCAAGTTCTTTTCCGTGGCCAAGAGTTGTGAAACTTGTTCTGCATAAGATTTCATTTGAGATTGTTCGTGAACCATTTTCTCCTCATGTTGCTTGATTCTCAATTCAGCGATCTGGAGTTCTAAATTCTTTTGCTTTAGCTGCATAATAAAGGCACAAAGACAATAACATTCCGACAACAAATATGGATTGAGCTCACAACACAATATGATTTTAAAAGGCAGAACTGAGTAATAGCTGCTGTGCACCTCCTGCTCGTGAAGCTGCTGTGCACGGACATATTGATCAGCAATCGCCTTCAGCTTAACATTTAACCTAAACTCAAAGAATTGAAATCGCTTTTTTAATTTCTGGACAATGGAACGGTTCAAATGACATTTTATGATAAAGATGTCTCATTGTGTAGTAAAACGAAATCTAACATATAACAAAGCCTAGCAAAGGATCTCTGTGTTGGTATAGCTCTAATACACAGTGTACTAACTAACCTAAAAACTAAAACAGTTTCCTCTCATCAATCAGAATATAAGAAAACGCTTTCGTTAATTTACAAAAGAGTTATGCAGGGTTCATGGAAGGACAAAATAAAGTGCTAAGTTTGGGAGGGAAGAGAATAGACGCTATAGACCAAGTCAACAAAAAATAAACTATATCTCTTATTTTTTGCTGTAAGATCAAAATTGCTCATAATGTATGTATTTAACGAGAGTCTAAAATATAAAACAGAAGTAGCAGTTCATTCAGTTCTCACGTCTCATTCTCCTTCAGTGTAGAGAGACATTCATCCTTCTGCTGGTCTAACTTGATGCTCACATCCTATGCAGAAAATAGATAATTATATAAAGAACCAGATGTAAAAGCACAAGCAATCATATCATCAATACATGGCCAAAATGCAGAGATTTTAAATATGAGCTTAGATATGATCATATCACCATTCAGATAAAGACACATAATAATTCAACTGATAGACTCAGAAAGATCGGAGAAAGGGCCAGGATGGTAAAAGTAAAGCTGTAAGGAGTATATACGTTGCCACAAGATGACACCGGAGAGAAATGGGCCAAAGGCCTAACTAACTTGAGCACTAAACAAGTAAACAAGAGAAGAATACTGAGGGCACATAATCTTGATGACCTCCTTACTAAGACATCTTAGTCAGAGAAAGAATTTTTATTTAAAACTAAGGTGTCTCCAAGTCTTAAACCGTAAGATTTAATTTGCAGTTCTAAGGTTAAAAAACCATGCCTTCTTGGCTAATTACTTCACTCTTTGTCCATTCAGGTTTTAATAGGCTATGTCAAGACATTAATAGTGATCTCATGTCAAAGGCCTACAAGCTACTTTAACAAGAGCTCATGATAGAGTAAAAAATCATACAGTAACGAATATTTTACAAATATATTAATGGAATCATATATGTAGTAATGAAATGATCAGACTGCCACATCCTGCAACTTAAGGCTATTTCTGATTTAATTATGCATAATCAGGAGGAAAGGGTCAATACTTGTTCGAGTTTGTTTTGGAATCAAAAGCAGGAGAGAACGTTCATGGAATGTTTGAAGAAGTAATGAAAATGAGAATTTAATCAATAAATATAAGATAAGCCATTAATAATGTTCATTTTCTTCCTACGACAGTCTAAAAGTGGAAAAAAATTACTGGAAAATCCAAAAAGACCATGCTTTGGTAAGTTCTTAAACCAAAATTGCATCACCTAAGAATTTCAGTCTTGTTCATCCTTTTAATACTGTGACATACTATCATGTGCTGTAAAGGTTACAATAAAATGTATCATGGGAAATGAACCTATCTAATATCATTACAATTGGATAGCCAAAGAACCGAAAATAATAATTACAACATCCCGGTTCCATGTGAAAAATCAAAGATACTGCCTCTCTCAAGCAAATATATTTGTCCAAATTACTAGAAGTTGACTATTATGAGTGCCTTAGAGTATTGCATTGACCATTACGATGAACACATCAACAGACCAGAACTTCAAACATAACTTTAGCAAAAAGGAAGGAAACAAAAAAAACTGAAACTTTTGATCATCCCGAGAACTTGTAATAAAATGCAAAAGGAACAAAGTTAATTTAACTTGCATTTAGATTGAAGTCAAACCTTAATGGCATCCTGAAACTTATTTGATAAATCCAGTCTCAAGTTTTGGCCTTCTGTTGACACTCGTTTGCACTCATCCTAAGCCATATCAGGCGATTAGTTTCAAAATGAGAAACTGAAGTTTGATATATTATAAAGTTTGAATAGAAGTGAATTTTGCTGGGGTGTACCATTAGCATTTTGTTCTGTCGTTGCAACTCCCTACATAACGACTCCAACTTATTCCGAACAGAGGAAGCTAGAAGAGTTAAAACAATAGAAAGCAAGATTAGTTAAGGGGACGTCAGCCATGTTTATTAAAGAAATAATAATCACCTAAAAGATAGCATAATGAACCACAATAACTCCAATTTAACAAAACAAACAATAAGCATGTAGGAAATACAGCTATAGTAGAAAAGAAAGAGGAGCAAAATCAAGAAATAACAGGTTTTAATCGAACGTGTACTACATAGGCTTATATATATCATGTACAAATCGAATATGCTAAACCCAACCTGACGATTTTATTTGCGTTCAGACCGTACATCCCAGATATAGCTTAAGAACTATACCATGAAATTTAGAATGCATTCGCTAGTTAAGTAATATCTTTACCTCAAACATCTTATTATATATATATTTATGCAGTTTCAAGAACCCAGAATAAGTCATACTCCCTGGTCTAGCTTCAACTGTACTTGAACAATCATGCCATGCAACTACAAAGACCAAGACAAGAATATCTTCAAGAAGAAATCCAAAAAAAAAATAAAAATGTAGGACTTACTGTCAGTTGTGTGTATGGTTAGCTGTTGAGTTAAAATTTAAGCAATTAATCAACCCATTGGATTCTGGGAAAACTATAGTCATGCAGTCTCATAGGTAGCAAAACAACATGCACAAACCTGAAAGGGCTTTGTTAGGTCATGCCTTGACAATAATAAAAGCCTCTCAATTCATGTAAAGTGTAAACTTATATAAATGGCTATCATCAAACTTCTCGGGGGCAACACCAATACCCAAGCTCAACTACACAACTCTTTCCTACAAGCACATTCCTTTGAAATATTATAGTTAAAGACTCAACCCAGCATTAACTGCAATACCAATACCCTAGAGGCTAGAATAATGATCTTGTTGACAATCACAAATTCTAACATTAAGTTAATGAGATGAAACATTAACAGTCGACTAACTATACTCATCTGTAACTCCTAAACTCTAAAGAGAAAGAAACTTTCTTTCTTTAAGAAGATCTTTATCTTTACAGCATAAAAATGGAACTGATAGTGAAATATTGAAACACACATACAGTTGTTGAATTGCACATGAAAGTTCACATACCAGTGTCACGCTCTGCAACAACTTGCTGATATTGTAGAGTGAACTCCAAAAACTCCTTTTCAGAAATAAAGCTTCGTTTCACATTCTTACGTTTAGTTTCGGAAGGCTCCTGACACATATAGCAGTAGAAATTGTTAATTCGTGTCAAATGCATGGAATATAAAAATAAGCTGCAACAAGATTCATTGGAATGTTTATAAACAAGCGAAATAGATTTTTCTCTTATATGGAAGATTTAAGAATCTCAATGAAAACATCATCTTAAGAAGTATAGGAAAGGATTGAAGAAATGCCTCGAAATTTCAGAATAAATTTCATGAAATCTCATCCATCATCACCATTATTACACATTTATCAATCTCATTTAACATCACTAATAAATATCATAAATGAGTTTCAACCTCTAAGAAGCTGGAAGGCGCTTTGTCATGTTGCCTAGTTGCTACGTGACAGACTTCGTCTCCACAATATCATTTCAAAGAATGCACTGATTCTAACTAACGTTATGGTTTCAAGAACTATTTTTCAAGATATTACAGTTTAAGATTCAACTATGACGTCCTCTCCATCCATTAGCTATCATAGCAAGTTAAGTTGACCAGTCAACTTCGAGTTTGAGATAACAGAAATCTCCACGTGTCAAAAGAGAAAGGGTTATTCCTACTTCATCAGTGAAGCAAGAAATCCATAACCTAATGGGTAGGATCTAAATTGTATGAGAAGAATATATCTTTACAAATATGAAAGAAAACACTGACCACAAAATCTAATAACATGAGCTCACAAAACCAAGAAGTAAAATATAGAAGATATATGTCATTAAAAATTCTTAAAACTAAAAAACAATTTCATCAATAAACTGCTAAAAATTGCTGAGGAAAATCCACAAAACATCAATATTTTGTTTCTGCAGAAAAACAATCACATACTAAAGAGGCATCTACTTATCTCCTTTATTATAAGGGCAATGAATCTCAACCAAGAAAAAATCGCAAAAGATTATACCTTGAATGCTTCAATTAGCATGAGGGTTTAATCTTTTAGGGAAGTAGGTAATTACTCACTCTATATGTTCACACTTCACATTGAGTGAACATGGATTAATAAGATGGAGAACAAATCAAAAGAAGTATAATATTGTCTGCTCACTTGTTTTTTGTTTTTCACAAGATCATCCTCTGCCAACGGGATTTCCTTCATATGCAAAATATTTGTGCTTCCCTCGGAAGCTGCAAAAAGAGAACAAAACAATAAGAAACAGAATCAATTTCTACACGCAACTGTGATATCTCTCCAAGCCAAATGTGAGGTTTTTGGTAAAGAAAAACCTTCATTCTAGCTACCAAGGGATAAAACCATGTGCAAATAAGACATATGGTACATCCGTTACATCAGCAATGCATATTGATTCCCACTATTAGCTCAAAAGTCAAAACCCATCTCTGGCAGTTCATGTGACCTATTATGCAAGTTACCAGGATGTGCCAATCCCTATAAACTTTGCTTTAATTGATTGGCCATACACATTGAATAAAAAGGAATGATCCTATGGTTTAAACTTTAACTGTCAACTACATATGCACCATTACTATGCCCATTCATATCACACAATCAATAATATATAACAATGACCTTTAGGAGCTTTAAGCTCTCTTTGATGAACTGAACAACAAAAAGTTAAAATCAGAAAACAATCAATAAACAATAGGACTGCCAGACATGACACAGACAGATAAAAGTTACCAGTATAGAATATTACAAGTGTCAAAAAGGTCAACTTAAGGAAAAAAATCCCAGCATCCAAAATGGCCATGTTGCTGATCTAGGTTCAGGTAGTATATCACTAATGCGGTAACTCTCAAATTTCAAAAAGCTAAGGAACTAATAGTGTGCGCTGCAATAAAAACAAATCATTCCTAGCCAGACCTTTTTCTCTAGCATACACATTGAAACATATTCATCAACGGCAGAAAACAGTAACCAAATATCAAATAAAAGGGAACAAAGGAACTGGTGAAATTTAGAGGAAGGTAAAGACGTTTACGTCGTTCAGGACTTTGAAATTTCCCGTCGTTCAGCTTGCCTCCTGATATATCAGAATGTAGCTCAACGAATTCAGGTGTGGCACTTGTTGCTGCCCCAAAGCACTGATCTTTATAATCTTTATCGTTGTCATTCACAAAACCTAATGAAGCATTAAGAGCCTCTCCTCCCTCTACTTGAGAGAGAGGAACAGGGAAATTTCTAGGCTTCTGGGTATTCTCAGTACTACTCTGGCTTATAGTCCGGGACTTGGTAGACGATGATACTTCAAGTAGAGATTCATCAAAATCCGACACACTACTAGGGCTGTATTCTATCAGGGGTTTCTGTTGCTCAAATGTTGGAGTTGGAGGACACAAGGGTTCTGAAGAGCTGCTATCAAGAAAACCATCTGGAAGAGAATCTACGCTGGGAAGCCCTGTTGCAGCTGGGTTATCCATTTTTCCTGCCTGCCAACAACAGTAACCAACTGTATGACAAAAGACCGAAAAAATCAGTCACATTTTCTCCCAAGCATGACATATTAGGAGCAATGGGAGTATGGCCAAGTTCAAATGCATTTCCGCTCAACACGCAAGCAAATTTTATTATTATTCTAGAAAAGGAGTAATTTTCGAATTCCAGCCGCAAACCAGAGAACAGCATGACCAGCTCCAGCTCTTTCAAAAACGAAACTATTCTGATTGAAAGTAGAAATTGAATGTCACAATGAAGACGGAATGAGCAGTAGTAGCAGTAATGAATATATTACCTGACTTGACTAATGTCTAGAGCACGAATGAATCTCAATTTTCACCTACCGTCGTCTAACTCAGTCTAAACACGGATTCATGAAGTGAAATCAAGGCAGCTGGAAGGAAACCTACTTCACCTCCGTCACAGATGAAAATTTCGGAAGCGAGAGAAAGAAAAAGAACTCCTTCAATCTTCGGAAAGAAAGAGAGGCGAAGAAGACAACTAGGTCACAAGTCAGGAAGGGAGTGATGTGTTTTTTTAACTGAAAAATGCTAGACATTCCGAAAGTGACATTCCTATATGTTCCGATGTTGAGACAATTATTAATTGCCCAAAAAGTTGTCTGAATTTACAGTCAAGCCATTGTGAGTGAATCGGAACATATCGGAGTGTTCCATTCGGAATTTCTATCATGCCTCTTTTTAGGCAATTAATAATGATAAGATTGTATTTTGGGCCGCTCGACTGTATTTTGATTCATGATGTTTATTTTTGGGAGTGTTAAGGTTAAAGTCCTCCCAAGGCGGCGTCTCCGGCGCCCACGGGAAACACAACTCACTTTACCAGTTGGTCCAACCAACCTTGGGTAATAGTAAACACTTGTAACTACAAGTCTGTAACAGATGTGGAGCCAAAAAGGGTTTCGGTTTGGTTTCACCTTCATGTTGCCTAACATGCACCATTCCTAATGTAAGAGAGAACATAGCCACTTAACTATCCTAACCTATGATTCATTTTAATTACTACTTTTTACAGCACCAAAAGCCACAGTAATATCAGAGTTTTACAACAGCCCGGGAATTGTTTCTCTTTCACCAGACTTGATTGATACTGCTGCTACCATTCAATTTTTGCTTTCTTGATTCTTTTCTTGTCTTTGAATGGTTGAATAGCTGTTGAGGCATCTGGTGGTGGCAAGGAGTGAGCATCATCTGCTTTTGTTGGTGGCAAAATATTCAAGCACTCTCGATCCGTCCACGGTTGAAACATATCATACGGTACGTGCTGTCAAAACAAAAAATAGATCAAATATTAGAGCAATGTAGGCCTTGGCTTATGAATGGGACAATAGAGAGGTCATATACTTTTAAGAGGTGATGATGATAAGTTTCATACAGTCATAATGAACTACTAACCGGAAAAGATGAACATGAAAAGATAACACTCACCTTTAACCAAAAGAAAAATCCGCGCAAAAGATTCAAGGTGGCAGGAGCATTGCCATCAACCAGTTGCAACTTTCTTCCGAGTACTGCAAGATACAGAACAGGTGAAGTTGGTTCTCAAGCACGACAAACAGGAAGTATGAAACAGAATGACATTAATCGTACACTCAAAATAGAACAGCTCCATTCATATTTGAAAGGGTTAAGAAGCTAAAAACAGTCTCGACTATATTTATAGGTCATGTTGCTAATCGATGTCCCAGATTTAAATTGTTGATATTCGGTGTCCCAACTATCAAATTCGTTGCTTTCCACTTTTATTGACCGATTTTAGCGTTAAAATTGGTGTTTCAAGCAACAAAAACATATTGTTTTTCACTTTTCTAAGTATCAAATTTGTTGCTCATGGTTTAGGCTTATTTGATGATTAAAAAACAAGTGTTTGTTCCGTCAATTTTAAGAAGAAGAAAAAAACAAGTAAAAATCAACCAATCTAATAGTTGGGACACCAAATATTAACATTTTAGATATGGGACAACAATTAGCAACTTGGCATATAGTTGGGACTGTTTTTAGGTTCTTAACCCTATTTGAAATCATATTCTCGATTGCATATCCCTTTATAAATCACACTATTATCTGTTAAGAATTGGCAAGATATCCAGGGCATTATATTAAAGTAAGAACTTAGAAGCGTAATATATGTTTACCAGGATGCATTTCCAGATACGATCTGCAGGTTACATTTGTTTCGTAGACTACATCACGGCTTCTCCTCAATTGTCTGCATTTTGCTTGCTGCTTTCTAATCTTGATTTCCTTCAAAAGGTTGTCACACTCCGTGCCATCATAAGGCCTCTTGAGCTCAGCAATCACCTTCTCTCTTAAGATAGGAGGAGTCAAATCAACACCTGCCTCATACTAGAATGGATAAAACAGAAAGTGTATCAGACTTCATTCATATCCATGGAATCTTATAGACTAACAAGGAGCTGAAATGACATACGGAATTTCTTGTGATCACAAAACCCATATTTGTTTCAAAACGGGAAACATCTTCTGCAGAAAGTATTTCCACATCAGATGATGAGCTCTCTGCATCCACCTCCTCCTCACCCTCTCCCTCTTCCTCAGGATATTTTACTTGCTTGCCGTTCGAACTTGTATAAATACAAAGGTCAGCATCACCCCTAAGGCACAACATAAATGCAAGGTAACTGTCATCCCACGAGACCACTCGACTATCTTTTACATTCGAACCTTTTGTCGTCTTTGAAGAACTTATCACCCTTTTCCTTTTTCTTGATATATTCTTCAGAAACTTTTCCTTGTTGTCCTCTCTTCTTTTCCTTCTTCGAGAGATTTTATCACTCTTACTCTCTCCATCATCCGACGAGTTCAATATCTCTACCACCCCATCAGTCTCTCTCTCAGGGGAAGGTTCCACTCTCTTTTCAGTTTTTCTTGTCTTGGTTCTTTGATGGCCGAGCTTTGTTTGACCATTTGCTTCAACCTCTTCACAAAGTTCTTCACTTGTGCTTTCTGTCACTGTATAACAACCCATAAACCTTTTACCTTCTCCTGAAATGTTCTTCATACACTTTGCATGGCCATTCTCTCTTCTTTTCCTTTGCCGAGAGATGTTCTCACTAATACCATTTCCATCATACGCCAAGTCTTGCACCTCTAGCACCGCATCATTCTCCCTTCTTGAGGGAGGTTCCGATCTCCTTTGAGCTTTAATTGGCTTGGTTCTCCTTTCAGGCTCATACCGTAACGGCTCTCTTAAACCAGAATGTGGTTCGACTTCAACATAAAATCCTCCGCTTCCATCTACTCTTAGATTTTCCAAGAATGACTTGTATTGTGGATCATTAATCGCAACACCATTGTTCACGTTTTCATCACCAACATTCACCTCTGCAGATTTATCAATGGATGCACCACAAACAGGCTGTTCCCTTTCATGGTTATTATGGCTCAAATCACCAACATTAGGCTCTGAAGATCCAACACTATGGTTGTTACCACCAAGACATCCATTCATCCTTAAAAATTCCAAATATGAACTATTGTGTACTTCATTAGAAGCTAATTCTGGAACTTCCACTTTTGCAGATTTCTTGCCTGAAGTAGGTCTAAGAGTTTGTCGCCGACTTGACCCTCCCTTCTTCGGAGGAGGAAATGGATCGTGATCAGCAACCCATTCAAACGGCATGTCTTCTATTAGTGACAGAATCAAACCAACCAAACCCAACTTCCCCCTGAAATTCCTATGCAGGATCTCAAAAATTAATCCTCAATGAGAACAATGCCAATCCTTTCAAGATATTGTCTCTGCAAGAAGTTTGTGTGACCAAGCAAAAGAGTAAGAATTTACTAGTCAGATTAAGTGCTGCCCTAATTATACACAGTTTAAACTAGTCTTCGTAATTGCATCTTGCAAGAAAATAACAAGAAAATCTCAGCATTCCAGTGTCAATACAAAAGAAACACAGAACTTTTACTAGACAACAAATTTTAAGGTCGTGAAAATTCAGCTAAACACTGTAAGCAGCCAACAGTTTTGACAATTAGGGCAAATCACGTTCTTATCTACGCGATCTGAACCCCTTAGCTACACAGACACCAAAATCAAACTTTTCCTAGCGTAACTTGTTCGATTCTAAATCGAAAGATAAGGAAGGGTGATAAAAAAAAAATCATGGAAAAAGCTAGAGAAATTGCTTTACTTGAACGGTCTCTCACCTTGAGAGAGAGAGAGCAATGCGTCAAGTTTTTGTGCAACTGAGAAAGAGAGGGAGATCGGAGCACAGCAAGGAAGATCGGAGCACAGAGAGACGATGCAGAAAAACGAAACCGACAACCGTAGAGTGGTGAATCAAGACTGAAGGCGACTGGACTGGACTGACGGACGACGGAGCGGGCGGTAAAAAGAATAAAAAGGAGTGGTTGGCCACCCGCCGGTATTTGATAAACTATACAAATTTAATCACAATAAAATTCTAGCCAAATTTGGTTGTACAAACAAATAGCTAGCTCACATTTAATTACGGATAAATAATTAGATCATGTTCTCATAAGTAAATATATAATTAGTCCAATTGATTTTTCAATTACTTTTAACGGAATCTATATGTAATTATTTGAAATGACTAGAATGCCCATAAATCATCTCTTCCTTTGCAGCTTCTTATATTCTAACGAAACAGAAACCATAAATATAAAAAAAAAAGTGGTTCTCAGACAGATTCCTCATACACATTGATGTGTAAAATCCCTTAGGAGACTCCCCTATATATTGGATTGGTGGAGTGGACAAAAGTTCACTCCAACCAATATGGTACATAGGGTTCGGCCAAACCACATGTTAAGGAAGGGAGGCCCGCCTCCCATGTAAATTAGGAATTGGGTCGAGCCCAATTAATCTAACGTGACATTTACCCAATTGTCTTAGGTAATATCATTAATATTAATGGACTACTATTTACGGCGCCACGTCACCATATGCTAACACGCCTAGATCCGGCGATCTTAGTCATGGTCCGACCTAGCCATGGGTCGGACAATGGTAGGTCAATTTAGTCCTAGGACGAGGTTGATAATGTTTAAGGGCTAAATTGAAAAAATAAAAAGTTAGAACAATAAATTTGAGGACTAAACTGAACAAAATAAAAATTTGGGGCTAGGCATGTGCAAGTCACGTGACTATTTAATGGTCAAACTGACGGTCAACTAACATATGGACCAAAAGTTGTCAAACATATGGTACTAAAACTAAAAAAAAAAGACGTTGGACCAAAACTCAAAAGTTGTCAAAGATGTTTGACCATTATATATAGTTTTATAAGATAATTTTCATAAAAAAATGCAATGAAAAAGATTTACTCATTTTATACGAACATTATGTACATTATTATTTATTATAATAATGAGTTATAAAGTATATAAAAATAAAAAGCTAATAATAATAATTATATTATTATTATAATAAACTATAAAGACAATACAAAACATTTTATCTATTTAATAAATAATAATAATAAAATAATAACACTCCGTAATGTTGGACGTAATCTCACATTACATCTGTTTTTTAATGTAATATTACAGTACGTTGAATGAAATCTAGACGTAATCTCAAATTCTAATGCACATTATATTACAATACACATTACGTCGTTTGACAAGTCAAACAACGTTATATGAATATAATATAAAACTTAAGTGAGATTTACATCCCACATTAAATCAATCCAAACACCCCCTTAAAGTTGGGTCAAAGCATCGTATCTTATGTTCTCAAATGTAGTGCTCTTTGTGTGGAAATTTACATTTAAGCCCTCCAAGTATTACATATGACCTTTCTCAAATGTAGTGCTCTTTGTGTGGAAATTTACATTTAAGCCCTCCAAGTATTACATATGACCTTGATAGATGCGCATATCCATCCATTCTAAACAGATTCTTCACAATGGGATATCCATCCATTATATACGTATTCATACACATATACATACATATATATATATACATATACATATACATACATATATAAACGTGTGAGCTACCCACCTACCCTTCTTGATTATTACATGCTCTGATAGAGAAACATCACCACCAACGATCCTAACTATTATATTTAATATTTATTTAAAGGCAATAGGGACACCAAAAAAAATATTTTAGTTGATATAATAATGTAAGCGACAGCGGGTCATACAATTAATGGAGAGACATTTAAAAAAAATATACTATCCATGCTTGAAACGATACAATTAATATAATTTATAAGATTCGATTGATTTATTGTGGATTGCACATTTTACCGTGTAAATGAGTTTCAGCTACTTCTATGTTATTTGAAATCAAGTCGATTAAAATCTGAATTTAATTTTAAAATTTTAAAATGAAGTTTTTTAAGATGTCAAGTTTGAGTTTAATAGTACTTAGTTCGAACTACTCGCGAGACAAAATGAGCTTCACTGTTTTAAAATATAGGTCGTATTTGACCTCAAATTTCGCTATTACGATAAATGCTAACTTATTATAATGTATAATGTGTTTACGAGTTAGAGCTCAATTTTTTTAGTCATTAGACATACTAATTTATTGTTATGTATCATTGACTTACGAGTTAAGTCAAACTCGATAATCGAGTTTGGATGGAGCTGAATTTGAAATTTTAAAGTAAGAACGTAACCAAGTTCAAGATTTTAAAACTTGAGCTCACTAATTTTTAATAGAATTGAGTCAAGCTAAATATATAAACTAAAAGTTAAATAATTTATATTTAAATATTTAAATAATAATAATGTATGCAACATCTTATTCTCTATTCCAAATCCTACCTATTATGGCAAAAAAAAAAAAAAAAAAAAACTTCCTATATAAAGAAGCTCCCTCTTGTTCTTCATTTGTACACCAGCAGTTGAGTTGAAGACAATGACAGAGTTGACTGCAGTAACATCACCTTCTCCTGCACATGTCGCCGTTTTTATTTTTCCCTTCTCCTCCCACCCATCCAGTCTCCTCAAACTCACACGCCGCCTAGCAACCGCCTCTTCTCCGACCACAACCTTCTCCTTCTTCGGCACCGCAAAATCCATCTCTGCCATCTTTTCGAACCCCGACAGTAACTTCCCCAACATCCGGCCATTTACAGTCCACGACGGTCTCCCCGAGGGCTACGCTCCGGTCAGCGACCCTAAAAGGTCTGGCGAGGTTCTGCTGGAGATGGTTGACCATTTCATGAAGGCGGCGCCGGAGAGTTTCAGGGCCGCGGCGGTGGAAGCAGAGGCGGCGGTTGGGTGTAAGATCAGTTGCTTGGTGTCGGATGCTTTTGTCTGGATGGCTGGTGACGTGGCAGAGGCGATCGGGGTGCCGTGGGTGGCGGTTGTAACGGGCGGTCCCCGAGCATTGGTGGCTCATCTAAACCGCGACCTTATCCGCGCCATTGTTGGGATCGGCGAAGGTTCGTCGTTGTTTGCATATATAGATATTTTACCTTTTTCCGGACTGCGTCAATATCCACGATGTAATTATTACTTAAATATAATTTTAACATAAACCTTTTTATGTAAATTTATGAAAAAGTGTTACGATAGTAACAAATTTTAATAATAAAATATATTTAATGAATATAAACAAATAAAACTAGTGCAAATATTATTTATATGTATTTTAACTTTAGTATTAGTTAAGATGTAGACAGCTTAAAAATATACGATTTATGTAAAACCATTGTGGATGCTTTAAAGTGTTAATTCTGAATTCGTTCTCATAGTTTTTTAGGTTATTAATATTCAAGTCACTACATTGACTTTTACTCAATTATAAACCGTTACATGAATTTCAATTTTTTTAACAAATTGCTACACCTGTTTAGATTTACGTTAATTTTGACAAAAAAAAGGGACCATATTTCGGTCGCATGAGGTATTTTGATGAGTATCAGAGATGGGTCAGTTAAGAAATTAAAAACATTGCATCGAAATACACTCAATTAGACGTTTAATTGAAAGACTCTGTTGGAATAGAGGGAAGTCAAATTGAATGTCTAATTGAAGGCATTTCGCTATAATTCTTTCAATTTACTCTATAATTCATTTCACGTACACATCAAAAGACTTCACGTGACTGAAACATACTAATATTTTTGTCCAATTTGACGCGAATTGTAACAAAAGTAGTAATTTGCTCAAAAATTGAAAGTTCATGTAGCCAATTTAAAAAAAAAATGACGTTCAAGTAGCGATTTGTAAATAAGTCAAAGTTCAGGTAGTGATTTAATTACTAACCCTAATTAATTTTCATAATTATAATTTGAAACTAACTAATTTTAAACTATTGGCAAAAAAATAATAATTTAATTTTCCCCTCGACTTTTGCAGAATGCAAAAACAAAACCCTAAATTTCATTCCCGGATTTTCCACCACTCGATGCGAAGATTTACCGGTGGGAACTGTGATCGGAAACCTAGACTCGCCGTTCTCCCGTATTCTTCACAAAATGGGCCAAACCCTACACAAATCGACGGTTGTGGTGATAAGTACTTTTGAGGAGGCGGATCCAACTATTACAAACTATCTTCATTCCAAATTTAAGAAGTTTTTGAATATTGGACCTTCCATCTTAGCTGGTCCTCCACCATCTCAAGATGAACATGGTTGCATCCCCTGGCTCGACCGATGGGGACCCATATCGGTCATTTACATTAGCTTCGGCACTATGCTTACACCCCCGCCTAACGAGTTGTCTGCCCTAGCCGAAGCCCTAAAAGAGACGGGCCACCCTTTCCTTTGGTCTTTCAAAGGAAACCCTAGTGATAATTTTTCTAGGGTTTTCTTAGAGGAAGTGAAGGAAAGAGGAAAATTTGTGTCGTGGGCCCCACAACTCGCGATCCTGAGGCACGGGTCAATTGGGGTTTTTGTGACGCATTGCGGGTGGAATTCTCTAATTGAGAGCGTCAGTGTAGGGGTGCCTATGATCGGAAGACCGTTTATCGGAGATCAACAAATGAACCAAGCTACGATGGAGGAAGAGTGGCGTATCGGGGTCGGAGTCGAAGGAGGGTGTTTTACTAAGGATGGAACAGTGAAGGCTTTGAGAATGATTATGTCTCAAGAAGAAGGAAAGGTCATGAGAACTAGGGTTGGTGGGCTTAAGGAAGCTGCATTGAAATCCATGGAGTCTAATGGAAGCTCAGTTAAGAATTTTAAGTCCCTCATTGACATCATTAACAATTAATATCCGAGGAAACTTTTCGAAAGAACCCGAGGCATTCGATGAATGATTCATTGGTATGCTAAAATGCTTGGCAACCCCCGACAACAAATGGTCTAAACGTTGAACTGTACCTTCACGGTACAACTCAGTTAAGACGACCTGTCCATCATTCTTCTTCGTGACTGCTTCAAGTTTGAAATCTGAGACCCCAATATTGTTAATGTTGGTTTTTATTTCCTACTGTTCATTTCTGTTTGAATCCTGGTTATTATTGTTTCCCAATTATTGAATAAAGTAGTTACCATTCGATTCGAAATGAGTTCTACTTATCAAGATTAATCGACTCGACTAGAAACGAGATCCATCCAAAAAGTAAGTAAACCGAATCAATAAGGCTATTGGAAATAGCTGAATCAAACAACTCCATACATTTCCTCATACATCTAATTCTTTGAGTAAAATCAAAAGACCATTAAAATCCATTGATTGCGTAGTTCTATGAACGAACCGGTAATAAATCCATTGATTCTATTTTTGAGAAAATAGTTTAACTGTGCAGTTGAGTGTGACTATTCGAGTTTAAACAAATGACGATAAAACCTTTTTGAAAAAAAAAACTTTGTTTTAAGCATATGTCCTGCTTTCGAGCCAGATAGTGCACTCAGCAAACTCAGTAAACTCCACGATGGTGTAAAACACCTTAGATCATAAATTTCGATTCCTTTTTTTTAAAAAATTAATCAAAATTATGAAATGAATGACATTAAAGTTTTCAAAAAAAATCATGCAGGATTTCTTATATTCTCTAGACCGGTTTTGCATTCACTCTTTTCAGGTACCCTTGGTTAGGTATCATGTATATATAAGTTCTGCCGGCTAAACGAGGCAACAGAAAAGAACATGTGGCCATCGAGTTGCACTGAGAAAAAAGCGCACTCGGGATATCTAATGCTCAGGTGCGATAAATTGTACTTGATTTTTTCCTTAAGATTCGATTGTCCCTCATTTTTGCAGATCAAACGACCACTTCGACGAGGTCGCAACCGCGTAAAACGTGACTGCTTCAGAGAACTTCCAAGCCAAAATTCCACCTATCATTGGTGGAATTCATACGCGTCGCCGAACCAAGCCGTACATCCATTTTATGGTGAGATCTAAACCGTCAGTGGTAACCCAAGGGCATCTCCCATTCAGGTCGAGCACAACCGCAGATGGAGAAAAAATTCAGAACATGCAGCATGTCCATTCACATATGGAACGAATTTCAATTAAAGATGTCAAGCACCCGGGTAAGAGAAGTTGTGATCAATTCTATCCCCGAAATGTGAGTTTTTCCTTACTCATTTTGCAGCTCGGATGATCATCCAAATAAAAGACTCTGAAGAGCACATTTCGTGCACAACCCTTTGCTCACCGACCATTCTTGTGTCAGCTGCCGAATTTATCCCAGTTACCTCGGGCAATATTTGTACCCCAATGCGGACTAGTCCACGTCATCCATGTGTGATCCTCAACCAAGTCATACATTCGTCATGCGGCGAAGTCTAAACTCGTCAGTGCTAACCGTGGGGCATCCCCAGATGAGATTGAGTAATAGTCATGGCACTTGAGAAGTCGAAAGAAGAAATCATTGCATATGTCATCCATTTTTCGTAGGGTCAATGCAGGTCGTCGACACGACCAATATATTTTGACTCAATCAGCTGAGTCCTTCTCAAGAAGATGTTTTGAATTAAAATTTTCCAATTTTCCATTAGGGGCATGTACATAATTGTTGTTGATTATTTTCGTTAAATTTTATTTAAAAAAAAAGAAAAAAAAAACCATTTTTCTTCAAGGTCACAACCGCCCTTTAATTGGCTACCGAGAAAAATAAAGAGAGTGCTCATGCAAATTTTGTGAGAGCAGTGAAGAAATAAAAGGGTCACATTTGTCCCTAAATAACCTACAAATAAAAAGGGTCTCAGTCGACCTTAAAACGATTACAAAGAAAGGGCCACAACCACCCTTCAAATGGCTACAGATAACGGGCGCTCCCGTAACATCAAAAGCGGGAAATAAGTGAAAGGGCTACAGCCACCCTCCAAATGGCTACAAAAAAAGAGTGATCCCGCGAACCCTGTGAAGGCGGGAGAATAAAAAGGGTCACATCCACCCTTAAAATGGCTACACGAAAAGAGTGATCCCGCGAACACGGTGAGGGCGGGAAAATAAAAGTAAGAGTCACAGTCGTCCCTCTAAACGGCTACAAGAAGAAGAGCGCTCCCGGAACATCGATGACGGGTATTAATTGAAAGGGCCACAACCACCATCAAAATGGTTACATAAAAAAGAGTGTTTCCCTGATCAGAGACGAGGAATAAAGGGCCACAGCCACCCTTCAAATGGCTACAATCAAAAGAGCTCCCGCAACATTAACGACGGTGAGAAAAGGGTCACAACCACCCTCTAAATAGCTACAAATACTCTCGCATCGATGCGGAAATAAAGAACAGGTCACAGCCACCCAGCAATTGGCTACCACAAAAAAGAGTGCTGCTAGGTTGAAAACCCGAAAGGGCGGCCTAGGCAAAATCAGGAAATGAGAGGCATGGTTGCAAATTCAGAAATTGCAATCATGGCAAAAGGAGAGAAAATTAAAAAATAAAACTGAGGGGCACGGTCGGAAATCTCTCAATCGACCGTGGCAAAAGGAGAGAATATGAGAGATTTAAAAAAAAAATCCCGCTAAGTTGTCGCATCATGCACAACTTAAGCAAAAATTAGGGAGAGACATTCAAGTCGTCAAAACCACTAGAGGTTCTTCTCCGACGGACGCCACCAGAGGCTCTTCACCGATGGACGCCACTAGAGGCTCTTCTCCGACATACGCCACTAGAGGCTCTTCTCCGACGGACGCCACTGGAGGCTCTTCACCGACGGACGCCACTAGAGGCTCTTCTCTGACATACGCCACTAGAGGTTCTTCTCCGACGGACGCCACTGGAGGCTCTTCACCGACGGACGCCACTAGAGGCTTTTCTTCCAACGGACGCCGCTAGAGGCTCTTCTCCGACGGACGCCGCTAGAGGCTCTTCTCCGACGGACGCCACTAGAGACTCTTATCCGACAAACGCCACTAGAGGCTTTTCGTTTTCGCTCGCCACTGGAGGCATCATCTATCAAGATTTTACTTTTTTGCACGCTACTGGAGGATTTTCCTTGTCGCTCGCCACTGGAGGCATCGTCGATTGGGGTTTTACTTTACTGCACGCCAATGTAGGTTTTTCTTTCCGCACGCCACTGGAGGCTTTTCCTTGTCGCTCGCCACTGGAGGCATCGTCGATTGAGGTTTACTTTATTGCACGCCACTTGAGGCTTTTCTTTCCGCACGCCACTGGAGGCTTTTCGTTTTCGCACGCCACTGGAGGCTTTTCGTAACTGCACGCCACTAGAGACTTTACTTTTACGCACCGCCAATGGAAGCACCGTCAACAGGGGCACCGCCGACCGAAGCTTTACTTTTACGCACCGCCAACGGAAGCACCGTCAACAGGGGCACCGCCGACCGAGGCTTTACTTTTCCGCACCGCCGCTGAAGGCTCTTATTTACCGCACTGCCGCTGGATGCTCTACATTCTGCACTACCAATTGAAGTTTTATTTCGCACCGTCCGAAATAAGCCAGGAGTTTCCTTGAAGATTCGAAGAATCAAAAGAAGATATACTTCCCAACCAAAATTAGTGATTACTCGTCTTTGGACAAATCCCCTCGAACATGTTCTACGAGAATTCGCCCAAAGAGGGGCAAGCTGTACACACTCATTTTTATTACTTGTCTTCCACATTTTTATTGAATCTTTTATTTCAATTCTATCCTTTTAAAATTTTAGATAAAATAAAATAAAGTCAATAATGCAATTAATTATTGAAAATTATGAATTACGATTGAACATTTTATAACTGAATATACTTTATAATCGTAATGAATTAACTGTTGAAACCAGTTGAATTCCTAATACAGAACCAAATTTAAATCTCACTTGAGATGCAGACCTAATAAAGGAGAAACTAGTTATGTTCAGTTAGGAGGAAGCCCACAGTATTACACTGGGCCAACGAGTCACTAATAAGATAAAATCTACAGAGTCAACGGTATTACCAGCCCAACTCTACATTTCAAATCAAATTCATGGCGGAGAAGCTCCAAAGATAGGGTTTCGGTCGATGGATGCCGGAGATGGAGACCGGGAAATGGAGGAGGAAGAGGGAACCAGTTATCCCGCCAAAGAATTATCTTTCAGTTCGTCTCCGTCGAATTATGAGCTAGTGAATGGAAATGGCTTCTCAATTGCCACTGACAGCGAAGGGAATTCCTCTGGTGCTGCTGAAATGCGTACTTACAAGAGGCGGAAGGTATCCAAGAAGTCGAGTCCGGAAATAAAGCACCGGAAATACGAAAGAGAGGAGGTTGGAGCCACACTTCATGCTGAAAACCAGGTCCACATTGTACTTTCTGACTTTACTGCTGTTGTTCTTCGATGTAATCGAGATTCAGTTGAGTTCTTAATCTTATTTTTGGATCAATTTGGTTGTTTTCAACTTGAAAGAAGCTCGGTTCTTGAGTTCAAGCAATGCTGAATTCGATTGTGCTTGTAGTTGAAATTAGGCAGAAGATGGGTTAGCATTGCAGATATGGGCGGATATTCCTGCACGAAATTGGATTTTGACGTTGAAGATAACTTAGAACACTCATCTGAATAAAATAAGGTTTCATTTCCTTCAAGATGACGTTCATACATTGAGCAATGTAACTGAATGGCATATCTGTTCTAGTTATGAACTCAGTTTTCTTCCAAATCTTCCTTTCCATCTTCTGGAGAAGAACTTTACACAGCGAAGAACTTCAACTCTTGATTTCACTTTCTAATTGGCGCTTGGTACCTTTGGGAGTCTTACGTAGGTTTGAATAATTAAAAGCCGGGACTTAATTTACCTTGAGAATGAAGTGCACCGAGCTCCAGTTTCCCACATTTCTATGAACCTTATGAATTCTATACCTGCATCATGTAGCGGAAATTCATATTAGCTTAAGGTGCAGTTTTAAGAGTTAGTAACAGTTCTGAATGCTTAACTTAGTATATTTCATTTATGTAGTCTCGGGATAGGAATTCTGAACAGTTAACATGCATCATGTAGCAGAACTTCATATTAGGCTAAGGTAGCAATAATTAACTTTTCGCTTATTATATTTCAATTTGCTTACCAAGATTTAAATAGTTAGAAACTGGATCTTCATTTGCCAGTATTGTGAAGGTTAGGAAAACATGCTCTAAGCACCATTTTCCTGCCTTTCGACGAGCAAACTTCGTTTGTATTTGTGGCTTATAAACTCTATAGCTGCATCATGTAGCGGAAGTTCATATTAGATTCTGGTACAGTTCTTATATTTAGTAATTAGTTTGAATGGTTTTCTTTTTATATTTCATTTCATTAGGAACTTTTGTCATCTATGACCTGATCATTGTGTTCTAGTCATGAAATGAAGTGTACTTTTTTTTTTGGTGTTTGACCTGTATTATTAGTGGCCTAGCATTCTTATTGTTGATAGCTTGAAAGTTTACGATGGCAAATTATATTGTTCAGGTCTTCAATGAAGCTTCCAGGTGTATCACTCTTCTTACTATTTTCTTCGTATTTTATTTATTCAGATGTCAAAGGAGTTGTTAGATAGTGCTTTAGATGGGTCTGTTTCTGAGCAAGCTCAGAATGTTCCAACCGTCCTTGATATTGCAAATGGTTCTGCTAATGGTCCACATGGGCAATGGCGTCATGTTATTGTGGAGCAGATCTACCACTCACTCGGCGATGATCATCGTGTACATGGGTGCTTGGATGATGCTCTTGCTCATGTCACCAAGATTAATAAAGTGACAATAAAGGTTCTAAGTTCCACCCTTTTCTAGAAGTAGTTTGTGACACATGTTGCTATTATTCTGTTGGTTTGGTTTGGTTAATATCCATATTTTACTGTTAACTAGGAACCTAAGTTTTGTGCTGAAGTAAGGCCTGAACACTCTGCTCAAGCAGGATCAAAATCAACACAAAATGGAGATGCACTGGAGGTTGCTTCTAAGGGCTCTTTGGGTCAATCTGATCAGCCAACAATCAACCAGATGTGTCAGCATGCTCTTTGTGATATTATTACTTCCGAAAAGTTTAACCTTCTGTGTAAACTTCTGGTTGAAAGTTTTGAAGGAACCAAAGTAGATCGGTTACTGGACTTCAGTATCATCAATGCGAGAATGAAAGAAGGAATTTATGAACGTTATCCTGTTCTTTTCTCTTC
Organism: Clarkia xantiana subsp. parviflora; assembly: GCA_036873135.1. NCBI lineage: Eukaryota > Viridiplantae > Streptophyta > Magnoliopsida > Myrtales > Onagraceae > Clarkia > Clarkia xantiana. The sequence continues at coordinate 796,133 of JAPTYO010000031.1, forward strand.
GGATACTAAGCAGGTGATTCTTAAGATTGGATAGTTGCTAGTTGTTTATGATTTTGTTTCTTGGATAGTTATTACAATTTCAACTGGTTGCTAATTTTATTTATACTTTAGTGCAATTGGTCTGGGAGTATCCTTCCTTGTTAAGCAATATCATAATTCTGCAACGGTTCATGTCTGAAACACTCAATGTCTGTTGCTCATGTCCAATTCACATTGTTTGAGGTTTGCCATGAATGCTTTAAGTTGGTGTTTTATCATATTTACAAAATCATACCCTTGTTGACTGTTTGGCTTTATTGCAAGCATTTAGCATCGAACATAATCAATGTTTCTTAATTCTTATGCCTGTATTTAAATTTTTAATTATTTTTCAGTATCTTGATGCGTATAGTATGCATATGCATGCCTCTATTAGTTCAGACTCTGTTGCATGTAGTGAATCTTCTTTTACGGCAAATTTATGTACAAACAATTAGCTTTTCTTCCAGTTATTTGAAATTTTGAATATGGTACCATGAGTACTTGTTTAATAGAGGAGTGATACGAACTGCATTGTTAACATAAATACTTTTACAGGTTTGGCAAAATCTTCAAGAGATCGGTACCAAATTGGTTTCTCTGTCTACTAGTCTTACAGACATAACCAGGGTTTCTTGTGATGAACATGTAAGATGATTTTTTTGATATTTCAGATGATTCCTTCCATGAATTGGTTTTCGCTTTTTGAGTTTATCATGAATTGAATATGAAACTTAACATCTTTTTCTCTCTCCAGCTGGCAAAATTAGCACAACCTTCTTCTTCTGGAGGAGGAAATTGTGAGGTAGGCTCCAATATATTATCTGCCTTCCCATGCATTAGTTATCAGTTTGCATTCAAATTTAGAACAAAGCATTGTATAAGTCATCTTTCTGCTGAATCATGAGATGGATTTTGTTAATTGCCTTAAATATTGGTACAGTAACAAAATGATTCAGAGGATATTTTTGTCTTCTAGTTTCTGTATGACTTGCAAGTTGCAATACATGAATATACATAGTTTAGTACTTTAGTTTGAAGTACATAGAGATTGATGATATATCGAATATGAATGCTGAAGGCCAGCCACATGGCATAGCGTTGGGAGTATTTTGTTAATTTTGAATTATTATTTGCCCTTGTTCATGAGGAAACATATCTGGATTGCTGGTAATCTACGGTAACATTTAGAACCGGTTTATTTTTCTCCTATCAGCTCCGGAATCCTTTTGTTCGTCTTCTTGCACTATGCACGTCTACACTTTGATATCATTATGTTTCTTCTAACAAGTAACTGAATTCAATTGAATTACAGGTGAATTGCGGGAATCCTCTGTCTGATGACAAATGGAAGCAAGCTGAAAACCACGCCTTGTACAATGAGTGTACATGTAGGCACTGTGGAGAGAAGACAGATGATCAGAAATGTGTCGTATGTCATTCATGTCAGGATACGTACCATGTTCCATGCATTCAGGCATCAGTCGAAGAGATTCCCTCAAGAAACTGGAACTGCACCAGTTGCAAATCAGATGAAATCAGGCCAATTCATGAGAATTGTGCGGTCTGCAAGAAACTGAACCAAAGTGGGAACTTTGCTAATGCAGAAGTGCTAAGCAACAGTATGAATGACAGTAAACCTGAGAGCTGTAAAATCTGTGGAAGTGGATTTTGTCCAGACGACAAAATTAGGGAGTGTGAACATTCGTACTGCCCCAATAAGTATTACCACGAGAGATGCTTCACTGCTAAGCAGTTGGAAACACACGGGACACGGTGGCTTTGCCCTTCTTGCCTTTGCAGATCCTGCTTCACAGATCAGGACGATGATCGAATCATCTTATGTGATGGCTGTGATGACGCGTACCACATGTATTGCTTGAAACCGCCTCTTGATGAAGTCCCACCTGACAAATGGTTTTGCAGAAAATGCGAGGCGGGGATTCAAGCCATCATTCGAGTCAAGAGGACACACGAAGTTGTGAAAAAGAAGCGAGGGAGGAAGAAAAAAGACAAGACAGTAACAAGCCAGGAACCAAAGGCAGAGGAAGTTGCTGAGGCGTCTGACAAAGGGATAGGAATGGACATGCTTCTAACTGCAGCCAACACTCTGAATTACGAAGAGAATCTTGCTGTTGCTTGAATGAGCATTGATGGGTGTGTAGTAGGACACAACAACTTGACCTGATGTTGTAATTCTTTGTCAATCTTTGTTGTAGAGTAAGGAAGGATTTATGGAGGGAAGTCCAAGTTCAAGATCATGCAGAGTACAGTTTGTTGCACATTCCAGGTAATAGTCTTGGATCTTCACTGATGTATTGTACTATATTACAGCTGTTGAATTCAATTATTGGCTGATGTTGTAACACTATATCTGACCTGACCCACATTTTTACCATGAAAATGAAATGTAGCAAGCAATTTTCATTCTCGACATTTTTGTTATATTGGATTTGAGTAGATGTATGTAATCAGACTTGCTTCGTATAGTGTGTATTGTTGCCTTTGTGTTGCATGTGAAGAAGTGGAATCCGAACCTGGTCATGGGTTGAAATAATGCAGCATATGGTGTGATTGGGAATATAATTGTCGCAATTTTCCTACTTATTGAAATAATGCATTATATGGGCTTCCAAACTAAAAAAATGTTTCCAAAAGCGAAATCTAGCTAGAAAATTGAAAAAAAACTTTAGTTAGCAATTTATATACAAGGTGGAATCTTATCTAGCAAATTATAAAAAAATAAATAAACTTTAGATATTTGTACTAGTGTTAATGTGAGCTAGTTTAATAATTTTTTTTTTTGTGAAAATATGCAATGCATTACATTTAATATATAATATGACTTTATAAAATTTTCAATTATTATTTTTCGACTATAATATTTGTAAACAATTTTTCTTTTTAACTGGCCAATAATCATCAATCTATTTTCTAACAAAACTTTTATCCAGATTACAATCCATATAAAAAGCGATACTATAGGAAATGGAGTATGAAAATACCCAATTAGCCCTGCAATCTCATTTCTAGATTGAATTGTAACACAGTTTACGTATCTATTAGCGTTGCCTCTTGTGAAACTCGAAGAAATTCGCAGTATGTGGTTTGTAAATTGTTGGATGGAATGACCTATATTCTCAAGACACCAATCATGTTCCTTAACAACGCCACAAACTTGATTCACAACGTATTCCACATCCGTTTCAATGATGACCTTGCTTATTAATAATGAATCGCTAACTCGACTCTGTGTGGGATTGCCTTGGCTTCGACGTTTGTCGCACTTCTGTCCCTACAAGCTGCATTCCGTCCCGCCATCATCGGTGTATGGGAAAAGAACCTATTTAGTGTCTCAGGTTTACCTTATGTTTCAGTTTGGTGTCTCATGATTAAAGTGTTGATATGGACTGTCCGATGTTTCATTTTTGTTAAAATTTGGTGTCTCCACCCGTCTTTTCCTCTTCTTTCAACCATTTCCATCAACCGACTCACCCACTTATAATCCATCACCTTTTACTTTTCACAAAATCGTCAAATTCCACCCAAAAGTTGAACATTAAAAAAAAGGTTTCCAGCAGAGCGATTTCGAGCGACAATAAAACATGATTTAGTTGGGAAAATGTGGCAAACTTTTTAGGTGATGGTCCCGACAAAGTGACGAGAATGGAGCATGCTTGGGAGCTCGGATATGACTGCCGGTTTCATCGGGATTGGCTTCTCTAATTTAATCACACTGAGACACCAAATTTCAACCAAAATGAAACCTGGGACACCCAATTTAAACGCCAGACACCAAACTGAAACATGAAGCAAACTTGAGACAGTAAATATGTTCTTTTCCCTCGGTGCATTGTTATTCCTCGCGATGATTCCAATACTGCCTCGTCTAATGCCTCTGTTCCAAACATCACTCGGTAGCTCTCACTATCAATTCAACCCTTCAACTATACAACAACTCCAACTTCTTCTTTCTAAAAACATACAATGATACTGTATGGCCCTATCCTATACACGCCAATACAAAGGGTAGTATCAAAGCCTAGTTCTAATGGAATCATCTTCCATGCACTTGATTTTGCATGGAGAAATCGGAGAAGCCTGGTTGCCATAGCTATCGATCGACTATCTATTCATTCAGAGTGGTGATACAAACTGTGAAATATGATATGAAATTTCTATAGAAAGTGGTTTAGGGCCCCACCAATAACCAATACATTTGTTTCATTACGTTCTCTTTCATAATTTCTCTTGAAATTTCACTGGTAGAAAATTTACTCATTCAAGAAGGTATACAGTTTCTTGCAAGCCATTATTATTATGATGAACCTGAGGATAATGACTTTCAGCCATCCTGAATATCCTCTCCAATTCAAGTGCAACCTCCTTCATGGTCGGTCGATCGTCTCCACGGATCTTCAGGCATCTGTATGCTAATGTGGCGACTTCACCAATTTGTTCCGAGATCCCATCTTTCAAAATACGCTGGTCAATGATGTTGATGAAACAACCCGCTTTAACAGCAGCCACGAAAAATTGAGATAGAATTCTCTCTTTCTCCGGCCTTTCAAAAGAAAGAGCTTTCATTCCAGTTAACAGTTCAACAATGACCATTCCGAAACTGTAAACATCGCTCTTTTCTGTTAACTGACTTGACTGGAAGTACTCTGGATCCAAGTATCCTAACGTTCCTTGGACTAACGTGTTGAGTTGATCTTGATCGACTGGCATTAGCTGGGAGGCACCGAAATCAGCCACCTTAGTCACGTAGTTCTCGTCCATGAGTATGTTGCTGCTCTTAACATCTCCATGGACGATTTGGATGGTCGTGTCTGTGTGCAAGTACGATAATGCCCCTGCTGCCTCTGTGGCTACACGCAGGCGGTCTCGCCATGTTGATAAGGTCGAGTTGTTGGGATCGCTGTGTATGTGGTCAAAAAGGGTTCCGTTAGTCATGAACTCGTAAACTAACAGAGGATACTCCATCTCCAAACAACATCCGATTAACTTAACAACATTCTTGTGATTGATCTGGGAGAGGACAATAATTTCATTGATGAACTCATCCACTTGGCTACGATCTAACAACTTGGCCTTCTTGACAGCAACTGTTGTGTTATTGTTCAATATTCCTTTGTAAACTGTGCCTTGGCCACCTTGACCCAGGATTCGGCTTTCGTGATAGTTGTTTGTGGCCTTTTGGAGTTCTTTAGCACTGTAAACTTTCATCAACTCGACGGAATTGCCATGCTCGGCAAGTAATTTCTGCAAGACTAGACCCCCATTTTCGCGAAAGAATTTCTCTCTTACCTTAGACAACTTTCTTTTGCGAAGCTCCGAAACGATCAAGGAAGCACATAACAGAAGAAACAAGATGCACGACCCTACACCTAAAAGCATACAAAAGTTGTTGAGTAATTTGTTACAGTGTGTACGTAAATGAACTATGTGATGACATATGTCGTTATTTAAAAGGTTTTCATTTCCACTTTCACATAAAAAATATGTTGTAAATCAGGCACCGTAGAAAAAGTATGACTGATTACCATATTCAATATTAAATAAAATACATATTTTTAGAAAAATCATCATCAATAATTATAATAATATGTACTTACCAAGTCCAATATTGAGTGTAGTAAACTTTGTTTTTTTTGATATGCACCCAGTTGCATTGATCTTCCACCCATTCTCTTCGACTCCAATCTTCCACCCATTTCCTTTGAACCCAGATGGACATGAACAATTAACTGTTCCAGGTAAATCTATACACCTCTCATTAATAGTACACGGATTTAAAGTCGAGTTCATGCATTCGTCGATATCTGCAAACAATCATCCAAAACTTTATTATATCTCCGATATGGTCACCTTGTTAGAGTATGAGTGAGAGTATACCGAAGACCTCCACTCATAAGTTCGAACTTATAGAAAAGTTGATTAAGATGTATATCTTTTTCCCTGGCATTAGAGCCGAGGTTTCAATTCCCGGAGTGGCGTTAAAAAGAGAAAGAAAATCTTAAAAAGAAGAAAAAAATAGAAGTTGAAACCTCCCATTGGAATGTGAGGATGGCTGGGTTGAAGTTATTTACAAGTGATGAGTATGGTGTAAACTGTTTTTGTTCGTAAATATCAGTTTAAGGGTGTTTAGAGTACGTTTAAAACTATACCAGAAATCTTCACTCATATGTTCGAGCTTATAAGAAAGTTGGTTTAATGCGTAATATATTCTGAGTTGAGAAACCGGTACATATTTTTGCATCCGTTGAAGAGATACGGGTTTCCTTTGTAACCATACTTGCAATGGCAACGGTATCCTTTTCCATTCACGGCGTCAGAGCAGTAGGTGTTGTCCAAGCACATGTAACTCGACATATTCTTCTGAGCATCTTCACATTTTTGATTCCCAATCGACCAATCTAGAACAATCGGAACTGTCATCTCAGGTAAATTGAGCAGAGATTGAGTAGAGAAGTTGAAATAGTCACTCTCCGCTACGAAACTGTAGCTGCAGGGATTGAAGTCCAAGATGCTGGCGTGAGCGTAGTAGCTACTGAGGGTGAGATTATACCACGTGGCATTCTTAGGGATGCTTATCTGGCAGCAGCCGATCCCGGAGCACGATCCATTCGTGACATCCTCGATGCCGTTGCATAGAGACGTACACCCCATAGAGTACCTTCTTCCTTGAATCCCACTGAAGATTGCATTCGTATCACAACCGACGGCGGTTAACTTGTTCGTAGTTGTGGATATGCGGAAAGGGGCAGTATTTAGGGTTGGGGAGCTGCTCTTCTTCAGACCCGTGGCGTCGTAACAGTCGAATGCCACCGACGCCATGATGGTTAGCTCGTGTTTCTCTAAGGAAATGCTTTTTACGATTATGTCGCTATACCCCCACGGACTTCCCCAAAGAGGCAGGAATAATGGGTTACCGGGTGATCGGTCGGTTTCGTTGCAGATGATGTTGAATAAGGAGCTGCCTTCCCCTGTGAAATGGCAACTATCACTGATGCCGAACGGGAAAGGGATATCGGTGAGGTTACCGCAACTATTTCTGCACCCGGGTTTTGTTTGAGATGTGACCGAAAATGTCAATACGGCTAATATCGACCCGAGTAATAGGGCTCGAAGAAGGTTTCCAGAGGGGATCATGGTTGTTTTCTCTTCTGTTTGGGTTTATGATTATGTTTGTGTACATACATATAAGCCATAAGGAAATGTTCATTACTAACCACTTGCATTTTATGCTGGCCGAGTAAAACAACCACTTGCCTATCATATTAAGACTCATTCTATAAATAGTAGTGTACGTAATGGATACGTACGGGATTGTAGACAAATATCTGTTGATCCTGGAATCCAAGAATTATAATACGTTTTAGGCAACTTTTCTATATTCTCCAACTTGTGCTCTTCAACACATTCCACACAGTGGCATTGTTTGTCAACTTTCTCATAACTAAACTCGAACTAATAAATAAAAGGGTTAATAACTAAAACACTGTCCAAGGTTTACCCTATGTTAAAATTAGGTGTCTGAAATTTGAAATGTTAAAATGGACTGTCCCAAGTTTCATTTTTGTTGAAATTTGGTGTCTTTGTGCGTCTTTTTATCTCCATTCAATCATTTTCATCAACCCACCAACCCAATCATAATCCATCACTCTTTACTTTTCACAAAATCGTCAAATTTCACCTAAAAATTGAATATTAAAAAAAAAGTTTCTAAAAGAGTGGTGTGGAGCCATTTTCCAAGGACAATAGAGCGAGATTTACTTGACTGGATGTGACCAACTTTTTAGGTGACGGTCCCGGCAAGATGACGAGAAGGGAATGTGTATGAGAGCTCGAATTTGACAAACGGTTTCGTCGGAATTGACTTCTCTAAAGTAATCACACCGAGACACCAAATTTCAACAAAAATGAAACTTGAGACACTCCATTTTAACATTTCAAACTTCAGACACCTAATTTTAACATAGGGTAAACCTTGGACAGTTTTTTAGTTATTGTATGCTTTTTGTTATATAGTTTTAAGTTCTAACACCATGGTAATTTCTTCCCTGATAACTTTATAAGTCTTGATACTGTATGCTTTTTGTGTATTTAATTTTCAAAAAGTGCTCATTTTGAAAAATTAACAATATTTTATGTACCGATTAAAAGTGCTATATAATAAACGAAATGGCCGTGGTGCTCCTGTGACGTCGATTCCTTGTTGAAATTAATCATCCAATGTCAACGGCTGCTGTCTTTTTCATGATTGGTTCTGTAAGTGCTTAGTCTTAGTTTGCTATACATACAACGTGAACTGAACTATATATTTTTTTCTGATGGTAAATTGATATATATATATTAACCTTTCAAAAACTGAAATGACGTAATCTTCATTCGAGCACTGGCAGGTAGGGAGACGACGTAGGTTTCCGTTTCTCAACCTTATAAAAAAAAACCTAACCCTAGCTAGTTTCTTTTCAATATTGTTGAAGGAAACTTAGTTTATAAGCTATCACAACTTAGCTTTAATTGCTTATGCAAATATTATTATTGAGTCAAATTGGATTAGAACCGGTTGTGGATGAGCTAAGTTTGACGAACCTGATCTCTCACATCCTTACTCACTACAAGAAAATTGACAATTTGTGACGACACTTTTTTAAGGGAATCAATTCCCTCACAAATTATAAGAATTTTTTAGGGATTTATTATGTTTTGAGAGATTTTAAAGGGATTTTCAAGGAAGTTTTTAAGGAATTTTCTGGCAAAGCTCTTTGTTAGGAGTCATTCTCTTACAAATTTTTATAAATATTGTACTTCTAAGGGATTTTTATAATTCCCTTACACATAAGGTTAAACGTCCCTCACAAACAAATCACTCACAAACGACTAGGATTTCTTTTGGCATGGATAGACACTATATCCAATGCACCGTCACATCTTCGTATATATTTAAATTACTTCTGCATTATTTAGAGGAGCTGTTCGATATATATAATTTAATTTTCAAGGGTCAATATTAGACTAAGTAAGAGCAAGCGTTGTCACCATTTTTTTTTTTTTGGACAAGTGTTGTCACTAATTAGACTCAGTAATAGTGAAACTTTTGGAGCATGATGCATGTTTCGGGAAGTAAGTAGCTAGATATTGAGATAACCAAACTCCTATCCAATGAAATACAACTATATATATGTACATGGTAAGTATGTCATTGGATGATCACGTTAAACGTGAGAGACGGAAGCTTTAACCCCGCCTGCAATCTTTCTCTTGAATAAGAGTGTAATCTTGTAATATGAGGTAGCAATTTAGCGCTTCATCATTTAATCAGAAGTTGTGTTCAAACTCAGTCGGTGACCATATGAATGAGAAGATATTCATAGCCATCACTTTATCCATTTACGGGCTGATCCAAGTGCAAATGAAAATTAATTTAGAGGCGGTGTTACGGGCACAGTATATGTAGACGGGTAATGAATTGATCCGATATTTATTTATTTCTTAGAAAGTAGGTAGTACGTAGTTGCATAACATAGAGAGTTGGACACATAATATATAGACAGACAATATAATTAATCTTAGAAGATTAATATTTGCTGCTGCTTCTTCTTCTTCATCATTATCATGGGTGTCAGGCTAACACGCTTTATTCTCAAACTTAATAAAGGGTTAAAGGTCCTTTTGGTACCACATGTTTGCAAAAATTACACTGTTCATACCACTAGTATTTTTTCGTACCGAATTGGTACCATATGTTTCCAAACCTTACTGTTTTGGTACCTCCGTTAGGGTTCTGTTAAAAACAGCCGTTAAATGGCATGTGTCATGCACGTGACCAGCCCAAAACTTTCAATTTTGTTACAATTTAGTCCATCTAATACATCCCTAACTTTTATTTTGTTCAATTTAGTCCTAAAACTTCAAAACCAAACCATTTTCCCAAATTGACCTAGCCGGACTTAGCCTAGGGCTAGGTCCGACCCTGGGTCGGGGTCGCCCGGGTCCGGCGACCATGACCTAGGGTCGGACCTAGCCCTAGGCTAGGTCCGGCTAGGTCAATTGGTTTGGGACCTAGTACCAATTGAGTTAAATTGGGGCTAGGTCCAATTGACCTAGCCGGACCTAGCTTAGGGCTAGGTCCGACCCTGGGTCAGGGTCCCCTGGGTCCGGTGACCCCGACCCAGGGTCGAACCTAGCCCATGGCTAGGTCCGGCTAGGTCAATTTGGGGAAATGGTTTGATTTTGAAGTTTTAGGACTAATTTGAACAAAATAAAAGTTAGGAATGTATTAGATGGACTAAATTGTAACAAAATTGAAAGTTTTGGGCTGGTCACGTGCATGGCACATGCCATTTAACGGCCGTTTTTGACGGAACCCTAACGGAGGTACCAAAACAGTAAGGTTTGGAAACATATGGTACCAATTCGTTACGAAAAAATACTAGTGGTATGAACAGTGTAATTTTTGCAAACATGTGGTACCAAAAGGACCTTTAACCCACTTAATAAACCAAATAGACGGACCACGTAACTGATGAGAGGGATGGATGGATGGATGGATATATATTGATGAGTGTTTATTATTACTACTCCAAACCAAAACAAAGTGAAGTGATGATTGTGAGGATATGGATCAATTGTGGTTGAACAAAGTAAGAGATGCCAGGTGTGTGGTTACAGCATCTCTTCCGACGACGTTGTTGCTTCACCATCTGCTGCTGCAGGCCTAGACTGCTGCCTCACATCCCTGCTTTCACCTCCATGCCTATCATCTAAACACGCGTCCTTCTTATCTTTCATATACATTAGTGAGGGAGATATTATACAACGTAACGTCCTTAGGGATGCTTGTCTTTCATATTATCCATTCGTGACATCCTCGATGCTGCTGCATGCATAGAGACATACACCCCATGGCCATGGAGTAACTGCTAATTTCATAGCTCCCGGTGAAGACTGCGTAAGTATGACAACCGACCGACCGCGGTGAACTTGTTTTTGGTTATAGATATCGGGAAAGGATCGAGTTACTAGCTAGCAGGGTTGTATATGTTAAGTGTACATGTGAGTCAAGTGTACCGCATCCCGATGTGAAGAGTTGGAACATTATATAAGCTTAGTGGGTTACTCCTACTATTACCAATTGGTTTTATTATAGAATCTCACTGGGCTTATGTAGTGGGCCTGAGCTCGCTCCCCAATTTTATCTCCTAACAACTGGTATCAGAGCTGCTGGTTCGGTCCAGGAAGTCGGGGAAGGCCCAAAGTGGTGAGTCCCGGTAAGGGCGACGACACGTGATACATGCTGTTTCGAGTCTGGCTCCTGGCTCGGTGCATGACGTGGTCGTTCGGGGGGCTGGTTTGAAAATTCCACAGTTTGGTGCCGTGGACTTCCGGTTAAGGGGGAGTTACGATGTGGGTAGACTGCCGGTTAAGGGGGAGCTACGGTGGACTCACATGTAAGGGGGAGATTGTTAAATGTACATGTGAGTCAAGTGTACCACATCGGTTAGATTTGAAGAGTTGGAACACTATATAAGCTTAGTGGGCTACTCCTACTATTACCAATTGGTTTTATTATGGAACCTCACTGGGCTTATGTAGTGGGCCTGGGCTCGCTCCCCAATTTTATCTCCTAACAATATCCCAGGTATTATTGAACGTACGTTCGACCCGATCGTAACAGTCACTTGCCACATACATCATGATGCTCATCTCATGATTCTCTAAGCAAATGCTTTTTACGGGTATATATATATGTTTAAAGTCGAATTGCTCCAATAAGGTAAGGGCCGGGTTACCTTGTTGGTCAGTTAGGCTGCAGTCGATGGTGTATAAGCCGACGGGATCTGTCAAATGGCAACCGTCGTCACCGATTCCAAAGGGGAAAGGTATATCGTTGAGGTTATCGCAACTACTTGCGCACCCGGCGGGTTTTGTTTGAGATGCGACTGAAATGTAAATCCGGCTAGTACCAACTATAAATATAATAAGATATATTTATCTCTAATATATATAAGGGAATAAAATATATATTAGAGATAGATATATATCTTATTCCCTTATACCAACCCGATTAAAAGGGCTCGAAGAAGAAGCTTTACAGAGACAGTCATGGTTGTGTAAGTCCTTCGAGTGTGATCCCAGGGGCCCTCCTCCTATATGCACTAGGAAGACAATTCTTATACCATGCTTATTTCCATATTCTAAAAATTGCAACTTGTATCGGGATAATTTGTAAAGGGCTTTGCTAGAAAGTGTGAAAAAATCATAGAAAGTTAACAACTGCCACATGACAATGCATTACATGATTCTCCTTCCAATTTATGTCAAATTGTTAACTGGCATGTGGCAGTTAACTTTTTATGGTTTTTTCACTCTTTTTTTCACACTTTAAGGAATTACTCATTTGTAAATGGTAAATTTTGTGCTGTACAGAGTAATGGGCCATTGGCTAAAACTTTAAGCGTCATGGGCCTCATTTATAGGCCGAATCCATTACATTTATGGTCTTCTTCCCTCCAGTTCTGCATCTTTCCTCCAAATTATATTTACTAAAAATGTTTTTAACGTTTCAAATTATTGTGCAAATATGTTTGATAAGTGTCTAGTATATATATAGATTCATACTCATAAGGGAAAAGTTTTGTTAATTGCGCAGTATGGTTGATATTCATTGCCTCTGCAACGTAGTTTCTACAGAAATGCTACTCCTGTCCTGGGCAATTTTCAATCTTTTTTTCAGCTGTGAAATAAAGCATCCCAAAGTATGAGCTGATTACAGAGTTGCTCCCTGAAGAATTACGTTTATTTTATCTTTAACCTCCGATAATAATAATAATAATAATAATAATAATAAGTGCAGTGCATATTAGGAAGTAGACTATTTGGTTAAAATTTATAAAAAAAAAAAAAAATGGCCACTAAAAATTTATAAATTCATGTTGGTAAAAATATGTATGCAAGAACTTTCTGAACCAAATTCGAACATTGTTCAAAGTATGTGGTGTAATATGATTTTTTTTCTAATTAATTTTAATTTGATAAATATCCAACAAAACATCTCATGATGCTTCTCCATAAATATCAATCGATACGATACTTACAACGACATATTAACTAAGTTTAAGTAAGGTGGCTAAAGATTTATGCATGTTCGAGCTAAGTGATTGCAGCAGGAGCTCATTTAGGCTGCAGGGGCTGGTGCAGGCGCGCCACTGTCATTCGATCCGCCCATCATGCCCGTGACCGAACTGAAACAAAAAAATACAATTAATAAATTAAAACCAAATAATAATTTATAATGTTTGATAGAAAATTTAATTAAAATTATGTCATGATATAATTTTAGAGTGTTGTAGAATTAATTAAGTGGAAAAGTTCATATATAATCACCCCATCTTTTGTTTGAACCAACCGCCCCAGGATTGTCCTCCTGCATTGTCTGCAGAGGGAGTGGGTGCTTCGTCTGAGGAGGCTGGTGTGGCTGCCAACAACCTTGAATGATCAACATGGGATAAAAAGTTTAGGCGAATGAGAGATCGGCCTGAGGCTGCCACATCAAACGCGTTAGCTCGAACTGTGAAGGTAGACACCATTAATGCAATAACCAACATGAGTGCAATTGCCTTCGCCGCCATTGAGATAATTAATTATTAGGGTTTTATTTATTGCTCTAGAAGGATTTAAAAGAAGAAAACTTTTTTTTTTGTTTTATTTTTGTTTATTCAAAAATTGATGATAACTGAAGATTGGGAGAATTTTTTTATAGTAGCGAAATAATTAACTATTTTAAGGATGTGGAGTCAAATTCATAATATTACTATTAATACTTTTCTATTTTTAGGATTGTGCTTAATACCCATTCAAGATGCATGCAAATAGGGTTGATCGATCTCATGTATTGTAATTAAAGATTGTTTTAGGTCTTGATTAATACCATGTTAATAATTTCTCTTTTCAATAATATTGTAAGCACGCGCGGCGATAGTTTATGTTTTATAATAATTATTTGAAATACGGGATAAACAATATTTAAAAATTGTCATTGTCGGGATGTGATGAATTATAATAAAACACATGCTAAATTCAACGACAAATGAGGTTATGACAAAATTATAATTGCGTCATAGAGAAATTTCAACATAGCATTGTCTCAATATAATAAAAAGCTAAAACCGGTCTTCTTTCTACCAAAATGTCCAAAAACATCTTGGTAGCTGGAATAATGTGAAAATTGTATCGATTGAATATGATGCACAAATAAAATAATAAGAATAATAAGAATATCAATGTTTTTAATTATGTTAATGATATGATGAGTTTCAAAATCTGTAGAGTATAAAGTTTGGTTTATAAGTAGTAATTGATGACAACTTTTTGAATTTGTAAGTTATAATGTTTCTTATATTTGGTAATGTATGAGACTTTAGTGCTAAAAAAGAATAACCTTGCATTTCACATTAAAATGTAGGAGTTCCGGGTAGAATATCATATTTTATGAGACTCCCACGCTTTCGATTATGATCGGTTGTCTTGTCAATTTTGTCGGTCGACGCAGTAAATTTGGAAAATTCTGGAATATGTAGGACTAAAGTCCAAATGATTATTATTCGGTAATCAACTTACAATTAACAAGTAATATGTATGTGTATGAAAAACCGAAATTGCGATCCGTAGATCGAATGGGAAATACGGATTTTTAACAGAGACTCGTGCTGATCACGGTCTCCTTAAGGCAATTTCGCCCCACCTCGGGTTATGCAACGAGGTTTAATAAAGGACGATCACCTCCCAGGATACAACAGTGTCGTTGACACGAATCGTGCACACCATTCGTTCAATCGAAATGAACCAATATCTGAACTCAAACAAGAATATTAGACCAAAAAATTGATTAAGTAAATAACGCTACGAAATTTGAGATAAACCGTAAATCAGAAGGATGTAGCAACTTCAAGTCGTTGGCCTTTCGGAGGTGTTTGTTCGAAGTCTCCATAGAACTGCATGTAGTCGAACTTGATGACGATGATGATGATTAGCAGCAACAAGACATCATCATTCTTTTGACCATGGGAATTATGATATGGCTTCATCTTCTTATTTAGTAGCAGTCGGCTGCTTCATGATTTGCTAGGTGAATAGAAAGAGAGATGGCTTCTACGATATATTGGTTGCAGGTGACTATATAGCTAGGCAATATATATATAGTAGCTAGTTATTAACGCGTGCGTTGCACGCGCATTGATCATTTAAATTACAAAATACATAATTTATGAAGTTTATCAATATTTATAATTAATCAAAATACAATATAAGCAAGTTAATTCATTGTGAGAAACGAATTCATGTGATAGAGAAGAACGGCACAACGTAATTCAAAACGTAAGAAATATAATAGGATAATTAAGTACAAAATTAACTATTGTCTCCAGTTATGGTACTAAGTTAGCCTTACAGTTAGATCTATGAATGAGTTGAGTCAAGCATTACGTGGGTCCAAAATTGTGGTGGGATCTGTCCCTATTGTCGTTTTTTTATTCAACATTCGTTTTGCAATTTTGATACGGGAGTGTTAAGGTTAACGCCATTGTATCTTTCTAAGTATTGTGAAAATACACATTATGAACTCTTGTACGTTGTGGAGGCTGCATATCGCCTTTCAAAAATTTATCGGCTTCCCACTATCTACCCCCCCCCCCCCCCCCCTCGATGGCGGAGTTATTATAGGGAACCCACATAGGTGATTGTATATGCGTGCCTCCTGCTTTTGAGTATTTTAAACAAGTCAACGGTGACTCGGCAGGCAATACTATGATTAGGTTAATTCTGGAAATAACTTTATCAGAGTATTGCTTGTCGAGTCACCGTAAATACCGTTTGAACTACTCGATTACGGTTTTACAGACCGAATCCGGTACTTTCCGTTTTATAATTTCGTAGTCTATTTATTTCAGTCAGTTTAACGGTTCTGTCGACGTGATTTAGAAATGATTATGTATATAGACACTACTTTAGTGTCTATTGTATTGATCATTAATATGTAGTGTTCAAATATCATGTACAATACTGTATTGCAAGTTACGAATAATAATAGAAGGAAAGTTCAAAATACATTTTACACAGAGTACGATTAAGTCAAATAGTTTGGTTCCTATGGTAATGGTGATGTGAATTGGACGAACTTAAGCCAACATAGTAGAACATACGTTCAGTACATGTACATAAGGTATGTAAGCACATCGAATACATCAACAAGTTCATACCACATATCGAAAGTTTCCATACCACATATCAGAAGTTCTGTGTAACATAATTATAGTGGCACCATCCGTTAATTAACACAAACTACAACACCGCAAACATACCATATATGTAAGAACCACTAGTATATGGTGCCAATCAGAGTACCTTCCGGAGAAACATCAAAGTGAATGCACTGTCCCTTCCCTAATATGTCCGCCATGTAAAAATTCCTCCATCACTTCTTAAAGCGGTATCGCAGAAGACGTTGACGCACCGGTAGATGATTGTACCTGTGCATAGCAGGTGCTGTTTCAACACTACTTTCCACACCATTCCAACAGGATCTACAATATCCACTTCACTCAAGCTGTCCAGCTGATTATAAACAGCAAACCTCTTTGGAATAGTCTGCACAGTCCAACGAAACTTTAAATGTGTATACAAACACACATGAATAAAACGAACACTTCACAGCCGTCTAATGAAAAGCGAGATGAGATTACATATGTGTTGGGATCAAAGTGACGTGGCCTTGAACTTCAAGGAATGAACTTCCAAGTTTCGCCTCCGACTTAGCTCTCTCGAACGCTAAGTTTTCCTCTGGGAGGTTATGTGGGGCGAGAACCTGAAAAAGGGGTGGGGATGGCCCCTGATTCCACTCCGAAGCTTAAGTCAGTTATGAATTTGAGAGTAATAATATATGAACGTATTTAGAACTGACTGAATGAGGCTATGAGTAAAATACAGTCCCTATTTATAGGGACATATTACCGACTTTCTATAAGGCGGCTGCTATGCCCTGATTGGTAGTTGAGGGGCGGTGGTTCCTCTTCTGTGATTGGCTGAGTGACACGGTGAGCAGTCAGCTGGTGACAAGTAGGTCTCTAGCTAAGTGTTTCTTACTGAGGAAGCTTTCTCCAAGCAGGTCGCCACATTCCTATGGTGGTAGTTTAAGAACAGGTCGCCGCTTTATGCTTAGCCGGGATGGTTCTTTTTGATGGTTAGTAAGGGAAATTCTTCAATTTCGGCCAAGTTTCTCATTTTTTTCAATATAACTTCACTCGACCTCTATTTTTTGTGAAATCAATTTTGTTAGCACTCTTACTCGTCGTATATGACCGTGGAATAGTTTAATGTACTACTCATTTTGGAATCAAAGCATCACGTTTTCTGTGATGGTTAGTAAGGGAAATTCTTTAATTTCAGCCAAATTTCTCATTTTTTCAATATAACATCACTCTGACCTCTATTTTTTATGAAATCAATTTTATTTGCACTCTTACTCGTCATATATGACCGTGGAATAGTTTAATGTACTACTCATTTTCGAATCAAAGCATCACGTTTTCTGTGATGGTTAGTAAGGGAAATTCTTCAATTTCGGCCAAGTTTCTCATTTTTTCAATATAACTTCACTCGGACCTCTATTTTTTGTGAAATCAATTTTATTTGCACTCTTACTCGTCGTATATGAACGTGGAATAGTTTGATGTACTACTCGTTTCAGGCTCAAAGCATCGTGTTTTCTGTGATAGTCAGTAAGGGAAATTCTTCAATTTCGGCCAAGTTTCTCATTTTTTCTATAACCTCACTCGGACCTCTATTTTTTGTGAAATCAATTTTATTAGCACTCTTACTCGTCATATATGAACGTGGAATAGTTTAATGTACTACTCATTTTGGAATCAAAGCATCACGTTTTCTGTGATGGTTAGTAAGGGAAATTCTTCAATTTCGGCTAAGTTTCTCATTTTTTCAATATAACTTCACTCGGACCTCTATTTTTTGTGAAATCAATTTTATTTGCACTCTTACTCGTCGTATATGACCGTGGAATAGTTTAATGTACTTCTCATTTCAGGCTCAAAGAATCATGTTTTCTGTGATGGTTAGTAAGGGAAATTCTTCAATTTCGGCCAAATTTCTCATTTTTTCAATATATCCTCACTCGGACCTCTATTTTTTGTGAAATCAATTTTATTTGCACTCTTACTCATCCTGTATGACCGTGGAATAATTTAATGTACTACTCATTTTGGAATCAAAGCATCACGTTTTCTGTGATGGTTAGTAAGGGAAATTCTTCAATTTCGGCCAAGTTTCTCAGTTTTTCAATATAACTTCACTCGGACCTCTATTTTTTGTGAAATCAATTTTATTTGCACTCTTACTCGTCGTATATAACCGTGGAATAGTTTAATGTACTTCTCATTTTGGAATCAAAGCATCACGTTTTCTGTGATGGTTAGTAAGGGAAATTCTTCAATTTCGACCAAGTTTCTTATTTTTACAATATAACCTCACTCGGACCTCTATTTTTTATGAAATAAATTTTATTTGCACTCTTAATCGTCGTATAAGACCGTGGAATATTTTAATGTACAACTCGTTTCAGGCTCAAAGCATCGTGTTTTCTGTGATGGTTAGTAAGGGAAATTCTTCAATTTCGGCCAAGTTTCTCATTTTTTCAATATAACATCACTCGGACTTCTATTTTTTGTGAAATCAATTTTATTTGCACTCTTATTCGTCGTATATGACTGTGGAATAGTTTAATGTACTTCTCATTTTGGAATCAAAGCATCACGTTTTCTGTGATGGTTAGTAAGGGAAATTCTTCAATTTCGACCAAGTTTCTCATTTTTTCAATATAACCACACTCGGACCTCTATTTTTTATGAAATCAATTTATTTACACTCTTAATCGTCGTATATGACCGTGGAATATTTTAATGTACTACTCATTTTGGAATCAAAGCATCACGTTTTCTGTGATGGTTAGTAAGGGAAATTCTTCAATTTCGGCCAAGTTTCTCATTTTTTCAATACAACTTCACTCGGACCTCTATTTTTTGTGAAATCAATTTTATTTGCACTCTTACTCGTCGTATATGACCGTGGTATAGTTTAATGTACTTCTCATTTTGGAATCAAAGCATCACGTTTTCTGTGATGGTTAGTAAGGGAAATTCTTCAATTTCGACCAAGTTTCTCATTTTTTCAATATAACCTCACTCGGACATCTATTTTTTATGAAATCAATTTTATTTGCAATCTTAATCGTCGTATATGACCGTGCAATATTTTAATGTACTACTCATTTTGGAATCAAAGCATCACGTTTTCTGTGATGGTTAGTAATGGAAATTCTTCAATTTCGGCCAAGTTTCTCATTTTTTCAATATAACTTCACTCGGACCTCTATTTTTTGTGAAATCAATTTTATTTGCACTCTTACTCGTCGTATATGACCGTGGAATAGTTTAATGTACTACTCATTTTCGGATCAAAGCATCACGTTTTCTGTGATGGTTAGTAAGGGAAATTCTTCAATTTCGGCCAAGTTTCTCATTTTTTCAATATAACTTCTCTCGGACCTCTATTTTTTGTGAACTCAATTTTATTTGCACTCTTACTCGTCGTATATGACCGTGGAATAGTTTAATGTAATACTCATTTTGGAATCAAAGCATCACGTTTTCTGTGATGGTTAGTAAGGAAATTCTTCAATTTCGGCCAAGTTTCTCATTTTTTCAATAAAACCTCACTCGGACCTCTATTTTTTGTGAAATCAATTTTATTTGCACTCTTACTCGTCGTATATGACCGTGGAATAGTTTAATGTACTTCTCATTTCAGGCTCAAAGAATCATGTTTTCTATGATGGTTAGTAAGGGAAATTCTTCAATTTCGGCCAAGTTTCTCATTTTTTCAATATATCCTCACTCGGACCTCTATTTTTTGTGAAATTAATTTTATTTGCACTCTTACTCGTCCTGTATGACCGTGGAATAGTTTAATGTACTACTCATTTTGGAATCAAAGCATCACGTTTTCTGTGATGGTTAGTAAGGGAAATTCTTCAATTTCGGCCAAGTTTCTCATTTTTTCAATATGACTTCACTCGGACCTCTATTTTTTGTGAAATCAATTTTATTTGCACTCTTAATCGTCGTATATGACCGTGGAATAGTTTATTGTACTTCTCATTTTGGAATCAAAGCATCACGTTTTCTGTAATGGTTAGTAAGGG
This sequence comes from Clarkia xantiana subsp. parviflora, assembly GCA_036873135.1. NCBI lineage: Eukaryota > Viridiplantae > Streptophyta > Magnoliopsida > Myrtales > Onagraceae > Clarkia > Clarkia xantiana. The sequence goes on from JAPTYO010000031.1 coordinate 816,429, forward strand.
AAATTCATCAATTTCGACCAAGTTTCTCATTTTTACAATATAACCTCACTCAGACCTCTATTTTTATGAAATCAATTTTATTTGCACTCTTACTCGTCGTATATGACCGTGGAATATTATAATGTACTACTCATTTTGGAATCAAAGCATCACGTTTTCTGTGATGGTTAGTAAGGGAAATTCTTCAATTTCTGCCAAATTTCTCATTTTTTCAATATAACCTCACTCGGACATCTATTTTTTATGAAATCAATTTATTTGCACTCTTAATCGTCGTATATGACCGTGCAATATTTAATGTACTACTCATTTTGGAATCAAAGCATCACGTTTTCTGTGATGGTTAGTAATGGAAATTCTTCAATTTCGGCCAAGTTTCTCATTTTTTCAATATAACTTCACTCGGACCTCTATTTTTTGTGAAATCAATTTTATTTGCACTCTTACTCGTCGTATATGACCGTGGAATAGTTTAATGTACTACTCATTTTCGGATCAAAGCATCACGTTTTCTGTGATGGTTAGTAAGGGAAATTCTTCAATTTCGGCCAAGTTTCTCATTTTTTAAATATAACTTCTCTCGGACCTCTATTTTTTGTGAAATCAATTTTATTTGCACTCTTACTCGTCGTATATGACCGTGGAATAGTTTAATGTACTACTCATTTTGGAATCAAAGCATCACGTTTTCTGTGATGGTTAGTAAGGGAAATTCTTCAATTTCGGCCAAGTTCTCATTTTTTCAATATATCCTAACTCGGACCTCTATTTTTTGTGAAATCAATTTTATTTGCACTCTTACTCGTCGTATATGACCGTGGAATAGTTTAATGTACTACTCATTTTGGAATCAAAGCATCACGTTTTCTGTGATGGTTAGTAAGGGAAATTCTTCAATTTCGGCCAAGTTTCTCATTTTTTCAATATATCCTAACTCGGACCTCTATTTTTTGTGAAATCAATTTTATTTGCACTCTTACTCGTCGTATATGACCGTGGAATAGTTTAATGTACTACTCATTTTGGAATCAAAGCATCACGTTTTCTGTGATGGTTAGTAAGGGAAATTCTTCAATTTCGGCCAAGTTTCTCATTTTTTCAATATAACTTCACTCGGACCTCTATTTTTTGTGAAATCAATTTTATTTGCACTCTTACTCGTCGTATATGAACGTGGAATAGTTTGATGTACTACTCGTTTCAGGCTCAAAGCATCGTGTTTTCTGTGATAGTTAGTAAGGGAAATTCTTCAATTTCGGCCAAGTTTCTCATTTTTTCTATAACCTCACTCGGACCTCTATTTTTTGTGAAATCAATTTTATTAGCACTCTTACTCGTCATATATGAACGTGGAATAGTTTAATGTACTACTCATTTTGGAATCAAAGCATCACGTTTTCTGTGATGGTTAGTAGGGAAATTCTTCAATTTCGGCTAAGTTTCTCATTTTTTCAATATAACTTCACTCGGACCTCTATTTTTTGTGAAATCAATTTTATTTGCACTCTTACTCGTCGTATATGACCGTGGAATAGTTTAATGTACTTCTCATTTCAGGCTCAAAGAATCATGTTTTCTGTGATGGTTAGTAAGGGAAATTCTTCAATTTCGGCCAAATTTCTCATTTTTTCAATATATCCTCACTCGGACCTCTATTTTTTGTGAAATCAATTTATTTGCACTCTTACTCATCCTGTATGACCGTGGAATAATTTAATGTACTACTCATTTTGGAATCAAAGCATCACGTTTTCTGTGATGGTTAGTAAGGGAAATTCTTCAATTTCGGCCAAGTTTCTCATTTTTTCAATATAACTTCACTCGGACCTCTATTTTTTGTGAAATCAATTTTATTTGCACTCTTACTCGTCGTATATACCGTGGAATAGTTTAATGTACTTCTCATTTTGGAATCAAAGCATCACGTTTTCTGTGATGGTTAGTAAGGGAAATTCTTCAATTTCGACCAAGTTTCTTATTTTTACAATATAACCTCACTCGGACCTCTATTTTTTATGAAATAAATTTTATTTGCACTCTTAATCGTCGTATAAGACCGTGGAATATTTTAATGTACAACTCGTTTCAGGCTCAAAGCATCGTGTTTTCTGTGATGGTTAGTAAGGGAAATTCTTCAATTTCGGCCAAGTTTCTCATTTTTTCAATATAACCTCACTCGGACCTCTATTTTTTGTGAAATCAATTTTATTTGCACTCTTACTCGTCGTATATGACCGTGGAATAGTTTAATGTACTTCTCATTTTGGAATCAAAGCATCACGTTTTCTGTGATGGTTAGTAAGGGAAATTCTTCAATTTCGGCCAAGTTTCTCATTTTTTCAATATAACCACACTCGGACCTCTATTTTTTATGAAATCAATTTTATTTGCACTCTTACTCGTCGTATATGACCGTGGAATATTTTAATGTACTACTCATTTTGGAATCAAAGCATCACGTTTTCTGTGATGGTTAGTAAGGGAAATTCTTCAATTTCGGCCAAGTTTCTCATTTTTTCAATATAACTTCACTCGGACCTCTATTTTTTGTGAAATCAATTTTATTTGCACTCTTACTCGTCGTATATGACCGTGGAATAGTTTAATGTACTACTCATTTTGGAATCAAAGCATCACGTTTTCTGTGATGGTTAGTAAGGAAATTCTTCAATTTCGGCCAAGTTTCTCATTTTTTCAATATAACCTCACTCGGACATCTATTTTTTATGAAATCAATTTTATTTGCACTCTTAACGTCGTATATGACCGTGCAATATTTTAATGTACTACTCATTTTGGAATCAAAGCATCACGTTTTCTGTGATGGTTAGTAAGGAAATTCTTCAATTTCGGCCAAGTTTCTCATTTTTTCAATATAACTTCACTCGGACCTCTATTTTTTGTGAAATCAATTTTATTTGCACTCTTACTCGTCGTATATGACCGTGGAATAGTTTAATGTACTACTCATTTTGGATCAAAGCATCACGTTTTCTGTGATGGTTAGTAAGGGAAATTCTTCAATTTCGGCCAAGTTTCTCATTTTTTCAATATAACTTCTCTCGGACCTCTATTTTTTGTGAAATCAATTTTATTTGCACTCTTACTCGTCGTATATGACCGTGGAATAGTTTAATGTACTACTCATTTTGGAATCAAAGCATCACGTTTTCTGTGATGGTTAGTAAGGAAATTCTTCAATTTCGGCCAAGTTTCTCATTTTTTCAATATAACCTCACTCGGACCTCTATTTTTTGTGAAATCAATTTTATTTGCACTCTTACTCGTCGTATATGACCGTGGAATAGTTTAATGTACTACTCATTTTGGAATCAAAGCATCACGTTTTCTGTGATGGTTAGTAAGGGAAATTCTTCAATTTCGGCCAAGTTTCTCATTTTTTCAATATAACTCACTCGGACCTCTATTTTTTGTGAAATCAATTTTATTTGCACTCTTACTCGTCCTGTATGACCGTGGAATAGTTTAATGTACTACTCATTTTGGAATCAAAGCATCACGTTTTCTGTGATGGTTAGTAAGGGAAATTCTTCAATTTCGGCCAAGTTTCTCATTTTTTCAATATAACTTCACTCGGACCTCTATTTTTTGTGAAATCAATTTTATTTGCACTCTTACTCGTCGTATATGACCGTGGAATAGTTTAATGTACTACTCATTTTGGAATCAAAGCATCACGTTTTCTGTGATGGTTAGTAAGGGAAATTCTTCAATTTCGGCCAAGTTTCTCATTTTTTCAATATAACCTCACTCGGACCTCTATTTTTTGTGAAATCAATTTATTTGCACTCTTACTCGTCGTATATGACCGTGGAATATTTAATGTACTACTCATTTTGGAATCAAAGCATCACGTTTTCTGTGATGGTTAGTAAGGGAAATTCTTCAATTTCGGCCAAATTTCTCATTTTTTCAATATAACCTCACTCGGACCTCTATTTTTTATGAAATCAATTTTATTTGCACTCTTACTCGTCGTATATGACCGTGGAATAGTTTAATGTACTACTCATTTTGGAATCAAAGCATCACGTTTTCTGTGATGGTTAGTAAGGAAATTCTTCAATTTCGGCCAAGTTTCTCATTTTTTCAATATAACTTCACTCGGACCTCTATTTTTTGTGAAATCAATTTTATTTGCACTCTTACTCGTCGTATATGACCGTGGAATAGTTTAATGTACTACTCATTTTGGAATCAAAGCATCACGTTTTCTGTGATGGTTAGTAAGGGAAATTCTTCAATTTCGGCCAAGTTTTCTCATTTTTTCAATATAACTTCACTCGGACCTCTATTTTTTGTGAAATCAATTTTATTTGCACTCTTACTCGTCGTATATGACCGTGGAATAGTTTAATGTACTACTCATTTTGGAATCAAAGCATCACGTTTTCTGTGATGGTTAGTAAGGAAATTCTTCAATTTCGGCCAAGTTTCTCATTTTTTCAATAAAACTCACTCGGACCTCTATTTTTTGTGAAATCAATTTTATTTGCACTCTTACTCGTCGTATATGACCGTGGAATAGTTTAATGTACTATCATTTTGGAATCAAAGCATCACGTTTTCTGTGATGGTTAGTAAGGGAAATTCTTCAATTTCGGCCAAGTTTCTCATTTTTTCAATATAACCTCACTCGGACCTCTATTTTTTGTGAAATCAATTTTATTTGCACTCTTACTCGTCGTATATGACCGTGGAATATTTAATGTACTACTCATTTTGGAATCAAAGCATCACGTTTTCTGTGATGGTTAGTAAGGGAAATTCTTCAATTTCGGCCAAGTTTCTCATTTTTTCAATATAACTTCACTCGGACCTCTATTTTTTGTGAAATCAATTTTATTTGCACTCTTACTCGTCGTATATGACCGTGGAATAGTTTAATGTACTTCATTTTGGAATCAAAGCATCACGTTTTCTGTGATGGTTAGTAAGGGAAATTCTTCAATTTCGGCCAAGTTTCTCATTTTTTCAATATAACCTCACTCGGACCTCTATTTTTTATGAAATCAATTTTATTTGCACTCTTACTCGTCGTATATGACCGTGGAATAGTTTAATGTACTACTCATTTTGGAATCAAAGCATCACGTTTTCTGTGATGGTTAGTAAGGGAAATTCTTCAATTTCGGCCAAGTTTCTCATTTTTTCAATATAACCTCACTCGGACCTCTATTTTTTGTGAAATCAATTTTATTTGCACTCTTACTCGTCGTATATGAACGTGGAATAGTTTAATGTACTACTTTTGGTTTCAATCAAAGCATCACGTTTTCTGTGATGGTTAGTAAGGGAAATTCTTCAATTTCGGCCAAGTTTCTCATTTTTTCAATATAACCTCACTCGGACCTCTATTTTTTGTGAAATCAATTTTATTTGCACTCTTACTCGTCGTATATGACCGTGGAATAGTTTAATGTACTACTCATTTTGGAATCAAAGCATCACGTTTTCTGTGATGGTTAGTAAGGGAAATTCTTCAATTTCGGCCAAGTTTCTCATTTTTTCAATATAACTTCACTCGGACCTCTATTTTTTGTGAAATCAATTTTATTTGCACTCTTACTCGTCGTATATGACCGTGGAATAGTTTAATGTACTACTCATTTTGGAATCAAAGCATCACGTTTTCTGTGATGGTTAGTAAGGGAAATTCTTCAATTTCGGCCAAGTTTCTCATTTTTTCAATATAACCTCACTCGGACCTCTATTTTTTATGAAATCAATTTTATTTGCACTCTTACTCGTCGTATATGACCGTGGAATAGTTTAATGTACTACTCATTTTGGAATCAAAGCATCACGTTTTCTGTGATGGTTAGTAAGGGAAATTCTTCAATTTCGCCAAGTTTCTCATTTTTTCAATATAACCTCACTCGGACCTCTATTTTTTGTGAAATCAATTTTATTTGCACTCTTACTCGTCGTATATGACCGTGGAATAGTTTAATGTACTACTCATTTCAGGAATCAAAGCATCACGTTTTCTGTGATGGTTAGTAAGGGAAATTCTTCAATTTCGGCCAAGTTTCTCATTTTTTCAATATAACTCACTCGGACCTCTATTTTTTGTGAAATCAATTTTATTTGCACTCTTACTCGTCGTATATGACCGTGGAATAGTTTAATGTACTACTCATTTTGGAATCAAAGCATCACGTTTTCTGTGATGGTTAGTAAGGGAAATTCTTCAATTTCGGCCAAGTTTCTCATTTTTTCAATATAACCTCACTCGGACCTCTATTTTTTGTGAAATCAATTTTATTTGCACTCTTACTCGTCGTATATGACCGTGGAATAGTTTAATGTACTACTCATTTTGGAATCAAAGCATCACGTTTTCTGTGATGGTTAGTAAGGGAAATTCTTCAATTTCGGCCAAGTTTCTCATTTTTTCAATATAATCTCACTCGGACCTCTATTTTTTGTGAAATCAATTTTATTTGCACTCTTACTCGTCGTATATGACCGTGGAATAGTTTAATGTACTACTCATTTTGGAATCAAAGCATCACGTTTTCTGTGATGGTTAGTAAGGAAATTCTTCAATTTCGGCCAAGTTTCTCATTTTTTCAATATAACCTCACTCGGACCTCTATTTTTTGTGAAATCAATTTTATTTGCACTCTTACTCGTCGTATATGACCGTGGAATAGTTTAATGTACTACTCATTTTGGAATCAAAGCATCACGTTTTCTGTGATGGTTAGTAAGGGAAATTCTTCAATTTCGGCCAAGTTTCTCATTTTTTCAATATAACTTCACTCGGACCTCTATTTTTTGTGAAATCAATTTTATTTGCACTCTTACTCGTCGTATATGACCGTGGAATAGTTTAATGTACTACTCATTTTGGAATCAAAGCATCACGTTTTCTGTGATGGTTAGTAAGGGAAATTCTTCAATTTCGGCCAAGTTTCTCATTTTTTCAATATAACTTCACTCGGACCTCTATTTTTTGTGAAATCAATTTTATTTGCACTCTTACTCGTCGTATATGACCGTGGAATAGTTTAATGTACTACTCATTTTGGAATCAAAGCATCACGTTTTCTGTGATGGTTAGTAAGGGAAATTCTTCAATTTCGGCCAAGTTTCTCATTTTTTCAATATAACTTCACTCGGACCTCTATTTTTTGTGAAATCAATTTTATTTGCACTCTTACTCGTCGTATATGACCGTGGAATAGTTTAATGTACTACTCATTTTGGAATCAAAGCATCACGTTTTCTGTGATGGTTAGTAAGGGAAATTCTTCAATTTCGGCCAAGTTTCTCATTTTTTCAATATAACCTCACTCGGACCTCTATTTTTTGTGAAATCAATTTATTTGCACTCTTACTCGTCGTATATGACCGTGGAATAGTTTAATGTACTACTCATTTTGGAATCAAAGCATCACGTTTTCTGTGATGGTTAGTAAGGGAAATTCTTCAATTTCGGCCAAGTTTCTCATTTTTTCAATATAACCTCACTCGGACCTCTATTTTTTGTGAAATCAATTTTATTTGCACTCTTACTCGTCGTATATGACCGTGGAATAGTTTAATGTACTACTCATTTTGGAATCAAAGCATCGTTTTCTGTGATGGTTAGTAAGGGAAATTCTTCAATTTCGGCCAAGTTTCTCATTTTTTCAATATAACCTCACTCGGACCTCTATTTTTTGTGAAATCAATTTTATTTGCACTCTTACTCGTCGTATATGACCGTGGAATAGTTTAATGTACTACTCATTTTGGAATCAAAGCATCACGTTTTCTGTGATGGTTAGTAAGGGAAATTCTTCAATTTCGGCCAAGTTTCTCATTTTTTCAATATAACCTCACTCGGACCTCTATTTTTGTGAAATCAATTTTATTTGCACTCTTACTCGTCGTATATGACCGTGGAATAGTTTAATGTACTACTCATTTTGGAATCAAAGCATCACGTTTTCTGTGATGGTTAGTAAGGGAAATTCTTCAATTTCGGCCAAGTTTCTCATTTTTTCAATATAACCTCACTCGGACCTCTATTTTTTGTGAAATCAATTTTATTTGCACTCTTACTCGTCGTATATGACCGTGGAATAGTTTAATGTACTACTCATTTTGGAATCAAAGCATCACGTTTTCTGTGATGGTTAGTAAGGGAAATTCTTCAATTTCGGCCAAGTTTCTCATTTTTTCAATATAACCTCACTCGGACCTCTATTTTTTGTGAAATCAATTTTATTTGCACTCTTACTCGTCGTATATGACCGTGGAATAGTTTAATGTACTACTCATTTTGGAATCAAAGCATCACGTTTTCTGTGATGGTTAGTAAGGGAAATTCTTCAATTTCGGCCAAGTTTCTCATTTTTTCAATATAACCTCACTCGGACCTCTATTTTTTGTGAAATCAATTTTATTTGCACTCTTACTCGTCGTATATGACCGTGGAATAGTTTAATGTACTACTCATTTTGGAATCAAAGCATCACGTTTTCTGTGATGGTTAGTAAGGGAAATTCTTCAATTTCGGCCAAGTTTCTCATTTTTTCAATATAACCTCACTCGGACCTCTATTTTTTGTGAAATCAATTTTATTTGCACTCTTACTCGTCGTATATGACCGTGGAATAGTTTAATGTACTACTCATTTTGGAATCAAAGCATCACGTTTTTCTGTGATGGTTAGTAAGGGAAATTCTTCAATTTCGGCCAAGTTTCTCATTTTTTCAATATAACCTCACTCGGACCTCTATTTTTTGTGAAATCAATTTTATTTGCACTCTTACTCGTCGTATATGACCGTGGAATAGTTTAATGTACTACTCATTTTGAATCAAAGCATCACGTTTTCTGTGATGGTTAGTAAGGGAAATTCTTCAATTTCGGCCAAGTTTCTCATTTTTTCAATATAACCTCACTCGGACCTCTATTTTTGTGAAATCAATTTTATTTGCACTCTTACTCGTCGTATGACCGTGGAATAGTTTAATGTACTACTCATTTTGGAATCAAAGCATCACGTTTTCTGTGATGGTTAGTAAGGGAAATTCTTCAATTTCGGCCAAGTTTCTCATTTTTTCAATATAACTCACTCGGACCTCTATTTTTTGTGAAATCAATTTTATTTGCACTCTTACTCGTCGTATATGACCGTGGAATAGTTTAATGTACTACTCATTTTGGAATCAAAGCATCACGTTTTCTGTGATGGTTAGTAAGGGAAATTCTTCAATTTCGGCCAAGTTTCTCATTTTTTCAATATAACTCACTCGGACCTCTATTTTTTGTGAAATCAATTTTATTTGCACTCTTACTCGTCGTATATGACCGTGGAATAGTTTAATGTACTACTCATTTTGGAATCAAAGCATCACGTTTTCTGTGATGGTTAGTAAGGGAAATTCTTCAATTTCGGCCAAGTTTCTCATTTTTTCAATATAACCTCACTCGGACCTCTATTTTTTGTGAAATCAATTTTATTTGCACTCTTACTCGTCGTATATGACCGTGGAATAGTTTAATGTACTACTCATTTTGGAATCAAAGCATCACGTTTTCTGTGATGGTTAGTAAGGGAAATTCTTCAATTTCGGCCAAGTTTCTCATTTTTTCAATATAACCTCACTCGGACTCTCTATTTTTTGTGAAATCAATTTTATTTGCACTCTTACTCGTCGTATATGACCGTGGAATAGTTTAATGTACTACTCATTTTGGAATCAAAGCATCACGTTTTCTGTGATGGTTAGTAAGGGAAATTCTTCAATTTCGGCCAAGTTTCTCATTTTTTCAATATAACCTCACTCGGACCTCTATTTTTTGTGAAATCAATTTTATTTGCACTCTTACTCGTCGTATATGACCGTGGAATAGTTTAATGTACTACTCATTTTGGAATCAAAGCATCACGTTTTTCTGTGATGGTTAGTAAGGAAATTCTTCAATTTCGGCCAAGTTTCTCATTTTTTCAATATAACCTCACTCGGACCTCTATTTTTTGTGAAATCAATTTTATTTGCACTCTTACTCGTCGTATATGACCGTGGAATAGTTTAATGTACTACTCATTTTGGAATCAAAGCATCACGTTTTCTGTGATGGTTAGTAAGGGAAATTCTTCAATTTCGGCCAAGTTTCTCATTTTTTCAATATAACCTCACTCGGACCTCTATTTTTTGTGAAATCAATTTTATTTGCACTCTTACTCGTCGTATGACCGTGGAATAGTTTAATGTACTACTCATTTTGGAATCAAAGCATCACGTTTTCTGTGATGGTTAGTAAGGAAATTCTTCAATTTCGGCCAAGTTTCTCATTTTTTCAATATAACTCACTCGGACCTCTATTTTTTGTGAAATCAATTTTATTTGCACTCTTACTCGTCGTATATGACCGTGGAATAGTTTAATGTACTACTCATTTTGGAATCAAAGCATCACGTTTTCTGTGATGGTTAGTAAGGGAAATTCTTCAATTTCGGCCAAGTTTCTCATTTTTTCAATATAACCTCACTCGGACCTCTATTTTTTGTGAAATCAATTTTATTTGCACTCTTACTCGTCGTATATGACCGTGGAATAGTTTAATGTACTACTCATTTTGGAATCAAAGCATCACGTTTTCTGTGATGGTTAGTAAGGGAAATTCTTCAATTTCGGCCAAGTTTCTCATTTTTTCAATATAACCTCACTCGGACCTCTATTTTTTGTGAAATCAATTTTATTTGCACTCTTACTCGTCGTATATGACCGTGGAATAGTTTAATGTACTACTCATTTTGGAATCAAAGCATCACGTTTTCTGTGATGGTTAGTAAGGGAAATTCTTCAATTTCGGCCAAGTTTCTCATTTTTTCAATATAACCTCACTCGGACCTCTATTTTTTTGTGAAATCAATTTTATTTGCACTCTTACTCGTCGTATATGACCGTGGAATAGTTTAATGTACTACTCATTTTGGAATCAAAGCATCACGTTTTCTGTGATGGTTAGTAAGGGAAATTCTTCAATTTCGGCCAAGTTTCTCATTTTTTCAATATAACTTCACTCGGACCTCTATTTTTTGTGAAATCAATTTTATTTGCACTCTTACTCGTCGTATATGACCGTGGAATAGTTTAATGTACTACTCATTTTGGAATCAAAGCATCACGTTTTCTGTGATGGTTAGTAAGGGAAATTCTTCAATTTCGCCAAGTTTCTCATTTTTTCAATATAACCTCACTCGGACCTCTATTTTTTTGTGAAATCAATTTATTTGCACTCTTACTCGTCGTATATGACCGTGGAATAGTTTAATGTACTACTCATTTTGGAATCAAAGCATCACGTTTTCTGTGATGGTTAGTAAGGGAAATTCTTCAATTTCGGCCAAGTTTCTCATTTTTTCAATATAACCTCACTCGGACCTCTATTTTTTGTGAAATCAATTTTATTTGCACTCTTACTCGTCGTATATGACCGTGGAATAGTTTAATGTACTACTCATTTTGGAATCAAAGCATCACGTTTTCTGTGATGGTTAGTAAGGGAAATTCTTCAATTTTTCGGCCAAGTTTCTCATTTTTTCAATATAACTTCACTCGGACCTCTATTTTTT